>JAHHUM010001245.1:11729-84776 GCA_036173005.1 Crenichthys baileyi
GGTTGTTTCTTTCCGTTTTAAAAAAAATGTCACCCTCATTGATGTGGGAAAAACAGTTTTCCCGCAACACCCCAAAAAGCAACGCAAAGTCAACCCCCCTCTATAGGAAAATCTATAGGAATTTCAAAAAAAATCTGAGCAAAAAATCCAAAAAACTCACGTTTTCGAATCACCGCCTCTCGAAAAACCTGTTCAAGGTAGAGACATGAGCCTTGTGCCAGAGATTGATTTTTTCAGACCTTGTTGGCCCCCACAGTGAAATAAGTTTTTTTTGATACCTTTTTTATCGTTTTGTCATAAAAAAGGTTTTTTTTAGGAGGTACCAAATTTTCCCTTCCCCAAACCCCCCCTCGCTTAAAAAAAATTGAAAAATTTTTTTTAAAATTAAATTTATTTTTCTACAAGGTCATATCTCCAAACCGGATTTATGTAGACAAACAGGAAAAAAAAAATCCCCCAGGAATGTTCACCGATCCCTGCTGATACCTACGGTCCAAAAAATTTTTTTGGATACCTTTTTAAATCGTTTTTCCCTCGTGACGTAGGTTTTGTTTGAAAGTGAAAAAATTTCACCTTCACTCAAGGTTAAAAATGGGTTTTCAAAAATTGATCCACTTTTTCACAGGGTCACATCTCCCAGACAGATTTTTGTAAAAAACTTGAGAAGGGTCCACGATTTTTTACAGCCAAAGCCTGTTGATTCATACGGTGTATGAATCAAATCGATAGCCCTTTAATAGTTTCCAAGTTATTAGAATTTGTTCGAGGAGCATGTTAAAAAGGCATTTTTGTTTTTTTTCTCCTTTTTTTTCCCTTTCTTTTCACCTAGTGTTTTTCCCTTTTTAATATTATATTTTCAAAAAAAAAAGTGTTAATATTCTCGTTCCCCCCTTTTGTCCATTCTGGAAAAAACCCGCCAAGAATGACGTTGATAGCCCTTACGGTTTCGGGTTTATGGGCAGTAGTTTCAGAGTATGTGCCACCATGTTTTATAAAGCCAGGCCATGATGGGGCCACAAAAAAAGTGTGGTGCTGCATGAGTGAGAAAAAACCCCAGCTGTTGGGCCCCTCATTAGTTACCATAGCAAAAACAGAACAGAAAAAATTTTTTCACTGGTTTACGCTGATGACACTCAGCTTTACCCCTTATCCAAAAAATCCTGATGAGCCCAAAACAGTTAGATAGACTACAAGCATGTCTTGAAGGACATAAAAAATTGGATGACTTTAAATTTTTTGCTTTTTAAAAATTCAGACAAGACAGAAGTTTTCCATTTTGGGACCGGAGTCTTTAAAAAAAAAACTGCTTATTCAATCACTTAAACCTGGATGGCATTAAATTGACCCCTCCGATAAAAAAGTTAAAAAAAAAAACCTTGGTGTTATTTTTGACCAAGGACATGTCTTTTAAATTTCCCCATATTTAAACAGGGTTTAGGATTTCCTTCTTTCATCTCCGGGAACATTGCCAAAAAATTAGAAATATCCTTTTCCCAGGGGGTGACGCTAAAAAAAAACTAGGCCATGCATTTGTTACTTCAAGGCTGGACTATTGTAATTTCTTTACTATCAGGATGTCCACAAAAATGCAGTTAAAAGCCTTCAGTTTGATTCAAAATTGCTGCAGCAAGATTTTTTCTGATGGAAAAAAAAAAAAAGAGAGCTCATTTTTTCCCCTACTTTAGCTTCCCTTCATTGGCTCCTTTTGTTAAATCCAGAATAGAATTTAAAAAATTCTCCTCCTCACATATAAAGCCCTTAATGATTTGGGGTCCATCATACATCAGAGATCTGATTGTTCCCCATATGTTCCTAACAGGGGCACTTTGTTCCCAGACTGCAGGTTTACTGGTGGTTTCTTGAGAGTCTCTAGAAGTAGAATGGGAGACAGATCCTTTAGTTATCAAGCCCCCCCCTTGGGGAACCAGCTCCCATTTTTTAGTCCCGGTGAGGCGGAAAACCCTGTCTACTTTTAAGGCTAGGCTTAAAATTTTTTTTGATAAAGCTTATAGTTAGAGTGGCTTAGGTTATCCTGAGCTTTTCTTCCTTATTTTAGCTCCGTCGTCCTTTTTCCCCTTGTTGGATGGGGGTTAAAGGGGGAGTCAGGTTTTTAGCCTAAACTGGCTCATTTATGGTTTGAGGTGAAAACACACCCCTCCTTTTCCCCTGCTACCTGTATGAACCCCCTCTCTTTTCCAATGGTTATGGGCTCAATCTGACAGAGAGGGGTATCCCCAAATCGTTTGGTGGTTTTTAGTATAACAATGGCCATAATGGGCTTCTAGATGGAAAAATCTGTCTACTTTTTAAGGCTAGGCTTAAAAATTTCCCTTTTTTGATAAAACGAAAATTAGTTGGGGCTTAGGTTTTTATCCTGAGCTATCTCTGTAGTTATGCTGCTATAGGTCTTAGGCTGCTGGAGGACCTAATGACCACTTTCACCCTCTTCGCTAAAAATTCTCACACTACTCTTCAATTTTGCATTATTTGCTGTTTTTTTCAGTTTTTTAACTTTGTTCTCTCTATTTTTTTTCCCTAAAAGCTACACTTGGCCTGACTCTGTGTCTACCTGTAAACCCTTTTGGAGAGGGGCATCTTTCCGAGCTTCTGCTGGCAACAACTTAATGCTCACCCTCTACCGATGATCCACATTGCCCTGTTTTCAGTGTTTTTAAACCCTTTCTCTTCTAGACATAGCTACTGACTGAGCTTTTACTGTAACTAACTCTATGTGCTCTCTTCAGACTAACATTGAAAACTGGCTCAGAGTTTATCTTTTCTTTTTTTTTTCTAGGTGAAACGACTAAAAAGGGCTACATCCATTAACTTTTTTACCTTTTCCTTCCCATAGAAAGTACCCCCTGGATCAGTGCTTCTTTGTTCTTTTTGTGCTCTCTGCTCTGTTCTCTCTAACCCCCAGTCGGTCGTGGCCGAGGGGGCCACTCCCACTGAGCCTGGTTTCTGCTGGAGGTTTTTTTTCCTTTTTTGTTAAAAGGGAGTTTTTTCCCTCTCCACTTTTGCTACATGCATGCTCAGTATGAGGGTTTTGCTGCAAAGTCAACGCCAGTGACTGTCCACTGTCTCTACATGCTCATCCCGGGAGGGAGTGAATGCTGCAAGTCACTGACTGGATGCAATCTGCTGGGTTTTTTCCTCAATTAGACAAACTTTTTATCCAAATTTTAAAAAAAAATAAAAAACTCTGACTGGCACTTTTTTTCAATGGTTTGAGGACAATTTTGGAATGTATGTACCTGACTTTTGTGAAGGGGCCTGAGACAACATGTGTTATGAATTGCCGCTATAAAAAAAAAACTGAATTGAATTGAATTGAACACAGCTGCCAGTGAACTTAAGAAAACCTCTGACAGAAGGGGTTTCGAGCCTGAGCTCAGGCCAGAAGCTTCCATGAGTGATCACAATAAGTCAGTCATAGCTGAAAACCACACTAGACTTTCAAAATAAAAAACCTACACATACTCCAAAATAAAAAACCCTTTTTTTAAACCACTGAACATCAACCTTCCATATTTACAAATTATTTTTAAAAAAGCTGATAATAGCCAAAAACAATGATTTCAGCCGAGGAAAAGCAGGTTGTATATGACTAATGGAAAAAAACCCAATTGAAAGGGAAAAACCCTGCTAGATTTTACAAAATTAGAAAAAAAACTGCTCTACAAAAAAAAAAGTTTTTCACATTTTAAACTATAGAAAATTGCAGCCCGGGCTTCACACTAATTTTGGAGCTCATCCAGTGTAGGAAATAGGACCAGGTCACCCCTTTTAAAATGGGGCTTACTGAAATTTTTTTAAAATAAAAGCCTCAACCTTCTAAAATTTACAAAAATATTTTTTAAGCGGGATAATACCCATAGACAATGATTTTAAAAAAACTAATTAAAACTAACTCAGACCTGAAAGGACAACCTTGCTGACTTTCAAAAAAAAAAAAAACATGCTCTACAAAATAAAAGTCTTTACATTTTAAACTTTTAAAAATCATTGCAGGACTGGGTATTACACTACTGTTGGGTTCAACCAGTGTTGGAAATGGGACTATGCTGGTCCTTTGAAATAAGGGGCTTTCTGAAATTTTTAAAAACTAAAAGCCTCAGCGATTCCTAGTTTGTATTGTTTTTTTAAGCTGCTAATAGCATTAACAATGATTTTAGAATAGCAAGCAGGTTTATATATACAAAGGGAAACTATGCTGGATTTTCAAAAAAAAGGAAAAAAACATGCTTCTACAAAATAAAAGCCTTTACATTTTAAAAAACTATAAAAAAATTGCAGAACTGGGCTTCACACTAATGTTGGAGCTCATCCAGTGTAGGAAAAATGGGGACCAGGTCAGCCCTTTAAAATAAGGCTTACTGAAATTTTTTAAAAATAAAACCCAAAACCTTCTAAAAGTTACTAATGATTTTTTTTTAAGCTGATAATAGCATAGACAATGATTTTACAAAAACTAATTGAAAAAACCCAAGACCTGAAAGGGACAACCTTGCTGGGGGGGGGGGAACTTTAAAAAAATAAACAAACATGCTCTAAAAAAAAAAAGTCTTTACTTTTTTAAACTTATATATCATTGGGGCAGGCGGGGCCATTACACTAATGTTGGAGTTCACCCAGTTTTGGAAAAATGGGACTACGGCGTGGTCCTTTGAAATTAAGGCTTATTGAAACTTTCAAAATAAAAGCCTCAGCCTTTCCATATGTTTGTTTTTTAAATTTTTTTAAGCTGAAAATAGCATACACAATGATTTTAGAATAGCAAGCAGGTTCTTTATTTTCTAGTGGAAGTAGGGCCAGACCTAAAAGGACAACTATACTGGACTTTCAAAAAACAACACCTAGACATAACCCTACAAAAAAAATTTTCCTTTATTTCACACAGCGATAATTGCAGCATTGGGTCTTAACCAAATTGCGGGGACTCTGTGATGGAAATTGATCTATTTTTTATCCTTTCAAAAAAAAAATCACTGGAATTTACAAAGTAAAATGTCTCAACATTCCTTAGTTGGGGCCTGCAATAGCAATGAAGGGAGAACAGTGAGTGGCCTGACTCCCATGCCATTGCCTTGTGGCACCCATTACTACACATCTCTAAACTGGACTCTTTATTTATTGTCGACTGCCAAAGCAATGCAAGGACGCAGGATCACTGGTGAAACAAGAACAGGTCTAGATCATGATGCCCACCGTTCTGTTGCTTTGGGTCCGTACCTCAGCCCCCAACCGTTGACTCTGGTCCAAGCACACACCAAGAGGCAGGCCCTGTCTAAATTTCATCAGAAATTTACTAGTTTATTATTATTATTGTGTGAATGCTGAAGAGTGAATAATTTTGAACAGCAATTTCATAGACTTTTGAATACATGCTGTAGTAAGCATTGGCTATTTAGCTAATTTTAGCTCATACATTGCTTTTTGCATGGTAGATGGGTTAAATTAATATCAGCCTTCATGCTAGTGATAGCCAATATGCTAATGTTAGAATTGTAGCTTCTCTTTCTCCTCTCTTCTCTCTTAGCTGAAGAACACTTTTGTGTTTTTTAGGCAATTTCCTGTTTGTTTTTGTGTTTCTTCAGCGTATTTGTTGTTAGTTAATTTTTTCTGAAATTTCTCCTTTTTTATGTATTTTAGCACTGACTTCAACTTCTTAGGCTATATTTTTGCTTCAGTCTATGCTTTTTCAGCTCATCTATGGCAGCTCTTTCCTGCTTTTTTAAAGTTTTTGTCAGTTCTTGCATTTCAACAACTCTTTCAACAAGTAGTTTCGAGGTAACTTTACATTGTTAAGTTGTTTTTAATAGCTAATAGTCTTCCTGCTTAAAAAGATCAGATGACAGTTTTTCTTTGCTGTTTCTACTATTTCTACTAATTTATCAGATTTCAGCAGATTTTCTGCAGTCAATTTCAGCTTGTTTCTGCTTACAGCATTCACACTGCATTTTCGCGGGAAATGCAAATTTTTCTAAGCAGTAATTTTAACCAAACAGAGCTATATCTATATTTGACTTGGGCACAACTCAACATTTAACCCATACTTGTAGGAACCATGAAACAAATCAAAGCAAGGCTTCTGGTGCGCACCACAAAAGCTCATTTGTTGTTTTACCACAGCAAATTAAACTTAGAAAGCATTTAAGGTAATCAAAATCAAAACATGCAGTTTTAGTCTCTCATCACATGCAACTCGCTTTAATTGCCACACTCATACAGATTTCAGTCTGACATCGCATACGGCTCACATAAATGCAAAACACCATCGTTCATACATCATTCAGAGATTCACCCATTCATATGTCTGCCATACGCTGCGGATCCAGGCCTTTTCATTCATACATCTCATCCACACTTTTTCATCCTTCTTCATGCCCCTTCATGCCCCCAGGGGTCCACTGACCTGGTTAATAGTTGGTTGATGGACAGGCGAGTCAATTTCAAAATATTTATGTGTGCACACATTTTTAATTATTAGATTATTGACTACAATCCCTTTAACAGGATTAATTTAATATCTCTGCAGAACACCAATCTCCACAGAGATCACAAAAATACTGCAGCTTTCTCAGTTTCAGGCTTTGACTTTCCAAGGGGTCATCTTGAGGCGGCTGTGGGAAGAGTGGTTGTCTTGCAATCAGAAGGTTGTGGGTTCGATTCCAGCTTCCTCCTGCCATATGTCGATGTGCCCCTGGACAAGGCACTTAACCTCAAGTTGCCTACCGATCTGCGTATCGGTGTATGAATGTGTGAGCGTTAGTGAGTGCGATTGGGTGAATGTGGCTCTAGTGTAAAGCGCTTTGAGTGGTCTGTATGACTGGAAAGGCGCTATATAAGTTCAATCCATTTATCTTTGAATGCTCCTAGGAAAGAGGAAAAAAAACAAAACCTGGGCACATGCACTTAACTGCAGTTTCTCTTTGCCTTTCAGGCAAATATTACTCAGCGCTTAAAATCTCTGCCTCTCAGGCATTTCAGAGGTTTCAACTTACCTCCACTCAGTCCACCCCTTATTTTCAAGGCCACTACGTGCCTTTTATAACGTTTTTTTTTATATATCAAAATAGCTATTTTCCTGCAAGGTGGCTTAATCCCAAGCACGCGTTGGCACATTAAGGAGAACCAGATGTCCTGTGTAATTTGAAAGGGATACATCTGATGTCGACAGATGATCTTAGCCCTTCTAGTTCAAAGGGCCTGTTTCAGCAGTTCAAGTCCTTCCGCCTGGACCGGCCACTTTTCTCTTCTCCCTCAGCAAAAAGAGTCCCCGTACGGGCCACCAATTATGTGGGAGAAGAAAGTTTCCTAATTTAAAAATGATGAAGAGACAACTGGTTTCCTCTCAAAGCCGACGCGGGGGACCGTTTATTCAGAACACATCTCTGAATACATCTTCATACAAAATCCCATAGAATCCTCAAAATTCCTTTCATGAGTCAAGATATATATATACAACAGTCATATCATTGTTGTGTATGTGAGACTTTTTGACCAATCAGATGTACCCTTTCACCTACGCACATTTTGGCACTCACAACATTGATTCTCAAGCGCAGTTCCAGGAAACATCTGCAGGAAATCAAACTGGTCTACGTGACAGTTTGTACCATAACAATTTCATTAGCTTATCTGGACCGCTGAACTCTAATGTCAAAGCGACCTGTCAGGATTCAGGATATCATAATTCTTTCCAGCTGGACTATTTCTATCCAGCCTACAAGTTCACTTCTACAATAACAAGTCCATCAGTCATTCCTCACGCCAAGAACTTTCACTTATGTAATTTGTTCCCAGACAGGCCTTGCATGCTGCTCAGAGTGACCTCTACCTTATGCCCAGAACAATGGTAAAAACAATAGTAACACTTTTAATCTAACAAACAAAGCTTTAAGCTTCCACAGAAGCCGCTCGAATAGTTCCTTCGTTGATTTTTCCAAAGCTAGTAGGCGTCGGTCCGCCTCAGAAGAGGCATCTTCCACCACCGATATTCTCTGTTCAGCCTCAGTAACACGGTTAGTAACTTCTTTTAAACTCTGAGAGATATTCATGGTGATATTGTGCAGCATCTTCTCTAGTTTTTCATCGATCATAGAAGCAATATTCCCAGTCATTGCTTTGGTCAACCTTGGTCAAATCTGGATCCAGAGCCATGCTAGCGCTAGCATCGTCATCTCGAGGGGAGGCCGACAGTGTATCTTTCTTCTTCGGAAGTTGTTTAGAAGGCATTTTATCCATGGACATGCTTAGGAGTAGGTCCAGGAACATCACCCGGAGTAACCACTCCACTTTTATGGGGCTGAGTGCCGCAAAGCATGAAAAATATTAAAATTACAGGATGACTATGCCAGAGCTCAGGCGCAGTGTGACTACTCAGGTGCTTGCATCACCGGAAGTCTTAAAGGGTTTATTGGATCCTTTCCTGGTTTAGTAATTGGTATTATAATTGCCTCCTTCCAAGATTTTGCTTCAATTCGATTTACTAAGTGTTTTAACATAATATAACATATCTTTCACTGGTGCTGTTAATCCTAACTTAAATACTGCTCTCTGTATTTCTTGCATAGAAAGGAGCATCCATAGTGTTACCTGTGGTTGTTTGACCATCTATTATAGCATTTTTCTTTTGTCTGTTCCCTCCTGTATTTCCCATACTCTCGTAAATTATCCGAACTATGGATCTTTGCAAATGTTTTTGCCATTATTTCTATCTTCATTTGTTACAGCTGTTTCTTGTTTCTTGTCCTGCCTGTTCCCTCTCATTTTCTTGAATAATCCCCACACATTAGCCATAGAAGTTGTTCTACCTATTGTGTCACAATAAAATCCCTCCATTTTGTTTTCTTTGCCCTCTTATTCTCAGTGAAATTTTTAAAATTATGTGTTCCCCTCAGTATTCTAAAAGCTCAACTTCTTTCCCCTGTTGCTTCTCTACAGTCCTGTGTCGTCCATGGGGCCTCTCTCTTTTTCATCTCATCTTTACTCACAGAGATTACTAGTTTTGCTGCCTTCAATATTACTTCTCTAATTTTTTCCTCTAGATCTAAATTTAAATTAAACTTCAACTTCAACTCAAACCAACTTCCTCACTGTGCCTTTCACATACATATTTGAACATATCCCACTTAGCTTTACAAAATATCCATTTCCACCAACTCCATCTCTTTATGCATTCTACAAAATTCAGTCTGTCCTGTCTTTGTCCATTTCAGTGTGGTTTGGCTCATCCACAAGACACGATGGGTCCAGACTGCAATGCATTCTACAAAATTCAGTCTGTCCTGTCTTTGTCCATTTCACTGTGGTTTGGCTCATCCAGAAGACAGGATTGGTCCAGACTGCAAAAAACAATCAGGTCTGCAGAGAGAATCATCAGGGTTGACCTCCCCCCTATCCAGGACTTATATAGGTATTGGGTCAGGAAAAGGGCAGCTAAAATCTCTGCAGACCCCACACACCCTGCACATAGACTGTTTAGGCTTTTACCTTCAGGTCGGTGCTACAGAGTGCTGTCTGCTAAAACCAGCCGCCACAGAGACAGTTTCTTCCTCGAGGCTGTTTCTCTGGTGAACACTTGACAGTCAGTGAACCAGAACAACATCATGCATACTTTGACTGATCTCACATTATATTCTATTGTAAAGTCAGTTGTGTATTTATGTACATTTAAAAAGATAGTCTTCTCCACTTTTATATATACAAAAAGAAATCATCACTGAGAGCAAAGTGTACTGGAATCAAATTCCTTGTTTGTCTGTACAAACTTGCCAATAAAGCTAATTCTGATTTCGATTCTCCTTGTTGAATTTAACAAGTAATTTAAACTCCATTATCTCCTCCTCCATCTCTTCTTCAGATTCAGCCCAGTTTGTTACCATCCTTGCCTTCTTTCCTGTGCATACCACCTCCAAAGAATTTCCTCATTTTGGACTCATCCTTCCACTTTCCCTGAGGTCACTACTCTCGACACTCTCATTTTTCTGTACTAATTCCCCACTCTGGCCCATTCATAGCACAGCTGTGCCGCCATTGTCTTCTTCAAAAGTTCTTTCACCAGGTAATAGGAGTTCCTGATATCGTCTTGGGCGATCCCACCGTCGAGACCCTCATCCAAATTGCAAAACACTCAAATCACTTCTGTTAGTTGTTTTGTATCATCCACCAGGCCCTTAGTCTCAAATTTCTGATTAATTATCTGACTTTCTATCTGATTTAGTGTTAGATACTGATAAGGTCATTATACTGGGGGATTTTATCATTCCTGTTGACAAAGTGATAGCCTAAATGTAGCTTTTAATGTCATCTTAGACACAACTGGCTTTGCTCAAAACATCCGCAGGCCTACCCACTTGTCTTCATATTCTGGTCATTGTTTTGAAATACGGCATTGAGTGTGAAGAAATAACAGTACTTCCTCATCTTCCTCAGGTTTTAAATAAGGTTTTAAATAATCTTTTGGTATAATTTAACTGAATTATCCACAACTGAAAGAATATTTCATTATAGTAGATCATTATTAGACAATACAGTAACAAACTTTAAATAATCTGTACTCGTACTTGTAGTCGTCGTCTTCCGCTTTATCCGGGACCGGGTCGCGGGGGCAGCAGACTCAGCAGAGACTCCCAGACGTCCCTCTCCCCAGACACCTCCTCCAGCTCCTCCAGGGGGAGCCCAAGGTGTTCCCAGGCCAGCCGAGAGACATAGTCCCTCCAGCATGTCCCGGGCCATTCCCTGGGCCTCCTCCTAGTGGGACGTGCCTGGAACACCTCCCGAGGAAGGCGTCCAGAAGGCATCGGTACAGATGCCTGAGCCACCTCAACTGGCTCCTATCGATGTGGAGGAGCAGTGGCTCTACTCCGAGCCCCTCCCGGATGGCCGAGCTCCTCACCCTATCTCTAACGTAGTGCCCGGCCACCCTACGGAGGTAGCTCATTTCAGCTGCTTGTATCCAGGATCTCGTTCTTTCAGTCATGACCCAAAGTTCATGGCCATAGGTGAGGGTAGGAACGTAGACCAACCGATAAATCGAGAGCTTCGCTTTTCAGCTCATCTCTCTCTTCACCACAACGGTAGCCGCACCATTCCGTCTGTCGATCTCCCGCTCCATTCTCCCCTCACTCGTGAACAAGATCCCGAGATACTTGAACTCCTCCACTTGAGGAAGGAACTCCCCTCCAACCTGAAGAGCACAAGCCTCTAAATAATATTTTCCATTTTTAATGTCCTCAATATCACAGAAAAACATGGTGGAGAGCAGTAATTGAAATTCTTCCCTTTTACATATTGATGTTCTTGTTCATAGTGTTACTTCCTCATTGCATAGTACATTAGACTATGCAGCCCCATTAAAAAAGAATGGAAATATTCATAGGAGGCTGGCTCTCTGGTTTAATTTAGAGCTATGTATTTTGAAGCACAATGTAGAAATTGGAGAGAAAATGGTGCTCTGCACACCAAGATTAGTCCTACTTAATTTGGAAAAATAGTCTACTGTTGTATAAAAAGACACTAGGCCAGGCTACAACTTATTTTTCACCATAAATAGAGGAGAATAAGAATATTCCTAAGTTTCTTTTTAGTACAGTTGCCAAACTGAGTCCTTGCTATATTGTTCTGTCCATCCCCCTAGCTCTCAGCAAAAAATCTCAGGATTTGTTTTTGATAAAACTGATTCTATTAAAAATAATAGATCAAGATGACTTAATAAATTACAACCCTATAGCCAATCTTTCGTTATTTTCTAAAATTCCTGAGAATATCGTTGCTAATCAAGTGTGTGAGCATTCACACAGTAATTATCTGTTTGCAGAGTATCAGTCAGGTTTCAGAGGTCAGGGATTTGGGGAACGGCACTAGGCTGGTTTAAATCTTGTTTTTTTGACAGATTCCAGTTTGTTTATGTAAATGATAAATCATCTTCAAACTCCATGGTTACTTTATATGCTTCCAATACGTACAATTATCAGGCATCATGGGATAAATTTCCACTGTTATGCTGATGATACTCAGCTTTATTTATCCAGAAATCCCGATGAATCCAACCAGTCAGATAGACTGCAGACATGTCTTGAAGACATAAAAACCTGGATGACTTTTTCTGCTTCTAAATTAAGACAAGACTTAAATTTTCGTCTTTAAAATAGAAACGGCTTAGTCAATCAATCAATGTGGATGGCATTTTGACCAGAATATGTCATTTAAACCCCATATTAAACAGGTTTCTAGGATTTCCTTATTTCACCTCTGGAATGTTGCCAAAATTAGAAATATTCTGTCCAGGAGTGACGCTGAAAAAATAGTCCATGCATGTTTTTCAAGGCTGGACTTCTTTACTATCAGGATGTCCACAAAATGCAGTTAAAAACCTTCGGCTGATCCAAAACACTGCAGCAAGGGCTCTGATGAAAATTAAAAATAAAGATCATGTTTCCACTATTTTAGTTTCCCTTCATTGACTTCCTGCTAAAACCAGAATAGAATTTAAAATTTTCCCATTGTCCCATATGCTCCTAACAGAGCACGTCGTTGACTGCAGGTTTACTGGTGGTTCCTAGAGTTTCTAGAAGACGAATGGAAGGCAGGTCCTTTAGTTATCAGGCTCCTCTCCTGTGGAACCAGCTCCCAGTTTTAGTCCGTGAGGCAGACACCCTGTCTACTTTTAAGACTAGACTTAAAATTTCCTTTTTGATAAAGCTTATAGTTAGAGTGGCTTAGGTTATCCTGAGCTGTCTCTGTAGTTATGCTGCTATAGGCTAATGGTGCGTTCACACCGAACGTGGATTCTGCAATGAGGGCGGCCGATTTTCATGTTATTCCTGTGTAGAGGCGCGTTCAGGAGCGGTGCGGCGCGGAGCGGTGCGGTGCGGAGGAGACGAAGGACGCGGTGCGAAAGGCGAGCCGAGCGACGCGAGAGCGGAGCGAGAGCGATGGATGAGTTGAAAAATCTGAACTTTTTTCAAAATTCGGGTCGCGTCAACCAATCAGGGACTGGATGTGGCTGTGACGTAGGGTGAAAGACCGCAGCGGAGAAGTCAGTGATGAAGGAGGACCAGATCATAGTGGCGGTGTGCGGAAAGCCAGAGTTGTATGACTCAACTAATTACTTTTACCGAGACAAGGCTGCACGGTGGCGCACTTGGTAGCACTGTTGCCTTGCAGCAAGAAGGTCCTGGGTTCGATTCCCGGCCAGGGGTCTTTCTGCATGGAGTTTGCATGTTCTCCCCGTGCATGCGTGGGTTCTCACCGGGTGCTCCGGCTTCCTCCCACAGTCCAAAGACATGCCTGTTAGGTTAATTGGTCCTAAATTGCCCTTAGGTGTATGAATGAGTGTGTGCATGGTTGTTTGTGTGTTGCCCTGCGATGGACTGGCGACCTGTCCAGGGTGTACCCTGCCTCTCGCCCATAGACTGCTGGAGATAGGCACCAGCTCCCCTGTGACCCACTATGGAATAAGCGGTAGAAAATGAAAATGACTGAAATGAAGTACGGAAAGGACCTGGCCTGGATAAGAGTCAGTGAGGAGACTGGAGTAGCAGCTGCCTAGTGTATTTTGGTGGTCCTCGTCCATATGTTTAGGCACAAATATCTTATATTTAGTAGTTGTGGACATTAAAAATCGGCTGTTTTTTTATGGAGCTGAGAGTTATTTACTCACCGAAGACAGATGGACAGGCGTTTTTTGGCTCTCCACAGGTAAAACACCGTAATTATCCGTGAAATCCATGTCCGACATGTTCAGTTGAAACCAGCTTGCAGTAGATGGAAGCTCCTGCTATTTGATGACGCGGGGAAGCCTTGCTGCTTGTTGACGTTTGGCGACGCGGAGTTCACGCAGCAAATCAAGCGAGCAAAAGCACAGAAATAATGCGAAAAATTCGCAGAATCTGCATTTGGTGTGAACGTACCATTAGACTGCTGGAGGACATAGCAACCACTTGCCCTTCCTCTGCTACATTCTCCTACTAATCTCTCCAAGTTTGCATTATTTGCTGTTATTTAACCTTTTAACTGTATATTCAGTTTTTTTTTCTTCCTAGAATATTTGGCTCTCCAGGTAAATATTTGGCTCTCCAGGTAAAGAGCCCGGTCCGAATCATGTTCTTGAATATTTACAGGCCTCGTAAGTCCAAAACAAACTTTTTCAGTGATTTTGATGAGCTTTTATCTGTGATATGTGTTGATTATGACTGTTTAATTATTGTGGGAGACCTTAACATTCACATGGACAATCGCGAAGACAGAAGTGCAATAGATCTATGTGACACTCTTAGAAATTTTGGTTTGACTCAACATGTTAAACAGCAAACGCACAAACAGGGACATATTTTGGACTTGATCATCACTAAGGGTCTAAACAATTCCAAGGTGTCTGTAACTGATGTTGCCCTATTTGACCACTTTTCTGTTATTTTTGAAAGCAATCTCGGACATCATTGATTCAGTTGCTCCAATTAAAGTGAAAGTCGTTTCTGGAAGAAAAATGTCTCCGTGGAGAAGTGCTCCACCAGTCAGAAGTGAAAAAAGGGAGTGTCGAAAAGCTGAACGCAGGTGGCGAAAGACTGGACTCCAGGTTCACTATATTATCTATAAAGAAAGACTATACAGATATAACCTACAACTGAAAAATGCAAGGGAATCTTTATTTTCTGAGATCATCAGCAAAAACATTAACAATGCTCGTGCATTATTTGCCACGGTTGACAGGTTCACAAACCCTCCTGTAACTGTAGGATCTGAACTCCACTCTACCAGGGCCTGCAATGAATTTGCTAAATTCTTTACTGAAAAAACCCAAAAGATCAGAGGGGCAGTTAGCACATCCACATCAACTCCAGTACCAATGTTGTCTCCAACTAGAACTGATTTTGATAAAATTTCCCAATTTCACCAAATAAACTACAAAAACTTAGAAGAAATCGTACACCAACTAAGCTCTTCTTCCTGCTGTCTCGATGTTTTACCCACAGCTTTCCTTAAGAAAGCTTTCTTAAGAAAGCTTTGCCTGTCGTAACATCTGATTTAACACAAATAATAAACACGTCCCTTTTGTCAGGTGTTTTCCCCCAGGCCCTGAAAACAGCAATTATCAAACCTCTATTGAAAAAGAGCAACTTGGAGAAGCTGCTACTACAGAACTACAGGCCTATATCAAACCTCCCCTTCATCAGCAAGATTATTGAAAAAGCTGTGTTTCAACAGTTAAACAACTTCCTAACAATGACCAACCACTTCGATGTCTTCCACTCAGGCTTTCATGCTCACCACAGTACAGAAACTGCTCTTGTCAAGGTGTTCAATGACATCCGTATAAATGCAGACTGTTGGACCTTAGTGCAGCATTCGACACTGTTAATCAGTCCATTTTATTAGAGCGCCTGGAAAACTGGGTCGGCCTTTCTGATACAGCACTCAATTGGTTTAAATCCTACTTGAAGGACAGGGACTTTTTGTGTCAGTAGGTAACTTTAAATCAGAGACCACAAAAAAACACAATGTGGCGTTCCCCAAAAGGGTCCCTCTTAGGGCCCCTTCTATTTCAATATCTACATGCTCCCCTAACTGAGATTTTAATAAAACAACAACATAAGTTATCATAACTATGCAGACGACACACGCTATACGTTACGATGTCACCAGGTTTTATATGAACCCATTCAAGCGCTGGGTAAATGCTTAGAAGAAATCAATGATGGATGGGCCAAAATTTTCTTCAGCTGAATCAAAACAAAACTGAAGTAATAATCTTTGGACCAAAGGAAGAGCGTTTAAAAGTTCGCACACAGCTTCAGTTAATCCAGCTAGAAACCTCAAGTCAGGCTCGAAACCTGGGTATAGTGATGGACTCAGACCTGAACCTTCAGAGGCACATAAAGATAGTTACAAGGTCAGCCTTCTATCACCTAAAGAACATCTCCAGGATTAAAGGACTAATGTCTCAGCATGACCTTGAAAAACTAATTCCTGCGTTTATCTTTAGTAGAATTGATTACTGCAACGGTGTCTTCACTGGTCTGCCTAAAAAGTCGATCAGACAGCTGCAGTTGATCCAGAACCCTGCTGCCCGCGTCCTTACTAGAACTAAGAAAGTGGAGCACATCACCCCGGTTCTAAAGTCCCTACACTGGCTCCCCGTAGCTCAGAGAATAGACTTTAAAATACTTCTGTTAGTCTATAAATCACTGAATGACTTAGCACCAAAATACATTACAGACTTGTTGTCAGTGTATCAACAACCCAGACCTCTCAGGTCTTCTGACTCAAATCTACTCTGCATACCCAGAACCACAACCAAACATGGAGAAGCAGCTTTTAGTTCTTATGCTCCACTAATCTGGAATAAACTCCCAGAAAACTGTAAAAGTACCGAAACCCTAAGTTGCTTTAAATCAAAATTAAAAACTTATTTGTTTAGAGTTGTAATGTTTTTCCTTATGTACAGCGCCTTGTTGCTGAAAAGCGCTATATAAATAAACTTGACTTGACCTGAGTTGACGAGAACTACACCTGGCCTGGCTCTGTGTTTAGCTTTTACACCTTCCTGGAGGGGGACATCAGATGAGCTGCTGCTGCCGACAACTTAATGTTCTCCTTCTACAGATGATACACTTGGCCCTGTCTTTCAGTGTTTAACCTTGTCTCTCCTAGACATAGCTACTTGCTGAGCTTTTACTGTAACTACTTGTATGAGCTCTCTCTCATACTCTAGACTTGAAATCTGGCTCAGAGCTTATCTACTTAGCTGTCTTTCTCTCCTAGATGCAGTTGCTAAATAAATTACTACTGCCTTTAATGCTTTACTTTTCTTTCACATAGAAAGTACTCCTAGATCAGTGTTAGATCTGTGTTTTTTCTGTGTCTCTGCTCTGGTCTCTCAAACCCCCAGTCGGTTGTTTCAGATGGCCGCTCACACTGAGCCTTGTTCTGCTGGAGGTTTCTTCCTGTTAAAAGGGAGTTTTCATCAATGTGCTGTCTTGCCACTGAGCAGATGAGAAAGTTTCAGTGTTTTGGCAATTTATTAATTTGCTTTACTATCATGCAACAGTTTTTAAACAATCTTTTTGTCTGCCTTTGTTTGACATCAGTCTATATTTCTTGCCTGATTTCATTTGATTTATTCATTTCATACTAATTAAGACTGATAACAATCCAGAACGGTATTACATACAATTGTTATTATTATTATTTTAATTATTGGACTAAGACTACATATTTTCAAGTTTATAATAAGCAGTTTATAATAAGCACTAATGACACTGGACATCATTCATCAACAGGACTTATAAACTTTTGGAAAGCTGCTTCGAAAGAATATGTTTAGGTATTCTAATCATTTGCTTGTATGTTTCCTGAGGCTTTCAGACTGTAGATTACACTTTTTTTAACCTCTGCTGTCTTGTCAGAGTTTCCGAACTCACAAAAGATGCTAAGTTTTCCCACTTGCTACCTAGCCAGAAGAGTGAGGTCTGTTCTACATTACCCACTACTGTATATTCTTCCAATGGCCTGGCCCATACACAGCTTGAACACAGCGTTGAAATGAAGCTCACTCATGAAAGAGTTTATTGACAAAGAAACTGAAGGTAAAATATGTTTGGGTGTAGAAAAAAAATCACTTTAAGAATCTAAGGCACCATCTTGTCCATAAATGCTGTACTGACGCCCCTATAGCATTTCTAGACAGATGCTTTAATAGTAAAAACATTGTGACAAAAATGTTATCAATTAAAGTAAGACCTTAAGTTTAGTATTATATAAAGCTTTAGTTAAATTTTAAATTATACATTATGTATGTTTAAACCAGATTTTTACATACACTATAAAAAAAGAAAGGCTTTCTTTCCCACTGTTTGATATTCAATCAGGATTGCCAGAAGTATTTCTATTTGGTAAATACCAGAATAATGAGTCCATTTGCCCTGCGATGGACTGGCGACCTGTGCAGGGTGTACCCTGCCTCCAGCCCATAGACTGCTGGAGGTAGGCACCAGCTTTCCCGCAACCCACTTTGGAAGAAACAGTAGAAAATTACTGACTGACTTTTTTATATAATTTAACTTTCTTCAGATGTAAAACTTGAAATACAGTTAATTTACTATGCCTTTAAGATGTTTGGAAAAACCCAGGAGACTATTCTTTACTTTCAGAAGTTTAGATAATTGTTTTTTTGATTTGACTTGATTCAGGCGTTCCAGATGTCCACAAGCTTCTCAGAATAGTTTGCTGGAATTCTGGCCCATTCCTCCTGACCGAACTGATTCACACGCTTTTTCCAACATGCATTTTCAGTTCTGTCTACAAATTTTCTATGGGACCAATATCAGGACCTTTCAATGGCCATTCCAAAACATTGACTTTGTTGTCCTTAAGCCTCTTTGTAACTTATTTCTCTTTATAATTAGCGTCATAGTCATTTCGGAAGAAACATTTTTCCCAAACCTTTAACTTCATTCCCAGTGTCTTAAGATGTTCGGTTTTCAATTCAATTCAGTTTTATTTATATAGCGGCACTTCACAACACATGTTGTCTCAAGGCACTTCACAAAAGTCAGGTACATACATTCCAATTAGTCCTAACCATTGAACAGTGCAGTCAGAGTTAGTTATTTATTTAAATTGGATAAAAAGTTTGTCTAACTGAGGAAACCCAGCAGATTGCATCCAGTCAGTGACTTGCAGCATTCACTCCTCCCGGATGAGCATGTAGAGACAGTGGACAGTCACTGGCGTTGACTTTGCAGCAATCCCTCATACTGAGCATGCATGTAGCGACCAGTGGAGAAGTAAAAACTCCTTTAACAGGAAGAAAGCTCCAGCAGAACCAGGCTCAGTGTGAGCGGCCATCTGCACGACCAAACTGGGGAATAGAGAGAACAGAGCAGAGACACAAAGAGAACAAAGAAGCACTGATCTAGGAGTACTTTCTATGGGAAGAAAAAGTAAATGTTAATGGATGTAGCTCCTTAGTCGTTTCACCTAGAAAGAAAGAACATATAAACTCTGAGCCAGTTTCAAGGTTAGAGTCTGAAAGAGGGCACATATAATTAGTTACAGTTAAAAGCTCAGTCAATCGCCATGTCTAGGAGAGAGAAAGGGTTAAACACTGAAAGACAGGGCCATGTGGATCATCGGTAGAGGGTGAGCATTAAGTTTGTCGCCAGCAGAAGCTCGGACGATGCCCTCTCCAGAAAGGTGTCACAGGTAGACACAGAGTCAGGCCAGGTGTAGCTTCTAGGAAGAGAAAAGAGAGAGAACATAAAGTTAAAAGCTGAAATAACAGCAAATAATGCGAAATTGGAGAGTAGTGTGAGAATGTAGCGAAGAGGGTGAAAGTGCTCATTATGTCCCCCAGCAGCCTAAGCCTATAGCAGCATAACTACACAGATAGTTTGAGTTGAGATTATTTAGTTAAATGGCGCCTATCTACAACAATGTTGTCCCAAGGCACCCCACAAAGGGCCCCACTGATTGTCATTGTTATACTAAAAACCACAAGGATTGGGATACCTCTCTCTGTCAGACTGATTATAACCATTGGAAAAGAGAAGGGGTCATACAGGTAGCAGAAATGGAGGGTGTGTTTGCACCTCAACCACAACTGAGCCGGTTTAGGCTAAACCTGACTCCCCTTTACTCCATCCAACAGGGAGGGAAGAAGGCTCCCTCCCTGATAAACTAAGCCACTTTAACTATAAGCTTTATCAAAAAGGAAAGTTTTAAGCCTATTCTTAAAAGTAGACAGGGTGTCCGCCTCACGGACCAAAACCGGGAGCTGGTGCCACAGGAGAGGAGCCTGTTAACTAAAGGATCTGCCTCCTATTCTACTTCTAGAGACTCTAGGAACCACCAGTAAACCTGCAGTCTGAGAACGAAGTGCCCTGTTAGGAACATATGGAACAATCAGATCTCTGATGTACGATGGAGCTAGATCATTAAGGGCTTTATATGTGAGGAGGAAAATTTTAAATTCTATTCTGGATTTAACAGGGAGCCAATGAAGGGAAACTAAAATAGGAGAAATATGATCTCTCTTTTTAATTTTCACCAGAACTCTTGCTGCAGCATTTTGAATCAGCTGAAGGCTTTTAACTGCATTTTGTGGACATCCTGATCGTAAAGAATTACAATAGTCTAGCCTTGAAGTAACAAATGCATGGACTAGTTTTTCAGTGTCATTCCTGGATAGGATATTTCTAATTTTGGCAATGTTCTGGAGGTGAAAGAAGGAAATCCTAGAAACCTGTTCAATATGGGATTTAAATGACATGTCCTGGTCAAAAATAACACCAAGGTTTTTTACTTTATTATCGGAGGTCAATTTAATGCCATCCAGGTTAAGTGATTGACTAAGCAGTTTCTTTTTTAAAGACTCCGGTCCAAAGACGACAACTTCTGTCTTGTCTGAATTTAGAAGCAGAAAATTTAAAGTCATCCAAGTTTTTATATCTTCAAGACATGCGTGTAGTCTATCTAACTTGTTGGGTTCATCAGGATTTATGGATAAGTAAAGCTGAGTATCATCAGCGTAACAGTGAAAATGTATTCTATGCTGCCTGATAATTTGACCTATTGGAAGCATATACAAGGGTTGGACAATGAAACTGAAACACCTGGTTTTAGACCACAATAATTTATTAGTATGGTGTAGGGCCTCCTTTTGCGGAAAACAGTAAAGGTGGACTCATCAGAGAACAATACATGTTTCACATTGTCCACAGCCTAAGATTTGCGCTCCTTGCGTCATTGAAACCGACGTTTGGCATTGGCATGTGACCAAAGGTTTGGCTATAGCAGCCCGGCCGTATATATTGACCCTGTGGAGCTCCCAACGGACAGTTCTGGTGGAAACAGGAGAGTTGAGGTGCACATTTAATTCTGCCGTGATTTGGGCAGCCGTGGTTTTATGTTTTTGGGATACAATCCGGGTTAGCACCCGAACATCCCTTTCAGACAGCTTCCTCTTGCGTCCACAGTTAATTCTGTTGGATTTGGTTCGTCCTTCTTGGTGGTATGCTGACATTACCCTGGATATTGTGGCTCTTGATACATCACAAAGACTTGCTGTCTTGGTCACAGATGCGCCAGCAAGATGCGCACCAACAATTTGTCCTCTTTTGAACTCTGGTATGTCACTCATAATGTTGTGTGCATTTCAATATTTTCAGCAAACCTGTGCTCTTACCCTGCTAATTGAACCTTCACACTCTACTCTTACTGGTGCAATGTGCAATCAATGAAGACTGGCTACCAGGCTGGTCCAATTTAGCAATGAAACCTCCCACACTAAAATGACAGGTGTTTCAGTTTCATTGTCCAACCCCTGTATATAGTAAAGAGAATTGGCCCGAGTACTGAACCCTGTGGTACTCCACAATTAACCCTGGAGTTTAAAGATGATTTATCATTTACATGAACAAACTGGAATCTGTCAAACAAATAAGATTTAAACCAGCCTAGCGCTGTTCCCCTGATCCTTACAGCATGTTCCAGCCTTTCTAAGAGAATATTGTGATCGACTGAATCAAATGCAGCACTGAGATCTAGCAGGACAAGTACAGACACAAGTCCATTATCTGAGGCTAGGAGAATATCATTAGTGACTTTCAGCAGAGCTGTTTCAGTGCTATGATGAGCCCTGAAACCTGACTGAACCTCTTCAAACAGGTCATTGCTGTGTAAATGCTCACACATTTGATTAGCAACTATTTTCTCAAGAATTTTAGATAAGAATGGAAGATTGGATATAGGTCTGTAATTTTTCAAGTTATCTCGATCAAGAGAAGGTTTCTTAAGTAAAGGTTTAATTACAGCTACATTAAAAGCTTCTGGTACATATCCATTTACTAAGGATAGATTAATCATATCTAAAATGGGGCTGGTAATCAGAGGGAACACTTCCTTAAATAATTTGGTTGGGATTGGGTCTAACATACAAGTTGAAGGTTTAGATGAACCTAATATTTCTGATAACTCAGGAAGCTCCACAGGATCAAAACAGTCCAAACACAGATCAGGTTCTACAGTTGTTTCCAATGTTGTCTCACTTGCCGAGGATGAAGTAATCATCTTCCGGATTATGTCAAAGATTTTATTTTTAATAGAATCAATTTTATTTAAGAAGAATCCCATAAAGTCATGACTACTAAGAGCTAAGGGAATGGATGGCTCAACAGAGCTATGACTGTGTAAATTTAGCAACTGTACTAAAGAGAAACCTAGGATTATTCTTGTTCTCTTCTATTAATGATGAGAAATAAGCTGTTCTGGCTTGGCGAAGTGTCTTTTTATACAACAACGTTGCTTCAATATGTTCAGACAATGTTGTTTTCTCATGAAGCCATCTATTTTGAAAAGTGTACTAGTCCCTTCTGCAGCAAAACACACTCATAACATGATGCTGCCGCCCCGACACTTGTAATGAATATAGAGATGATATAATGATACAAGAGATGATTAATAAATCCAAACACTGTAATTTCAGTTTCATCAGGCCACATGACATGTCACCAAAATTAAGGTCCTGGTTCCTGAGTGAATTTACAAACTGTAATCTTTCTTTTGAAGTAATTGCTTTTTCCTTGCTGAAGGGCTTTTTTCAAACTCCCACTCCTAGACTGATTCCACTGTAAATGATCACTCTTTTATACCTGCTTCAGCCAGCATCTTTACAGGGTCTTCTGCTTATGTTTTATGACTGATTCACACATTCACACAAGTTTACCTTCCACCTCATGTATTTAAACATTTATATTTATTTTAAAAATATTTCTCATTATCCTGACGTTTCAATTCAATTCAATTCAGTTTTATTTATATAGCGCCAATTCACAATACATGTCGTCTCAAGGCACTTCACAAAAGTCAGGTACATACATTCCAATTAATCTTAATCATTGAACAGTGCAGCCAGATTCTGTTATTTATTCAAATTGGGATAAACAAAGTTTTTCTATCTAAGGAAAGGAAACCCAGCAGATTGCATCCAGTCAGTGACTTTCAGCATTCACTCCTCCCGGGATGAACATGTAGAGAACAGTGGACAGTCACTGGCGTTGACTTTGCAGCAATCCCTCATACTGAGGTGCATGTAGCGACAGTGGAGAGGAAAAACTCCCTTTTAACAAGAAGAACCCTCCAGCAGAAAACCAGGCTCAGGGGTGGGGGCGGGGCCTTCTGCCACGACCGACTGGGGGGTTTAGAGAGAACAAGGGAGACAAAAAAAAAAAAACAAAGAAGCACTGATCCAGGAGTAAAACTTTCTATGGGAAGGAAAAGGTAAATGTTATGGGTTGGTAGCTCCTTAAATTTTTTTTCACCTAGAAAGAAGGAACAGATAAAAACTCTGAGCAAGTCTTCAAGTTTAGAGTCTGAAGAGAGCACAGAGAGTTAGTCACAGTAAAACTTCAGTCCGTAGCTATGTCTAGGGAAGAAAAGGGTTTAAAACACTGAAAGACAAGGGCCCTTTGTGGATCATCGGTAGAGGGTGAGCATTTAAGTTTTGCCAGCAGAAGCTTGGACGATGCCCCTCTCCAGAAGGTGTTACAGGTAGACCCAGGCCAGGTGTAGCTTCTAGAAGAAAAAAGAGAGAGGAACCAAAGTTAAAAGCGGGAGATAACAGCAAATAATAAAAATTTGAAGGAGTAGCGTGAGAAAGTAGCGAAAAGGGTGAAAGTGGTCATTTATGTCCTCCAGCAGCCTAAGCCTATAGCAGCATAACTACAGAGATAGTTCCGGGTAAACTAAGCCTTCTAAATTAAAGCTTTATCAAAAAGGGGAAAGTTTTAAACCTAGCCTTAAAAGTAGACAGTTTGTCCATCTAGAGCCCACTGATGGTCATTGTTATATAAAAACCACAACGATTGGGATACCCTCTCCTCTGTCAGATTGACCATAACTATTGAAAAGAAGGGGGTCATACAGGTAGGGAAAAAGGAGGGGGTGTTTTTGCACCCCAAACCGTAACTGAGCCTTTTAGGCTAAACCTGACTCCCCCTTACTCCATCCAAAAAAGGGGAAAGACGCGGAGCTAAAATAAAAGGAAGATAGCTCAGGATAACATAAGCCACTCTAAAATAAAAGCTTTATCAAAAAGGAAAGTTTTAAGCCAGCCTTAAAAGTAGAACCGGGTGTCCGCCTCACGGACTAAAAACTGGGGGAGCTGGTTCCCCCAAGAAAAGGAGCCTGATAACTAAAGGATCTGCCTTCTATTCTACTTCTAGAGACTCTAGGAACCACCAAGTAAAAACCTGCAGTCTGAGAACGAAGTGCTCTGTTTTTAGGAAAGTACGGGAAACAATCAGATCTCTGGGTTATGATGGCGCTAAATCATTAAGGGCTTTAATTTGGGAGGAGGAAATTTTTAAAATTCTATTCTGGATTTTAAAAGGAGGCCCAATGAAGGGAAGCTAAAAAGTAAGGGGGAAAAATTTTTCTCTCTTTTTTAAATTTTCATCAAAACTCTTGCTGCAGCATTTTGAATCAGCTGAAGGCTTTTAAACTGCATTTTGTTGGACATCCTGATAGTAAAGAATTACCAATAGTCCAGCCTTGAAGAAACAAATGCATGGACTGTTTTTTTAAAGGGCGTCACTCCTGGACAGGATTTTTTCTAATTTTGGCAATGTTCCGGAGAAAAAAAAGGAAATCCTAGCCCCCCTGTTTTAATATGGGATTTAAATGACATGTCCTGGTCAAAAAAAACACCAAAAGGTTTTTTTTACTTTATTATCGGAGGTCAATTTTAATGCCCTATAGGTTTAAGTGTTGGGCTAACAAATTTCTTTTTTAAAAACCCGGTCCAAAGACGACAACTTCTGTCTTGTCTGAATTTAGAAGCAGAAAATTTAAAATCATCCAAGTTTTTTTATGTCTTCAAGACATGCCTTGTAGTCTATCTAACTTTGGTTGGGCTCATCAGGATTTATGGATAAGTAAAGCTGGGGTTCATCAGCGTAACAGTGAAAATTTATTCTATGCTGCCTGATAATTTTACCTATTGGGAAGCATAATATATATTTAAAGAGAATTGGGCCCGAGTTTTGAACCCTGTGGTACTCCACAATTAACCCTGGGGTTTTTAAAGATGATTTATCATTTAACATGAAAAAAACTGGAATTGGTCAGACCAAATAAGATTTAAAAACCAGCCTAGCGCTGTTCCCCCGTATCCCTACAGCATATTTGCCAGCCTTTCTAAGAGAATATTAAAGATCGAACCTGTATCCAAAGCAGCACTGAAATCTAAAAGAACCAGTACCGACCCAAGTCCATTATCTGAGGCAATAAGAATTATCATTAGTGACTTTCAGCAGAGCTGTTTTCAGTGCTATGATGGCTCTGAAACCTGACTGAAAGTCTTCAAACAGGTCATTGCTTGTTTAAATGCTCACACATTTGATTAGGCGACTATTTTCTCAAAAATTTTAGATAAGAATGGAAGATTGGATATAGGTCTGTAATTTTATTAAGTCATCTCGATCAAGCGAAGGTTTCTTAGCAAAAAGGGTTTTAATTCAGCTACCTTAAAAGCTTGTGGTCCATACCCATTTTACTAAAGATAAATTAATCATATCTAAAATGGGGCTTATAATCAGAGGGAACACTTCCTTAAATAATTTGGTTGGGATTGGGTCTAACATACAGGTTTAGATGAAGCTAATATTTCTGATAACTCTGGAAGCTCCACAGGATTTAGCAAAATAGAAATAAATTTGGTAATGTTAACTGACCAAACCTGAGAAAAATGTAGTCTGAATTACTGTCAACTGTTCTTCAACAAAATGTTGCTTGGGGCATAAGTAGTGCAAGTCATTGCATGAAAATCAAAAAGAAAAATGAAAACTACACTACTAAAAAGTAGCTGGTGTCCATGAACTACATCCAACTTTATTGAGACTATGAGGCATAGTAGAACATTTTTTGTTGAAATTAATTAGTTTTAGTTGTAAATCCTTGGCATACAGAGGATTAAAAGATGAGGCACATGAGAATCATCTTTAGCACAATTGGGACACAATAGTTTCAAAAGTTAGTTTGATCTACATCTCTATCAATGCTGAAACATATGCAGATCTTTGGAGAAACATTTGCTTTCACCAAGACATTTTTCACAGGAAAAAGGCCCAGTTATCCAGTAAACACAACCAAATTATACTAGACTATACAGGAGGCTTCAAGTCTCAGTCCACCAGCTCAGTTGGTCTACCTGTGATACAGACCTAAAACAAATGACATTTGGTTTTAAATTTAAATCAGATGTCCTCAACTTGTCAAAAAGAAAAACATAACTTACTCTTACTCTCCCAGTTTCCCCTGTTTTTAAGAAGCTGATTATAAATCTTGACTGTAAGGCTTGAACAAATGTCTTATGGAGAAAAGAGAGAAGGCAGTTCCCGTTCCATTTATTGGACATGGTTTATAAATACACACACATATGTTGAAAGTATAAAAAATACAAGATTACAGGATCTTCTAAACATTTTAGTGAGGTCTCTTATTGTTTGTATTTAACATGGTAAATAAAAATGAAAAAAAAAAATATTGCACAGCATTGTATTCACTTTCACAAGCCCATTCATCAAGCATGTTGCAATTACTAATGTCATGTTAAAATGACATTAGAGAAATTAAATCACATGGAGCCAGCCAACTTTTCAGGAATTTTGTACAGCACATTTTCTTAAAAGTAAATATATGAAATGCTCAAGTTTTAATGTACTGTTTGATACAGATTCTGAGGAAGGCTGAGAAGGGTATATCACTGACAGACAACAAATTGATCAGCCTTTTTTTGTGATTAACAACAAACTTACATATTTGTGAAATACTGAGACTTGTATGTATCAAATGTAGTCAGCTGGACCAGCATTAGGTAGAAGAAATATTAGCATTCAAACATACAATAAATTCAAGCCACACCCATTTTTTAAATTCACCTCTAAGTTTTAAAGGTGTGCTGTTAGGAAAAGTAAGGTTTAGGATGCTACAAATACACGGTCAACAGATATAGTAAACCTTAAAAAAGAATGAGGCAGTATGGCTAAGTGGTATCAATAAACGTTCTACATTTTTTGTATCTAATAAGCAAGATAATAACTCTGATTTGCGAAAACCAAAAAGACATTATACAAGCAATAACCCTAGTTCAGCACAAATACACAGCTAACTTATTCTGTTCCTATTTTAGGAGCCTACCATACAGCTACCATGCCAAAATCTGGCTCACTTTGTTCAAAGGACAATACCTCCTATTGATTCATTTGTGAAAATATCTAAAAAGACAACTCATAAAATTGTATTTTAAAGAAGTTGCATTATATGTTGGTATTTGACCAAGTTGAGTTTTTGTATTAGATAACTTTCAATATTCACAGTGTTTAAACTGAAGAGTACAGGCGAACACCTCTTGTGGGGCTTGTAACTGGCACCATTTTAACATCCATTCTGAAGGTTTTCAAGAAGAGCAAGAAAAGAAAAAAAGAAAACTGTTATGAGATGTTCTCAGAGCTTTTCTTTAGACAGAAGATTTCATTCATTTTCATTTTCAAGAGTACTTTTTTTCCTAATGAATATGAATGTTTGTGCCCATTCTAACAGATATTTTAAGCAGCGCAAGAATTGTATTTTTTAGTAATCATTTATGTCTTAGGATAAGAATTTACAATGCCATCGAAAGGTTTACTTTTTACACCAGTTTCTATCATTTCTTAACAGATGTATTAGATAGTAATGTATATTTTTTATATATTTTATAGCAGATGCTACACCTGCAGGAATGTGATACTTGATTGGTGAAATAACTTTGCATAGAAAGTATTTGCGTTGCTAAGAAAATAATGTTTCTTATTTCCAGCATGTCACACCATTAAAGTTAGATATGAAAATATTTATGTTGTACTCACAGATGCAGAGAGTCATGTAAAAGGCTCAGGATAAAATAATAATCAGTATTTACTTATCTGAGATAATACAAAAAATACATGTCAGTTTAGGTAATCCCAGCCAAAGGGAATGTCTTGTAACAGTTTAGAACCAGGAAAATGATGTGTGGTGGTTTTTAGCATTTTCTTTAGGATTAAAATAAATACCTAATATAATGTACTTTTACACCTGATAAGACATATTTTGATAAATAATACTGACCAAGCAGCTATAACTGTATGTAATTCTGCTAACAAATTTCTACAGTTGCACTATACACAACTGTTTACAGTTGGACCAATAGAAATATGTGCAACAATTTTTATGTATTTCTATACAGATCTGACTTCAACAAAACCTCCCCTTAAATGATGTCGTCAAGCAGATGTGGTGTGCCAACCCAGTCTAACGTTCTGGGCTCAGAGGCAGCCATGATCATGCACATAAACTGTTTACCAGTTCTCTTATCAATTGGATAAATAGTTGTGGGTGTGAACCTTCTGTTGCTTTCCACAAATTCACAGAGCTGCTGATACACGTTTGGGTATTCATGTCGTAGGAAAACTCCTCTCATTCTCAGCTCCCGTTGTATATTAATAAAACAGATTTCCCGTGCCTTCCGACCTTCTTCTCCTTCCATGTCAATATCTGCTGTTCCAGGGGGTGGTGTAAGGATCAGTGTTTCCATGTCACTTTCTTTCTTGTAAACCTTTCTCTCGGGACTAAAGGAAGCCAATGCAATTTTTGCATATTTTCTAACTGTTGGAGCTTGATTCCTTGGCGATGGCCCATCAGGCAGCTGCTCACCCACAGCAATGGATACATTCAAGATGAAACACTCGTTTGGGTCATACTCTTTCCCAGCTTCCTGCAGCTCATTACAGTATTCACCCAGGTTGTCCTTGAAGCTTTCCAGCTCCCGAAGAGACAGGTATGTAGGAGACATTGGTAAGCTATTCAGGCCATGCTGCAGGAAGCTACTAGATGAAGAAGGGTTTGGAAAACCAAGGAAAAGAATGCCCCTACCTCGAGAAAGGTAGCCAACCTTGGCAATACGGGAGAAAGCTTTGTGGACTTCAGCAGTCTCCCGGCAGTGTTTTATAATATGGCGGCACATACTTCCAATTCGTCCATACAAGCAGCTTTCTTTATGTATGTCCCAATCCTCTCTACGACAGTTTCGAGAGCAGTAGTAAGTGTAACAGCTGTGACAGGATTTAAAATAAAGACAAGCATTGAATAAAGTCTCTGTTCTTCGGCACTTATTGTTAGAGCACATCATTGTATCATCCTCATCTGGGCTTTGATCTGGAGAGCACTCCTCTGCAGTTTTCATTGCATCACTTGCACCATCCATCTCATGAAAAACATCAGGATTCATTTTGATTGACGTTGGCTGCTTGTCCAGAGGTGGTGGTTCCTCTGTATGTGCCTTGGAGCATTTTCTGGACAGAGATACTGCTTCTTCCTCATCAATTAACTTCTTTAACTGGTCTAAAATCTCCTCACTTGTTCGTCTGCTCGGTGGCTTGTAATCAGTCACAAGATCTGCTAGGAGCTCATCAAGCTGCTCAAGGCTTTGCTGAAGTGAGGCATTATCATGTGTCTTTTCTTTGGTTGAGCTTTCAAAATCATGCAGTTCTAGACCCTTAGCATTTCTGGAGTCAAGAATGTCCCAACTTGCAGATCGTCCTTCAACCTTCTTAAAATTTGCTTGTCTAATGTCATTATCAGTGATTGTTATCTCAGGAGTGACAAACCAGAGTTTACTTGTGGGACTTTTTGATTCCTCTGTGGGGCTTTTGTCAATAAGTGAGTTATCAGACACGGATAAGGCTGCATAACGTCTTGGTGAACTAGAAAGATTGACTACCACAGGTTTAGGTTTTTCACCTGTGGTTGTTGAAGGCTTTCTGGAGTCCAGAAGATCATCATAGCTCTGACCTCTCTGTACAGGAAGAGGTTGTTCTCTTTCTACACGCGGGTTGAGAATATTGTCCCAAGACCTTGAATATGATTTGGAATCTGTACCTATTTTTTGAGGTTCTACACATGGGTTGGTATACCATGTAGTCAGCACAGGTTCTTGTCGGACTCTGGTTGGAGTGATCTGAGATATGTAAGAGGCTGGATTGGTAGAATAACCAGATGCATCAGAGCCATACCAGTCATCAGTTTGTGGTTGAATGACTCTAGCATGTCTCCGCCCTTCAGTATAGTATGCCCTTGCTGGGACATGGTGCTCTGGAGGCACTGCATACATGTCACTGGAATAATAAAATCTTGGTGGTGCTGTCTGAATTTGAAAAGTTCTTGGATCATCACCATACAATATACTTGTGGGGGGTGTACTTATGATGTATGGCCCTGGTTCATTTGCTGCATATGATTTGGGGTACCCTGTCTGCACAGCGTATGGGTGGGTCTCCATTTCAGAATAATATGGTCTAGTAGCTACAGCATGCACTATTCGAGTCCGTGGATCTTGCACATATTGTACTTTGGGGGTATATGCTTTACCTGGTGTGTAACGCTCATCGTGAAAAAAAGAACCTGGTTTTGGAGCTTGAGCAGTGACATATCTAGCTGCATCATCTGCATAAAAGAATTTGGTTGGCACATTAGGACTGGAATGAGATCTGTGTTCTCTTCCATAATAATCACCAGAAGAAGGCATTCTTTGTAAAGGAAGCTCCATGTGTTGTAGGTAACTGTTTGGCATACTGCGGGAGTATTGATAAACCTGCCTACTTTCTGCACCCATTGAATCAGTGGGAGTTGGAGTTCTGGAGTAGGAAAAATGGCGGGGCACAGTCAGACTCCTCCCAGTACTGTGTTGCCTCTGCCAGGGTATGTCCACTGCAGGTGTTGTCTGTTTCTGACCTGAAAGATGTAATGCTGCGTCATCAGGCTTAATGTCCACTCGACACCTAACATGGGGGCTAGTTGCCGATTTATTGAGACTTCCGTCCTCAAATTTATCAGAAGCATAGTGTGGTGAATATCTACTGCTGTCACCAATTTGAGGCTGTAACTTAATGGGATGTACATCATGCATATGAGTCCTTGTTGCTGCATAAGATGACTCTCTACATGGTGATGCGTCAGCTCTCCAGTGAGAGTCTCGTGGAGCTCTTTGGGACTCTCTTCCTTTCCTTCCTGATGACGAGGATCCTTCAAAAGCCACAGGAGTGAGGCCGGTCTGAACTCGAGAGGCACTTTTTGACCTAGTCCTTCTTTTATTTTCAGGGACAACTACTTCACTCGCCCTATCTGCAACCACTGATTGAGGAGCTAATCTATGGCTGAAAATGTCTGGAGCAGAAAAACGGTATTTCTGGTGGCGGCCCAGGGCATTCCAGGCAGCATCTGGGTTGGCTGCAAGCCTATCACCTTTTCTGTATGGGGACTCCATTAAGTACTTGTGCGATTTGGGGTACTCCAATGACTTGTAGTCAACGGTCCGACAGTGCCTCTTACTAACTTTGCTCTTACTGTCCTTCAGTGCTGTGTAATTTATAAAATCACATTGTTCGGAGGGTTGCAAGGACTTGTAGTGGGAAGTTATAGGAATCACTTTTATGTCTTGATGCACAGTTGATACCAGTATATCAGGTGGGTCTGTGCGTGTCATCTTAAAGAGATTCCTTTATTTTTCTCCATTAAGTTGCCTCAATATTGTGGTTGCCTGTGGAAGCAAGCAAAAAAAAGTCATAATTTTTCTTTCTGCTTACTATGCATGAAGGAGACACATTAAAAGGACAATAAAAAGGTCTTATCTGCAAGCAGGACCTTTTTAAGTAATTTTTTTCCCCAGAAACAAAAAGAATTATTATATATCAAATCATATTTTTTTCCAGTGCAATGAAAGTGAATTACCTGTCATGCAAAGGAGGCTTATCTTAGACATAGGGTGATATTAGACCTATAATAGAACTGCTTAACTCATCCAAAGTTTAAGTCCAATGTAGATAAAAAATTTTATTTTTCTTGTTTAATTCAATTCAATTCAGTTTCATTTAAATGGTGCCAACTCACAGCACATGACATCTCAAGGTACTTTACAAAGTCAATTCAATCGAATCATACAGATTTCAAGTTGGGTACATACATTCTAATTAATCATAACTATCAACAGTGCAGTCAGATTCAGTTTATTATCCAAATTGGTTAAAAAGTTTTTCTATCTAAGGAAACCCAGCAGATTGCATCAAGTCAGTGACTTGCAGCATTTACTCCTCCTTACTAGCCTAAGTGGCTCTGCATCCAAAATAAAGATTTATTCATTGTGGCCAGGATTCTAATGCAAAGACACATGGAGACTTGAGACAAAAGTCTGGGTGAGACACAAACACTTTTCAATACTTTAATAAAGTATTGCAATCACATACATCAGAGATGGCAATGGTGTAACTGCTGAACAGGATCCCTCACTGACTCCCAACATCTCACAGCAAAGACGATGAAGGAAAGTGACATTGTACAATAAATACAGGGTGAGTTGATCACATTTGGTGGTAGAAGGGGAAAGCTTGAACCAATTATAAAGTACAAGGGTGGCAGCATCATGTTGCGTGAGTGACTTCTAATCGATGGAAAGATCTGGAAAGAAATAATTTTGCCAACCCTGACTGAGGTCTGGAACATTTTTTACTTGCAAACTACAAGCACAATGATAAAATTGTTTTAACTGTGTAAAACAACAACATAAGAATATAATATATAACCTTTATTTAGATTGTTATATTTGTTGTTAAACATATATAAAAAAAAACTGAATGATGTACAGAGGGACAATCAGTATGACAGGTCGTATAGCAATCCTGTGCCAAGCTTAGTGTGGAAATAGGTTGGTTTTTGTCCAGAGGTTAGTGAAAGCTACCAGGATACAGTGGGTTTATGACCTCTGGACAACTCTTTCACCAATGTGAGAAGAATCAGCCATCACTAAAATACTTTTACATTTTTTATGCTGAAAAAGGCCACAAAGATGACAAATAATTGTAGAAAAAGCAAAGCTGATTGATAAAACGAAGAAAGACTTACTCGGAGCTGTTTGGTGGGGGAATGAGAGGAGCAGCACAAACTCCTAACTGCTTTCATCAGACAGTAGTCAATATTAACCCTAGCACACAAGACAACTGTTAAGAGTTGTATTATTGAACTGATTCTGAAACAGACTTTTAAAAGAGACTTAAGATGTGATCTTTACAAAAAAGGGGACAGTTATGATGACATGCTCTTGATTTCCTGAAATGCAATGGATCAACATACTCGCCTCTAAAAATCCAACAACGCAGTGAATAGGAAGGGATGCGAAGCTGAGGCAGAAGTAATTATGAATTTCCACAATTACCTGCACTTATACTTAAGAAACTGAAGAGGTTTAGCTTTTGTTTTGTATTTGTGAAAGACAGAAAAAAATCTACAAAACTTCACAGTTACAATGCACACATAGTTTTTCTCCAATTGTATTGGATCAATGGAGGCAAAACTGTGAATATAAGAGGTTTTCATACAATTTGCATACTTGTACTTAATCTGAACAGGTGCAACTGTTGCTTTGTAATTGTGAAAGACAAAACAAATTCTACAAGTACAAAACTCCTATAGCATATCTCTCTGTGGCCTCAAATTTACAGTAATGATGCACAAATAATTTTGCCCCATATTTACCTCCATACATTCCCTATGAGGCAGGTGGACAGGGAAAACCAAAATGCAAAAACGATTCCACATGTTAGCAGTTGGGCTGAAAAAAGTTGTCTTTTTAAGGGTGGGGGAGTGAATAGTTTTTTAGAGGGCCAAACAGCAGCTAACTGCATTAATCCAGACTGTACTTTGATACAAACTGATGTGCTTGCTTCAGTGGTCACCCTCAAGGCCGCAGGCGTCGAGAGCAGAAGGATCAACAATCTGTCTGATAACACACACTGCAGTAGAAGGGATCAAGATTAACATGAGGCTGAGACAAAGAGAGGTTTAATCTCCACAAAGGGGTTTCTAAAGTCTAAATAATGGGTTCCCCTATCTTTTTCTTCTTTTTTTTTTTTTTTTACAACCATTGTAATTTTGTTTTATGTCATCTATTGTATAAAACGTGTGTACTGAATGATTGTTGCTCTTTCTTCGGGACATTGTGTGCAAGAAGTGGCTTTGTGATCTCTTCACATTTAAACACGCAGAGATTTTTCAATTAACATAATGCTACAAGGCCAATGTTTGAGAGCAACTTAAAAAGGTCAGTAAAGCTACTGTATCTGCAACAGTAAATAAACCTCCTGAATGACATAGGCTAAAACAATTTGTTTAAATATTAGCTACATTGACAGTCAAATAACGATGTTCTGTTGGTCTGAGCCGAGTCGAGAGCCGAGTCGAGAGGCATTTTCCAGGCACAAAGTTCCACACCACGCAATGCTTTGTTTCAATAACATAATGGTCCATTCTACTGTGTAATGGATTAAGACTCAGTCGGCTAAATAGTGATGCATACAAACCAGCGTGCCCCCTCCATGATCCCCAATTTGTCTGTAAAGGCATTGGAGGCTAATGTAGCTAATAATAACTAGAGATGCACGATAACTGTGTTTTTAAACTGATACCGATAACTGATAACCGATAACTTTCTCCTTCCAAAGGCCGATAATAATTGATAACCGATAACATACCTAGAGATAAGACCAGTAAGCAAAAGTGGAAAATTATTAAATCAATACTCTAATAAATAGCAAAAACAGTTGACTCAATAAATTATATAATTTTAGAAATGAAAAACTATTTGCTACATTTATACATTTGCTAAACTACATCAAACAAAACTATATTTCAAATGAACACCTATTTAAACAGGGTGCATTACTTATGGAAATAAAAAAACATAGAGGCCTCTAGCTGATTCAATACAAAGTAAAAAGGGCTTTCCACAATTTAGATTCCAAGTACGTTTATTTAATTATATTATTATTATTATTATTATTATATACTTTTAACCAATTATTCAAACTGAAAAAGTGTATTCTTTACATGACACTGTATTCCCAAATTAGGGGAACTATGCTTCTACCATTTTTTCTAGTTTTGCGTTAGAGGAAGACTTTTTTTTAAATTTTTTATTTAGAAAAAGCAGCATCTCTCCCATCTCACATGCAAGTCTGTTTCTGTAATTTGTCATTACGTGTCCAGTAACAGAAAGCAAGTGCTCGCTGTTAATGCTAGTGCACAGCACAGAAAGATATTTCCGAGCAAGTCCGGGTAGACACTCAAAGCAGGACTTGTTGCTTTTTAAATACTCGAGTGGACAACAGCTCACATGAATGGTTGGCTCTGACAAATATGACTGGATTTAACAGTTATTGAAACACAGCAGAAAAATATAATTTAACTATGATGGTGTTCTTTTTTTTGCAGCACTAGAGGCCTTTATTTTTTCGTTTTTCCGATAGTAGGTAGACAGGTAAGAGGGCAAAGAGAGGGGAAGACATTTGGCAAAGGTTGCTGGGTCCAGCCCTCGAACCTGGGACAGCCGCATCGAGGGCTATAGCCTCTGCACATGATTGCGTTTAACCACTACACTACCAGCGCCGCGCCCTATGAAGATGTTCTGACCATTAACATGAGTTTTAATTTGTGTCTTAACAACATCACATTAGTTAATATATACACTTACGTTTGCATCCTGTAATGAAGAGAACTTCATTACCAGCACCAGTTTTAACACTGCACTTTAAGAAGGAATTTGCACAGCAATTACCATTTGCACACGTTTTAATTATTTATTAAATATTTATTAACATATCTTAATGATTAGCATGTAGCCTTTTGTTCTGGGCCTTGCACAGCTGCTCCTCATTATGGAGTATGGTGGTTGCCTATGAGGAGAAAATGTATTGTTACTTTGAACAACAAGGTCTACTGTTTAGTGAAACTTAAGCAAGTGTGTGTGTCAAATCTAAAATAAAATTGTAAATAGAAGTTGCTTCTTAAAGATGTGTTTCCCCCCCTTTTTGTGTCCTCTCCAGGGTGTTTGACAAATGCCTACCCGGGAGCCCAGACACCATTTAAAGGTTCTGGGAGAGGCCATGGGAGAAGGGAGTGTGGGGAATTTTTGTATATGGGTTTTTGGTGTTTACATTGGTGCTGTGGTAGGTTTAAAGAGATTATTTAAGTATTTATGGTAATGTAAAAATGCATATATTTATTTATGGAAATGTTTGTTGTGTTGTAAATCTATAAAGGAGTTGGTAGACCCCTGCCTTGAGCCAATGATGGTTTAGTCGACAAATAGCTCAGCCTATTTAAGGCTCAGGGCTCTTAGTGAGAGATGTTTTTTGTATGGTGCTCATGTATGGAGAGCTGGATGTGCCATTATTCCTCCAAAGATGGTGAAATAAAAACCTGCCAGTTCCACCAACCTCTGCCTAAGTCGTCATCTTCACTGCGAAATCCAGCCGCGAAAGGCCACCTTGTTACACATCCAGTCTGCTGTTTCTGCGGCGATCTGCAGCCTCTGTTTTCTTGTAGTATTTCCTCTAACATTCCCATCAATGAGTACGAGTTATTCCTGTCTGCCCTGATCCTCTGCCGGGGGTTGCCATCTGTGGCACTATAATTCTCAAGCAACTTTTCTCGCAGCATACCTGTTACTTGCTGCTATGATGCAAGGGTGAAGTACCTATCCTTGTACCTTGGGTCCAGTATTGTTGCCATATAGTACAGGGGCTCTTCTTCGATATGAGCAAAAAGTTTTGCCAAAAGCATTGCTTTTAACAGGGTTTCGTTTGATTTTTTTACTCCCTGGTCTGTTGGAACACTTTGCTTACGCAGGTGCATCAAGGCTTGGATGGAGGGGCTCACATCTGCAGTTGTGGCTGTGACCTTACTTATGTTTCTTGTCAGCTGTTCACATGGATCGAGGATGGTCAGCATGTTTTCCACCAGGGTCCACTGGTGGGCATTGAGTGTTGGAAGCAAACTGTATTCATATGCATATGCTACAATGGCTTCCTTCTGTGCCACTAGACTCTTTAGCACCAGAAGACTTCTTCCACAAAATAGATAAACTTATTAGTAGATTTATTTGGGAAAATAAAAAAACCCAGAGTTAAACTATCAGTATTATATCTACCCTACAGCAGGGGAGGGTTATGGAGTCCAAATATGATTTGGTATTACTGGGCTGCGCAATAAAGAACAATAAAATTCCACTTTAAGACAGAATTTTGTCCACATTGGCGGGAAATGGAAACTGAAAGCTTAAATTTACCTTTCCCCCTGTATTTAAACTCTGATAAACAGTCCAAATTAGTTACTCAAATAATCATATTACAAGGAATATGATTAACCTATGGTTTGAGGTGAAAAAGAACATTAAAGAGTCTAATATAGCATCCCAGTATTCCCCCATATGGGGAAACTATTACTTTAGTCCTGGAAGAGCAGATGCTGTGTTTAAGAATTGGGGCTTTAAAAGATTAAAAAAGATTCAAGACTTGTACCCGGACTCATAACCGAACCCCCAGAATCAAACAGGAAAAACATATGGTTAATATTCTAGACCTTGACCTAGATTTAGATTTGGATTTTTATCTCCCTTCGGAATAACCTTAATTTCAATACTGCATTTTGTGTTTACTCGTGGTGTTTTTGACTAATATTTAAATTTAGTCAAAGACAACATTTTATGTTCATAAATAATGTTGTGCCCCGCCCATGCATGAAACATGTACTGTGAACTGTACACAAAAAACTAGACTGGTAAAAAAAAAAAACTCTGAATCCATACTGTACAACGTTAACCTATTTTGTTAGGCCGGACCCAGGAAAGAGTCACAGCAGGGATCCCCGTGAAGTCAACTGCTCTCAGCCACTACTCGTTCTCTATCCTGCTCCGCATCACTAGAGCAGCATAAGGAGAGGCAACGCACGAGAGGGTCTGAAACTCGCCAGCGAGTAAAACTCTACTTCTTAGAAGAATCCTTGGATCCAACATAAAATACGATTAGTTGTCTGCATATTGGGCAACTGCATAATGGCCAAAACTAAGAAAAACTGCCTGAAATTATTTTGTTTGTGCTACTGAAGGAAAGTATCTGAAGGCATTAAAGATTTCCCAAAAAAAAACAAACGTCGACTAGCCATTTTCTTTCTACTGCCCTTACAGTAGGCGGCGCAGAAACCGCAGCCCTGCCCGCCTGCATTCTGTGCCAGCTCATGCACAAGTTCCCCAAGTGGCTACAATGAGCCGCTCGCCATGCAACCAAGCGACCAGACCGAGCCCCCACCTTTGCTACCTAAATTAACGCCTTTGGAGTTTTTTTACTCCTATTTATCAGAATTGTTCATGTAAGAGGTTCTGTCTGGGCAGAAAAAAAATTGTTTAGGATAAAGCAACCTAAATATTATTTATTTCATGATGTTTGCTTTTGTTTGTGGTTCTTAAAATTGTTTGAGTGGTTCTAAAAACTGTGAGTGCTAGCTGGCTATCTGCTGAGCTAACGCTAATGGCTATTGAGCCGTTAGTTGGCAACTGAGCCGTTTGTCACCATTTTGTGAGTGAATAGACGTTTCTCTCCACCATTTTAGTAGTCCATTACTCCATGTGATGGCTAGTTAACAACAATTACGATGAATTTTCCTAAATATTATTGATTTCTAATTCGGCAAATAATATTTCCTTGAATACTATTTTACAACAATAATGGTGGCTGCTTAAAACAACATTAAGAATCAATTGTCCATTGTCAACTTCTAATTTGGCAAATCATTGTTTAAAATTGTATTTTATTAAAATAGTGTTTTACTCAGTGTTTTACATAGTGACTGGGTGTTTGAACACATACCAATTGTGGTCCTGAAATTAGTTTTAAAACAAATTTGACCTAATTTCCAAATTCTTCAAAATAAACCTCAGTTCTTAAACATAAATATCCACACTGAATTGTGATATCATTGCATACTTTTTTGTTAGTTCCTTTTTTCTTTATTTGTATATAATTCTAGCGATGTCCTGATCAGTTTTTTTTGCCCCCGAGTCCGAGTCCAAATCCTTTGATTTTGAGTATCAGCCGATACAGAGTCCCGATCCGATACTTCAAAAATACATTTAAAAAATGAAGAGCGAAGAAACAGATCCAGGATGTCCTTTATTTTATTCAACTTATTTATCATTTAACAGAACATTTCTGTGAGGCAGCTTGAACAATCAAGTAATAACAAATAAAATAAATTCTTTACATTGAAGTTTAGTGCAACAGTATAAAATAAAAATGTCTAATATAATAAAACTAAGTCAACTTATAGTACCTGGCAGGCATGTAAACAAATAAGCAAATAAAAGTGGCACAGTGTTATAAAGTAAGGCCAGTAATGTGCTTTTCAGAACTGAACTCCTAATTCTTAATTCTCCTCCTCTGGCTCCATAGAAGAAAATGTATTCTTTATAAAAATCTACATCTCTACCTTTTCAGGTTTGAGTCTGTTCCTGTTCTCATCAAGGATGTTTGCAACAGCACTAAACTGTCTCTCACTGTCAGAGCTGCAGGGGGCACATAGATAATGGGTTGCAACAGCAGCCATGGAGGGAAACTGATTAGCATGTTCTTTCCAGTACTGAAGTGGATTGCTTCTCTTAGGGGTGGTTTGCTCTGAAAGGAAGGTCTGTACCTGCACTTCTGCTGATGTGCTACTCACGGACCGGGCCTGTGACTGCCTCTCTTCTCAGATTTCCTCAAAGGTGCTGTCCAGGCTGCTGCATGCTTCACTCAGTCGTGCCTTGTTCTCTGGCTCTGCTGCAGCCCCTGCTTCCTCTGGCACTGCACTGGCGGCTCTTATCACCACCTCCTGGATGAGATGTTCTTTTGCAAGTGACAGGTTGGCTGACTTTGTGAAGAAGCTAAAAATAGATAAATGTATTAACACACAATTGAAAACAACAACATAAGAAACACCACATAGCACAGCTCTTCAGTGAGGTCACTGCATTACTCAATGAATAAACAATTACAAATCTACCCATTGAACCATCCTAAAGGGATATAAAAAATACATTTACATAAACATGATGTACAAAAGGTGCATTTTTTAAAATTCTTGAAAAAGTATTGTATGTACAATTTAACAGAATATTCAAAAGGTGCTTTTTAATTTTACTATACTTGCCCATCTTTGTATCTGGGATCTAGTAGAAGCTTCTTCACTGCCTCCAGGTGGGTCCTCTTCATGGTCTTGATTCCCTGGTCCTCGTCCTTCTCCCGAGACAGAACCTGTTTGAAGACTAATGAATAAATTAATGGTTTGTTTCAAACAATATCAATAAATGTTACAATATAAATAAAAATACAAATTACCTGTCATAGCAGGGATCACATCAGCTGCAGTTGCAGTCTCTCTACTCACATCCCTGGTCAGCTGTTCAAAAGGGGCTAGCACATCAGCCGTCTTCTTCATCAGCTCCCACTGTGTGGCTGTCAGTGGTGCTGGTAGAGTGCACTCAGCTACAAAGACACTGAGAGCCCGTTTTTGTTCCAGTAGGCTCTGCAGCATGTAGAGGTTACTATTCCATCTCGTCTGCACATGAGAAGCACAAAAGTAAAGTATTAGTGACCTACTAAATGGGAATAAAAAAGGACTGGGGGTGGGATCAAATAATGTTATGAGAGAGATCTCACCTGCACATTTTGTTGTAGGCACTTGATATCCATATGAGTGTTTGAAATGGCCTATAATCTTTCTTGCGTTGGCCAGACTGTCTGTCACGCTGTGGTGGGAAAGCAGGCCCTCATGCACACAGAGTTGGAGAGAATGTGCAAGACACCCCACACTCCATACCCCCATACTCCCCATGGCCTTCATATTTGCAGCATTGTCGCCCAAAATGACGTGGACCCGTTGCTTGTCGATTCCCCAGTTGTTTAGCATCTTTTCAATCTCCTGTTTAATGCGTTCTTCTGTGTCAGATCCGCGAAATTCCTAGGCCTCGGTCGCACGGCGTAAAACTAAACTTGAGATGATCTATTGTGCGGTGAGACTTAGCAACATAGGGGCAACAGACTAACTCCAGATGTCCTAATCCTAAAAAGCCACTAAATGTGTATTATTTACCAAAAGATAAAGTAGTTCAGAGATTTGTTAGCCACACCCAGACCAGATTACTGCCAGAACTGTAGGATCAGGATATCACTTAAATAGAACCTGTCTGACAATACGAAGTATGCTAAAAGATCTCAAAAAGTACCACATCATCCCCCAACCAAAAGATTGGTTTGCTTTCTGTATTTACTCAGGTCAAATTTGTTTGATGATTTAAAGCATTTAAGTGTAAAAAAAAGCAAAAACTGAAGAACTCCTTAATGGGGCAAGTACTTTTTCATAGCAGCATTCACTTACTTGTAGGGGTGAACAATATGCCAAAAATATAGTATTTTGTTTTTATATTTACAGTAAAATCTTGGTTTTATCACAATTTTCCAACATAAAGTCAGAGCTCTTGAAGTAAAAAAGTATGATGCCCCATAACCTAGGGCAAAAAGCATTTCTAACCATATTCTAATCAGTTTATACAATTTTGCCAACTAGTGTCAAGCACAGCTGACATTTAAGAAATATGTTCCCATTCTTAAGACATGAAGAACAATGTGTGTCAAACTGTTTTGTCCAAATCCCAATTTCAAAACAAAACAACAAAAGTTAACAGGACCAGTCTAGGTATAACATGGGCTATTGAAGAGCTGTGTAGAGACAACATTGTAAAGAAACATAATGGATCCCATTTCTTCAAAGAACTATAGTAGCATTCCGGCCAGTGAGCATATAAGCGCTGCTTTTCATGCTGTACACTCAGAATTGTACTGCACAGCCTAGAACCCCCCAGGAAATTAACTCTGCTTCTCTCCTCAGTATTCAAACTCAACAGTCAGACGGAACCCTATTAGCATTATAGCACTATGAATTGTATTTTACTATTTTATTTAGATAATTACCTTGTACATTTTGGATTTTGACTGATTTGACTGTAATATGCTAAACTTGCCACTGAGAGCATGATGCAAAAGTAGATAAACTGTAGAGTTAAACTTGTTGAAGAGTTGGATATGAACTTGTATTATTAATATATTTTTACAATATATATGCTACATGTCATTGCTTCACTAAAAATAAAGACTAATATTACATCTTCATTGAGTTTCAGGCAGAAAGCTGTACATTGTTGGTGCTTAATGACCCACAGCAAAACAAAGAACAAAGCTTTTAGTAGAGCATCCGATGATTGGTTCTTTCAGGCCCGAGAAGGATGTGAAATTGTGTTATTTAGGTTCCTTGAATGCTGAGCCTGTGGATAATTAGTCTGTGACATAGACAGTGTTGGCCAGTACTGTATAAGGAATTCTGTTCACACTGAGGTTCACATTTTGTATGTTTACTTAGATCTGAAACTTTTGTTTTTATGCTTGTTTGTCTGCATATCTTTCAGTTAAAAATTCAGTACAGCTGAAAATTATTTTAACCAATGCATTTAGGTCACAACTACTTTACAAGTCTGGTATGTCAAGTCCCTTGACATATCGGCTAATCAGGTATGCAGCAAGCCAATGTGAAGGAATCTTTATTACTGCAGTCAGTCTGCATGGTGTAGGATGAGATTATGTAACGGTCTGTTGTAGAGAAAGTTAAATCCAGGACTCAAATGCAGGAAACAGGAAGCACAGGATGAAGCAACCAAAACCTTTAATTAAAGGCCTAACTTCCAACATAGTTGAACAACATATTTAATGGTAAATTGATTTAATCTATAAAGCACTTGTCTTGTCACGCTGATCATCAGAACAGAACTTTAAACTAGAGCCACAGTCACCCAGTCGCACAAATCCATTCACTGATATGCAGATTGGTAGGCAACTTGGGGAAAGTGCCTTGCCTGGGAGGAACATTGACTTGTGGCAGACAGAATTGAACCGACAACTTTCCAATTGCAAGACAGCTACTGTTTCCATTCACTCACAGTGGCCCCCTGACTTCAGTGGTTAAAGTTTGTACTCAGCAAAGTACAAAGAGATTTCCTCCCACTACAGCCACAGCATTCTCCCTGGCAGGGGCGGACTGGATCAATAATCCAGGCTGGGAATTTGAGATATATATGTATATATATATAGAGCGCCAATTCACAACACGTTCTCTCCTGCACTTTACAATTAAAAAACTAAAGAAAGAATATCAATTCAAAAGAATCAAACAAACAAAATTCCAAGTCAAGTTTTGTTTTTCTGCTTTTTTGAGTTATTCTCAGGTGGCCTTGCTACTGTGCTTTGGACCAGTGTCCAGCTGCATAACCAAAGTGTGATTGGGTTTAAGGTCCAGTACTGATGGAGGGACATTCTCCTGCAGGATGATCTGGTAGAGAGCAAAGTTCACGATTCCATTGATAACGGCAAGTTCTCTAGGTCATGAGGAAGTAAAGCAGCCTCAAACCCTCACACTACCACCACCATGCTTGACTGTGAGTATGATGGTCTGTTTCTGAAATGATGTATTAATTTTAGACAAAATGTAACATGACCCACACTTTCCAAGACGTTCCACTTGCCTCTTCAATCCACAGAACATTTTCCCGAAAGTCTTGGGGATTACCAAGATGTTTCATGGCAAAAGTGAGACGGGCCTTTATGTTCTCTTTGGTCACCCGTAGTTTTGGGCTTTAAACTGACCCATTTTTTCTAGTCTCTTTCTAATTGGTAAATCTTGAAAACTGCCCTCAACTAAGGTCTGCTCTGCTTTAGATGTTCTGGGTTGTTTTGTGACCTCCTTGTTAAATCATTGACGTGCTCTTGGAGTTATTTTGGTTGAACTGCCTCTTCAGGGAAAGTTCACAACTGCTGCAGGTTTTCGCCAGCTGTCACTTTGGTTCACTGGTGTCCTAAAGTCTTAGAAATGGCTTTGTAACCCTTTCCAGATTGACAGACAGATGGTAGATGATAAATATCAATGCCTGTTTTTGTACTGTTTTTTGATTTTTTTATATGATGTGTTGCTTTTTAAGATTTGTAAGTCTGGTAAAATTAAGCTCAGCTTTCTAAAAAAAAATAAGTTTATTCACAGCTTATTCATGAATAAACTTTTTTTTTTATAGCGCCAATTCATGACACATGTCGTCTCAAAGCACTTCACAAAGTCAGGTACACACAACTCTCTGCACATTGGGGGGCAATTATTTTTCACAAAAGTCCAGGCTGGTTTTGATGGCTTTTTTTCCTTAACCATTATTCCAATGGGTGAGGAATTAACTACTTTTCGTATTTACTCAGGTAATCTGTATCAAAAATATAAAAAAATTGTTTAATAATCTGAAACATTAGGTGTAACAAAAAAAAATCGAAAACAGGGAGCAGTGGGACTGGGATCCTGCCAAGTACAGGTGTTTTAGCAGCTAGTATGATGAGTCGATGCACATCGGAAGTAATATGCCAGCACAGCGAAGAAATACTTTGCGGAGAAAAGCCCCAAACACAATATATATTGTACATACTAATCCTTCTTCAATTGAAGACCTTAGGATATAGGAAGGGAAGGCCGGGGATGTGGCTGTGAGGAGCAATCTATTCCCTCCCTTGCCTTATACCCACCGCAACACCAATTTTAATCACTTTTTCGACATTTAAGCCTTTGGGGATTGATGTGATTCCTGCTGCGTCTACTATCTGCAGTTAATGCTCCAATTTTAACTTTCACTTCAGACATTACATGGCACACTACGTGTGTTGTGATTATGATTCTAAATATATTATTTAATATTTTATTAAATAATAATTTAGTCTGTTAAGTGTTGTCCAGTGAATACCAACCCAATAAGGCAGTGGTATTAGAACAATAGCGATAGGGGTGAGCCAAGCTCAGACATTACTGAACAACAAAACTCTGCACACACATGGAATAATTCACTCACTTTCTTAAAACACAAGAATTTATTAACAAAAACAAGTCAACTCAAAGTCAAACATATTTCAATTAACAAACTCTATACAATACCAGAACAATCCAACTTAACTACCAAGCAAAATGAAAGGATAAGGAAGACCAACTATATACACAATATAAACAAGGTAATCAAAGATGGTTAAGAACCATGGCCAATAAAGTGATGCAACATTACCATTCATGCTATATATGTTTGAGAACCAAGGTTTATCTTGAGGAATCTGGAAATAAAGTTAATTTAGTCTTGGAAATATTGGTATACCTTCAAACAACCATTCACAATGCAAGATTAGATAAAACATTTTTATAAAATAATATTTTGAAGAATGATTTGCTGAATAAAACAAAGCTTCTGGATGATTAATTCTCAGTGGTGTTCAATTAGCTGCCTTTATTTAGTACAATAATATTTGAGGAAATATTAAGGAAATCCTAAAATAACATTTAAGGAAATATTATTTTGAATAAAAACCAAACCTTCCTGGATAAATGAGTCTTAACTGTGTTTTAGCTATCACATTTAGTCAAATAATATTTAGGGAAATATTATTTTTCAAGATCGGAAACTAACAACCTTTCTGGATAAATGATTCTTAACTTGGTGTTTACAAAGCCAGCGGGCTCATAAGATGACAGTCATAAGTCACGTGTTGCCTTAGCCGTTAGCGGTTGAAGCTAAGAAAAGAAAGCCTATAGCTCTTTAAAGTTGAATATGTACCTTTAAAGTACCAGTAAGTACCAGCAAGGATCAAAATGCATAAGCACTGACGGCACGTTATGGCAGGTTTGTGTTTAAAAACCACCATATAAATTAAGTTGTCTTAATTTTAAAAACAGAACATATCCTTAGCTGAGCAGCTAGTCTGCTAGCATTTAGCTGAGTTTTCTCAACACAAACATAAAAAAAACAAACGTCATTAAACGAGCATTGTTTAGATTATTTCACTCTAAACTAATCTCTTCCCAAACACAACTCTTATGTGAACTGTTCTGACAACAGGGTTTTCTGGGTGACAAGTTGAGAAGCTAAACTGTCCCGGTAATCCACGTGTGGGCATTAAAGGGACTAGCGTTGCAGCTAATCTCAGTAGATGTAAGGGGTCGGCTTTTTAGCTGGCCCGGCCCAACTGTACGACAAAGGCACGTTCGGCTTCTTTAGTGGGGTAGCTCTCGCAACCTGGTCATGCACGCAGGAAGGCATGCGGTGCTGCTGTCCCCGATGCCCTCTTCTTCAGGCAGTTGTGAAAAATCCGCTTGGCTTAGGGGTGCTTCTGGAGGCCTCAGTAGAAAGGTCAAGCCACGCTTGTCTTATTACACATTCATTTTATGAATGAATGCTGGATACACGAACAGCAAAATCATTACTTAACTTTTAATTTATTGCTCATTCAACTTAACTGTTGCAGACGACTGGCGTGATTGTAGTCACTTTTGGATCCAAGGATTCTTTGAAGGAGAAGCCTTACTTGCCCGCAAGTTTCAAGGCTTCCAGCTGACGCGTGCTGTGGTCCCTACATTAGCCACTGTCCGCAGCCGGAATGAGAGCGAGCAGAATGGGGAACGTGCACCTGGATCAGAAATTCCAGCTCTGACTCCTCTTCCTGGACTGTGTTAGGAATAGGTTAGTGTGATTTTGAAAGGTCCAGAGATTCATACAGGCCTTTGATTATGTATATTTCAGAGTCCATGTTCATCCATGTTTCACTTCATTTTCATCAATGGCTGGGGTCCCAAAACATGGCACCCATGTAGACATACACACGACTTTGCACACATCCACTAATCATGTCATTGGGAAGGGGCAGGAAGGTGCTATGTGGTCCCACACTGTCCCCTCGTTTTGTTTTGGGTTTTTTTTTGCTGGGGGATGAGAGCCCTGCGGCTTGGGTGGTGGGCCTCCGTTTTACTGTTGGATGCCAGGTGTGAGTGACCGGATGCCTGTGTGCAGATTGGGCACTTGAGGAGCCTTCTCCCTGTGTTCGGAGTTCATTCACAGGAGGTCTGGGCAGTATGAGGTACCCCTGGCTCTCCTTCCGCCTGTGGGGCCCAGCCTCTACCTTGGTTTCGGTTCCCAGGTCTCTCTCCTTCCCTGTGGGCCTCCTTGCGATGGGTTGTGGGTCCTGTGTAGTGGGTCCTCTGCCTTCCCCTGTCCCTGCTGAAGGTGGCCCTTCCCAACTAAATCAATACAAAATTAAGATTGAAACAAGAGGAATATTAAAGACTCCTCCGGTCTGTTGAGGCAGTGGGAAGGCTTATGGTCATATTATGCTACCACATGAAAACCTGGATTCTGTGACTACAGGTCGAGCTTCATTAAGGACACAGATGTCACAAAATTTTCAAACTACCACTGTATCATCCACAAGCAAGTAGTTTGTCGAAAACTGACCAGATCAGGCAATAACTGCTCTCATGAAGATTATATGTCATGTGCTGCAAAGACACAATGGATATTCAAGGAAGATCAGTCAGCTGAAAAAGATGCCAACTGAAATCACTCATCAGGGGAAGGCTTGCTTATTGGTGAAAATAAAAAGGTCATGCAATGCAGAGCCTTTGTGTTTAAAAATGTCACAAAGATAGTAGTCAAATGTACTCATGCTCAACTATAAATACAGGTAAACCATACCAGATGTGACAACTTTTAAATAATGCAAGAGATTAAGGGAAATAAATAGTGTTTAAATGTGTTTCCCTTTTATGGTAAATCATTAATAACTATTAGAAGGAATCAGCGAAATGATCATACAGTTAGTTTAAAGACATACCTCCAAGAGACTTTTTTTCTTGTCTTGGAGAGTTCTATCTGTGTGCCGGATTTCAAATGTCACTTGCCCATTTTTACATGGGCACTACTTTGACCGGCCCCACTCAGCCCGTTTTGCAACCGTTTACATTTATGACTTTTCCAGCCCAGTACTGGCTTTTATGGTACCAGCTCATCAGAAGGTCCCTTCGGAGCAGGGCAGGGCCTAAATGTGACGTGAACAGACTGCTGCTCACTAAGTCGCCATAGGCATGCACAGCTGTATGTCAGATGCATTAAATGGTGTTCGACAAGGTAGTGGAGATAATAGATTATGACAAGCCACAGATTTTTCCGCACACCACAGTGCTGGATAAAGCTCGAAAACCCAAGAGCAATAACTAAAATATTGTGGCAAGCCATGTGGGTGTGACTGAGTGAAGACACACTTCAAATTAACTTGATAATCACTGTAGATCCAATAGGATGCAGTTTTATTATTTTATACCATACCAATTTATTATTATTTTATACATACCAATTGTTCTTAATTAGTTTTAACACTAATTTGAACTTATATCTTATTTATTATTACCTTGGTTATTAAACATAAATATTCACACTAAACTGTGATACCACTGCATCATTTTTAATATATATTTTTCTATATTTTGTACATAGTTCATTAGTTTTTATATTCTTTCAGGTGTGCTTGGTAGTTTTTGTTAATGACTGAAATGTGTTTTAACTTGGAGTTGAACTGTTTTAAATGAATAAATAATAAATTCTTATAATTTGACGAAAAGTTCTAGTGAATTTATTCCCTATTTCTGCAGTTTGTTGTTTGAGAATGCCAGAGCTCAAATCACTGTTTCATCTATTGTTCTAATGTCAATGCCGTATTCATAGGACAATATATGGCAGAGAGAAGATATTACACAACAAAACAGAATAGACACTTAACTTATGGTGAAGAATTGTCTTCATCTAACTCCGCCTCTCCGGCACCTCTACACCAATGAAAAGATAGGAAAAGGAAAAGGCTCACATGAAACAGTAATGGTTTATAGCGACCAGTGTGTCAATGGAAACACAACAGTAGAGTAAGGACAAGCAGAGTGGAGCCATGTGGTGCTGAAACTGTGAATGGAGGCATATGTCAAACTGGTTGGCCTGAGTTTAGAGGGCGCTGTAGAGCCATTTAGACACATCAAATTTTAATTCCATTGGAATTTAAAAATGTTCATCCATTTACAACAGGAAGTGACATGTTTTACTGCTGTAATTCATTATTTTACACTCTTAGTCATAATTTTTAAGCTCTGTCAAATGACGCAGAACGAGATGATGCTGAATCCTACTGGGAACTGACTGTTGACTACACCACATAGGCGTTGGCAAATTTATATCTTTATATCTCGCTGTCTGCATACAGGTGGCTAAATCCCACACACCCAGTCTGATTTGTTCCAAACTGGATATGATAATCTTTGTCACAAACAGGACAATTAGATTGCATTGGAATTTGAATAAACTGTGCCCCCTAGAATATTGGATAGGGTACATATATCTCCGTGATACATCATCAGATCCAGGAAAAAATTTGTGTGCACTATCACTGACCACTGGACACACAAGTACGAGTTGGAGGATATTGCCTTTGCCCTAACAGGAGAAAGTCACTTGTTTATTTTGTGAATGCCCCAGCTTGACCCTCTTTATAATATAACTTTGAAACTCTATCTAATTACAGATCAGAACTACAAATGAGATATTCCAAATGCTAGTCCTTTGCCACCAAACAGGAAGTGACTAACTTCTCAGGAAGGTCGGATTTCAGCCAAATTTTTAAGACTTCAAACCAGACCTGAACCTAAAAGAACTAAAAGGCCATTTAGAAGTGCATGAAGAAAAAGCTATTGACCTAAACTGACTGGTAAACAGTTTTAAACAACAAAACAAGTTACGTTTGTACACTGTAGCATTTTTGTGAGAATATGTTCTGGATATTCTTTATTTGTGTTTTGATGTGTTGTTGGACTTCATATGTGTTTTAGTATTAGGGTTTTTTGTTGTTTCCTCAAATTCATCCCAGTAAAGTTCCCATTCCCAAATTATCTGAGAAGTAAAGTTGTTTCTCCAGTGAACCCTGACTGCTTAAAAGGCCTCCCCCAAGTAGGAAATGTTCAAAACACCTGACCTACTGGGAAGGTGCTAAGAAATCATCCTTGACAAGAGCCCAAAAAACTTAAATGAAGGGGAACTGAGCTCTTCTTTCATGATCCATAAGGCTAATCCCAGCCACCTTTGGAAGGAGCTCATTTTAGCCATTGGATTCATGATCTCATTTTTTTCAGATTTTGCTGATGTTTTTTTCTCATCCTGTGGTTCTGCTGACCTCACCGAGCAGGTACTGGCATGGTTAGAACCTGAGTGTGAAGAACACCAGATAAAGATTCTTAGGCCATAGTAAAAAGATGTCTTTAAATATAGCTGGTGTACTGTTGAGGCCTAAAGTATGATGGTGCAAAGATATTTATTCTAAAGTCTTCATTTTGCTATCTGGCGGGATATACATGCTTAAGATTACCCACTATTTAACTCTGGTTGTATTAATTAAACACACAAATAATATATAGTCTTCTTCGATTGGAAAACATAATTGGATCCTGTCCTGATTTAATGTTAAAGATCTCCTCACGGCCCCCATCTTAGCTCTTACCAGTGCTCTGTCCGGTTTTTCAAGTAAAGTAATCAAAGCACCGATCCAACCTCTGCAGCAGTGCCACACATCGTGCTGTCGGCCTGCAGTCTATGTAATAAAATAAACTTGAGCCACCGAGCACAGGCACCCCAATGATCGTCGCATTGAGGCGCTGAGCTCGAAAACGCTGCGCGTAGAGATGCTGCATGAAGAGCTGCTGCCCGGAGCCAGAATCCTGATGAGGATGATGTCACTGTTCGAGGATGGGAACACAGCTAGTAATGAGCAGCCCGATTCTTTACTGCTTTATTGCATGCTCACAGCACGCTGCAAATGGTTTCAAGCGACTGGTTAATCCACACCATGTTCATCACATAAAAACACATCACTCTGCACCTAGAACAAGTAAAAGCCGCAGTTGCAGATGATAGAAAGCCTTATGTGATCAGTCACCGCACATATAACGGTGGGCGTAAGCACAAATATATTAAAAAATCAAGTCTTACCAGCTTGTGCTTGTCCATTTTTTGTCAGGGCAGTGCGTTGGTGTTCTCCCAATGACGACATCTGACATGTGCACAGGACAAAACTGCAATATGCACCTTATTGGTCAGACTCTGAGGGAGAGTTCTCCCTCTCGGTCTGATCTCACATCGCCAGTGAATCTCTGCGCAACATAATTGCGCAGCGCTGTTGCAGCGTCCGCGTCGATGTGGCCGCAACCACAACCCTCGACAGCCTCACGCCCTCCCCCTCTCTGATTTCGCCTCCATGACAGCAGGCGCACAGAAGCATAAAGCAGTGGGAGGTTGGGGTCAGTTTTGTATCACGATTTTAGGAAGCAAATTGACTATCCTCCCAAATGTTATTAGAATCTTTCTACCCGCGTCTTTACAGTTATTGATCTTATGAACACTGGCAGTAGGGGCGTTTCTTTATGGGGTACTCAGTAAGCAGGTGATGATGGCTCTTAAGGCTCCCATTTTTTGTTCACTTTTAAAGAATAGTCTAACATTTTCACACAACTGGCCCAATAAGGGGTTCATAATTATCTATAATCTATCAGTCACATTCACTGATACCCCTCTCTCCAGCTAATCGGTAATTTCGCTGGCTGTTTTTCATTTATGAATAGTAATGTAGGAGTGAATGGTTTGTCTCCAGAAATGAGATAATATAAACTTGGAGCTCCCAATCATTAGTTATTTCTTGTGTTTTGTTCTCCGTGCATTTTAGTTTAGACTTGTATTTTTAGTGTTAATTTTTTACCAATTGATATGTAAATCCTTTTCTGTTTTGGTTAAGCTTCTTGTGTTCATTCTGTGGTTCCCTGCACAGTCCACTCCCTCAGCTGTTCAGCATTCCCCTGTCATGAAGTTGAACCAATGTGCAGAGCACAGTGAGGGAGCTGCATGGTGAGTTGTAGAGTTATTTTAGAAATAATAAACAAATAACTTACAAGATGTCAAAACACTGAACATGGGGTCAGGTAGCAAACAGCATTGCAAACTGTTTCAGGGTAGACATTGGGAGGACCCAGTGGCAAACAATGAAAACCAGAGTTTAAATACTGAGGGAAGTAGAGTGTGGACCAATGAACTGGGGAGGCTAATCAGAGAGAGAATCAATAGCAGTTGGTGGAAAGGAGCCTAAAGAATACTGAGGGAGAATGACTAATTAACAAAATCGAGCAGGGAGTACAGGGAGGTAACAGAAAATAATCTAAATAAACTGGAGCAAGTACACAATGAGACTAACTAAAGAACATTAACTTAATTTATAAGGAAAATATAAACTAACTCAAATAACACAGGGATCCAAAAAGTAGTCTAAACACAAGAATAAATCATGAACCTAATCCAAAATGAACAGTACCTTGAAGAACACATGGAATTGCAGAGAAACCAAGAACCAAAACCTAACACAAACAGATCCTGACATCCCCCGATTGTACCCACCTGGTTTCCATGTCACCAATCAACACCTCTGTATTTAGGGTCCCTGGTTTTCATTTTTCACTACTGGTCTCTTCTATTAAGGTTACCCTTGTTCCTTGCCCTGGCCTCCTTGTGCCATACTTTTAATTTTGTCATTAAATTCTTCTTACAATCATATGTCTCACAATCATACTGTCATAGTGTTAAGGGCCGATCTGACCCACATGCAGAGACACTCGAAGGCAGAGAACAGTTTAGTTGATTTTATTTAAATGCAGGCTGCAGGCCAAACGAACAGCTCGGGAACAGAACGGCACGTACTGCACGGAGAGAGACAACAGGTAAGAGTGAACCTCAGAATCGGGTCAGAAAAAATGATCTGGTGCTTACTAGTAGAGCCGTGGAAACCGCCAGGGAGAGAGTCAGAGTCTGGGATGAATGGTACGACTGCCTATGGCACCACTGAAGCCAGAGAGATTGATCCAGGCTGAAGCAAATGCCGGGGGGTGGACAGGGTTTGAGCTGCAGGCAGGAGCTCCAGAGGGTCCAAGGATTGCCAGCTAGATTCCGTCCAAAGTCAGGGAAACAGTATGGAAACAATTCCACACTGCTAGTTGAAGGTTTAGGATTGCTTGGTTCCGGTCCGTGGTCAGAACCTAGAACAGGCAAGAGAAGGGAAGAATTAACACAAGGTGATTCTCAGGAAACAGGCTCAAGGCGAGAGCAGGCCAGATTGAAATACTGCAGAGGGCAAAACACTCAGGCAACGAAGTGCTGGCAATCCATCCTCTTAAAGCTCCCCGGGTGGGAGGCAGACAGCAGAACCAGACTCTGACAATACAAGTATTATGTGAAGTACTTGAATCTTTTCAATAACTGCATTAAAGGACCATTAATTTGTCTGTTGTTATTAATCCAGTCTTCAGAAAATCCTGTTGCTATATGATCCCAGCAACGGGATCAGACCAGGATACAAAATTTTTACTTCACTTGAATTTAAAATATATACAGGGGTTGGACAATGAAACTGAAACACCTGGTTTTAGACCACAATAATTTATTAGTATGGTGTAAGGCCTCCTTTTGCGGCCAATACAGCGTCAATTCGTCTTTGGAATGACATATACAAGTCCTGCACAGTGGTAAGAGGGATTTTAAGCCATTCTTCTTGCAGGATAGTGGCCATGTCACTACGTGTTATGGTTGAGGAAAACGTTTCCTGACTCGCTCCTCCAAAACACCCCAAAGTGGCTCAATAATATTTAGATCTGGTGACTGTGCAGGCCATGGAAGATGTTCAACTTCACTTTCATGTTCATCAAACCAGTCTTTCACCAGTCTTGCTGTGTGTATTGGTGCATTGTTATCCTGATACACGGCACCGCCTTCAGGATACAATGTTTGAACCATTGGATGCACATGGTCCTCAAGAATGGTCCGGTAGTCCTTGGCAGTGACGCGCCCATCTAGCACAAGTATTGGGCCAAGGGAATGCCATGATATGGCAGCCCAAACCATCACTGATCCACCCCCATGCTTCACTCTGGGCATGCAACAGTCTGGGTGGTACGCTTCTTTGGGGCTTCTCCACACCGTAACTCTCCCGGATGTGGGGAAAACAGTAAAGGTGGACTCATCAGAGAACAATACATGTTTCACATTGTCCACAGCCCAAGATTTGCGCTCCTTGCACCATTGAAACCGACGTTTGGCATTGGCATGAGTGACCAGGTTTGGCTATAGCAGCCCGGCCGTGTATATTGACCCTGTGGAGCTCCCGACGGACAGTTCTGGTGGAAACAGGGGAGTTGAGGTGCACATTTAATTCTGCCGTGATTTGGGCAGCCGTGGTTTTATGTTTTTTGGATACAATACGGGTTAGCACCTGAACATCCCTTTCAGAGAGCTTCTTCTTGCGTCCACAGTTAATCTTGTTGGATGTAGTTCGTCCTTCTTGGTGGTATGCTGACATTACCCTGGATACCGTGGCTCTTGATACATCACAAAGACTTGCTGTCTTGGTCACAGATGCGCCAGCAAGACGCGCACCAACAATTTGTCCTCTTTTGAACTCTGGTATGTCACCCATAATGTTGTGTGCATTTCAATATTTTGAGCAAAACTGTGCTCTTACCCTGCTAATTGAACCTTCACACTCTGCTCTTACTGGTGCAATGTGCAATCAATGAAGACTGGCTACCAGACTGGTCCAATTTAGCCATGAAACCTCCCACACTAAAATGACAGGTGTTTCAGTTTCATTGTCCAACCCCTGTATATACTGATTAACACTTGCAGTAGTTTTTAATTTTCCAATCAAATCCATGCCAAGTAGCTCGAAGGGCTGGGTCACCTTTAGAAAAGTAGTTACAATTTGTAAATCAAAAAAAACACATCCACCCATTTATATTTTTCTTTACCATTTCCTCTAAAATAGAAAGATTACATAATATTCACTAAAGTGCAAGGTTACCTTTACTGGTGTGTACTCCACCTCCTGTTTTATAATTACTTTACTGGCCTGGCATGCCACACACTGACTAACCTGACAAGAAAAATATGCAGAACATTACTTTTAGTAAAAATGAAATTTCAAAGGCTGTGAAATTGACACTAACTTCTAATTTTAATTAAGTGGTATCATGGTGACATTAGCTGTTATCTTTTGCATAATGAATGAACTAACATTTGCACTATTTTTAGGAATAAGTAAAATCTAAAAATGCATACTGACCCAAAAATTGATGTCTTCTGACATTCCTGGCCAGTAAAACCTTTGAGAGATTGCCTCTCTGGTTTTTTTCTGTTTGCAATGAGAACCTTGGCTGCTGGCATGGCAGTCCAGAAAAGCCTCATTAGCTTCTTTTTGGCCACACAAAACCTTTACCTGGAGCGAATGAGGTGTGCCTCCATGTCAACAATAGAATAACTTGCTATCTGAGGTAGGTGAGAGAAATTGATGGTTTCTTTGATTATCAGTGAGTGTGAGGTATTGATGAAATGTATAGTATTCAAAATTACTATGCAGAACACAATAAGCAGCATATTTCATGCAGAGGTTGAAATGACTATTTATTTCAAACAAAACTAAACCAAATATGAACGTTTTGTAGAAACATGAACAACATCATTAGTTATCAATGTTTAATTTGGTGTGATCAGAAAGAGAAAAGAAACAGTTGACACACAAACCACCCCAAAGATTGTTCAACATATAGAGCAGGTACTGCACTTAAAGTAAAAAATGTAGTTATAATCAAAAACACATTTGTGTAGTCTTAAGTACTCCAAGCTGTTCAAGCTTCGGGTGAAAAAACTTATAGATGTTATTACATAAACAATTACACTCTATGTAAACATCACCAATATCAATTTCTATTTATAAAACAATGAATTTGACTTCCTGATTTTTTGGCTCCAAAGTTAGTAAACAAAATATATCTGAACTAACCTAGTCTCCTAAATTTTACTCTGAGGGCAAAGTTCAATAACCAACATTTATATCAATTTAACCAAAGTACAAATACAGTTTAATTATACAGTAAATTACTGAAAACTTAATCCCAAAAAAACGGAAATATTACACCTCAGATCTAAAGAACAGTAGAAAGTATATTACTACATTGTACCTTGTGGATACTAAATCAGATAAAAACAAAATTTTGAGTTCTGAAGTCAACTTAGGTGCCATGACATTGAAAATAACATTCCCTATCAGGAATTTTCCATATGGGATTTTCATTTTGGACTGTAAGCTACCACAAGTCACCAAAATTGGACATTGAAGGCTATCTCAGTCATATGTCATTAATCTGTTGCATGTGGTTATATGACATGAAAATGAACACAAATACATTATAAAATAGCTTTTTTAACCCAAGCTTCTGATGAAAACTTTATGACAAATGTTTAGTCTGATAAACATAAGCACATCACTTTATTTTATAAATGACGGGTTGTTGCAACCCACACTAATCCTCATTCTTGCTATTTATAATTCCATTCCAAATTTTAGTAAAACAATACCTTAATGTCACAACAACAAATAATTACTGTAGTAAAATGCAGCATTGAGTGTAACTATTAACCCACCTCTAACAACGAAGCTCTTTGCCTTTCTCCGAAAATTTGACTGCTGGGTAGATGAAAAGCCAGATGTAAAAGTTCCATTGATCTTATAATTGAAAATCTGCTGATACAATGTCGGATCCATGTCACAAACCGGTCATAAAACTCGAATGCAAACCTCTACTATCGCACTTACAAAAAGGACTTGTAATTAGCAGGTAAGTGTTTTGACCAACGTGAATCAGTATTTCACAATAAAACAAAGTAATACTAAAATAGCACATTTATTAAAAGTAAAAATATTCATAAGGAGGAAATGAATTTCGGATCTAGTGATTTTTAAAACAAAACCTGATTATTATAATGACATTTGATGCAATTTAACAATAAACCTAAATTAATTTCTTCAAAGGTAGTGTATTTTATATTGAAAAAGAAAAGCAATAAGCAATTATCAAGCTAATCTGCTTATTAGCAGAATGAAATGCTATTTTAAGGCCATTTTGGCCATTTTCTTTAAGTGTGTGACCGACGACCTTCGGTAAGATCTGTAAAATGCCATTTTAGGCCGAAATGGAATTTAGCTGGGCAGAAAATAAGCCATAATCAAATTTTGACAGAGAAAAACAGACTTTGGGGTAATTTTTCCCTGTGGGGGGTGTTGTGTTCAGTAAGATCGGAAAAATATAATCTCTCATAACTGTACAGAGTAATTTTATGCAGAAATCCTATTCTGTGGGTCATGTATTAAGCCATGATCAATTTTTGGCAGGTGAAATACCCCAAATTTTACTTTTGGGGATCCTTTTTAGTGTGGGAGGGTCTGTGCTCAGCAAGATCTATTAAATAAGATCCCCTTGAATGAAATAAAGCATTTTTATGCAGAAATTGCATTTCATGGGTCATAGAATAAGCCCTGATCAATTTCTGGCAGGTGAAATACCACCATATTATCCATTTGGGGACCTTTTTCAGTGTGTGATTGATTGTGTTTAGCAAGATTAGTAATTTATAATCCCTCTGAATGAAATAAAGTAATTTTAGACAGAAATAGTGTTTCATGGGTAAGAAAATATGCCATGATCAATTTTTGGCAAGGGAAATAGTACTATTTTGTCCATTTTGTGCATTTTATTTAGTGTGGGAGGTGCTGTGTTCAGTGAGATCAGTAAAATATAATCCCTCAGAGTGAAACAGAGTAATTTTAAGCAAAAATTACATTTCATTGGTCATAGAATAAGCCTTGATCACTTTTTGCCAAGTGAAATACTCCCATATTGTCAACGCTGGTCTTTTTTCTAGCGTAGGGTGGATTGTGTTCAGTAACACCAGTAAAATATAATCCCTTTGTATGAAATAAAGTTATTTTAGGCAGAAATAACATTTCATGAGTCAGAAAACAAGCCTTGATCACAGGTCTCGTTTCTATACTTCTTGATTGAAATAAAATCTCATTGAATCTAGATCTGCCAGATAAGAATAATTTTGGCCGATGCTATGAATTGAACGTGAAAGTGTATAATGCTCTAACTGTGTTCTGTTCTTTTCAAAGGCAACCCATTGTCCTCATATGACCCACAAATAGAAATAGAAACATTAAACAGTCTGTACTTGGTCAAAGAACAAGCTGTTTAAGAGAGGCAACAAAACATCCTGGTCCTCTCTGATGAAGGGCGTAATACAATACATGCAACGTGTGACTGTTTCATATCCACAAAGTCCACATGTTGGGGGGTCATAAAGGTAGACACCAGTAGATGGCAGTGTAACTGTTTTTAGACATCAGTATAGATCAAGTGTTCATTGTTAGAGGAAGAGTCCGTCTTGTGACTAATTCATAAGTCACATAAATGCAACAAAGAATACCAGAATTTTTAAAAATTGTTAATTAAACAGCCTAAAAATAATTCTCTGAAGGTTTATGATTTTCTAATTATTCAGCCAAGACCGTACATAGTTAGACTTTGACAAGTTTCTCTCAATGTATGTTTTTTTTACCTCATAAAAAAATAAAATAGGCAACATTTACCCTTTTGTAACATAATTATCTGAACTCAGACAGAACTAGGAAAGAAATGCAAAGAATTTTCCTGCTAAAGCATGCATGTTTGTTATCCAGCACAGCACCTTCCTTGTATTTGCATTGATGTGTATTTTAATCCAAATCCCACTGCTAGAAATCTTACCCGTCTTGTAAAAGCAGATGTCCCGGACACCTGCACTGGATTTTAATATATCCTACACAGACATCTTATGCCCAAAGACTGCTTGAATGTCGAATAAGGTTAGTTAGACATTAGCAACCCAGCAATTTGAATTTAGAGCAAGTCTAACACAATATAGGAAGAGAGAGATAAGAAAAGAGGAAGAGGAAGGCAGTTATGCTACTTTGTATAGTAATTAATTTTTCAGTAAATCATATTTGAACTATTGGCAAATAATTCTGAAAGAAATTTTTATTCATGTAAATATGACAATATAGATGACTGTGTTAAACAATCTTAAAGCAATTTTATTCATGTGGTATTGATGCCAAAAATAAAGTAGACATCACAAAGCAAAATGTGCCATTTTTTGCATGCCGGAAATAAAACAAGCGCTGCAATATCTGCACTGTGATCTCATGCTCATTTTCTAAACAGAATCCCAAACATTCATGGATGAATATATCTTATATATATATATATAATATATATACTATATATATATATATATATATATATCTATATATATCTATATATATATATATTATATATATCTATATATATATCTATATATATATATATATATATTATATATATCTAATAATATCTATATATATATCTATATATATATATATCTATATATATATATATATATATATATATATTATATATATATATATCTATATATCTATATATTATCTATATATCTATATATATCTATATATATATCTATATATCTATATATCTATATATATCTATATCTATATATATATATATATATATATAGTTAATATTATGAGTTATTTTTTTTTGTTTGTGAGCAGAACTTGAAGTGTTGATGACGATTTTGCAAACTGAAAGGATAAATCACTTTTAAAATGAACAGCATTTACAACAGTACTGTGGAAATATCTAACAGGGGATGTTGTTGTAGACAGTGGTACTTTAAGATAAGAGTACCAAATACATCGGCTGCAGAATGTGAATAACTCTCAAGCCTGAGGTGTAAAAAGCCTTGGCTTTATAAAATGCCTATTAACAATACACAAAAAATTGTGAGGATTCAAATCTATTAACAAGAGAGAAGTGAAACTGATGTTCAACATTTAGCGTATTGTGTTAGGTTCACATGCCTAACTTCTTCCATCCTGGAGAGCAGTGCTCAAATACAGAGGAAGTAAATGAAGAAAACATCTGACTGCAACACGACAGCTAACCTGTCCAAACATCGATGTGTAAATTCTAGAAAAAGAACTAAGTTCACCTTTGTTATGAACTCTGCTCTTTTATGGGAGTTACAGAGGCGTTCAACCTGCACCAGCTGAAAGCAGAATAACTAGTAGTTATAACTAACTAACTAATCATTTTCTGGTCTCCATGTCAGATTCTGTATCTGAAATCCTGAAATACATCCAAGATGCTCATTGTGCTGGAGTGAAAGGCCTCAGACGGATATAACTGTGCATTCTCAGAGACAGACCATCAGCAAAACGCTTTCAGCAGTGTGCATCTACTGGCCAGTCTTCTTCTCCTTCTGGAAACTAAAGCTTGTCCGGCGGCTGAGTTTGCGTTGCTTTTGGGCATAGTAATCTGCCCGGGAGGTGCTGGCCCGGGACTCCAGGATGTAGTTCACCTAGCGAAAGAAAAGAGAAAAGAAACGATTTAGCATGCCAAGTTGTTTTCATAAGGTCTATCTTAGACTTTGCAACATAGATATATAAAACCCCAATTCCAATGAAGTTGGGACGTTGTGTAAAATGTAAATGAAAACAGAATACAGATTTAACCTGTATGCAATTGAATCCACTACAAAGACAAGATATTAATAAACGTCATTGTTTTTTGCAAATATTCACTCATTTTAAATTTGATGCTTGCAACATGTTCCAAAAAGCTGGGACTGGGGCAACAAAAGACTGGGGAAGTTGAGGAAAGCTCCAAAAGCACCTGTTTGGAACATTCCATAGGTGAACAGGTTAACTGGAAACAGCTGAGTGTCATGATTGGGTATAAAATACAGAATAGTCTCCCTTCTGATATTAGACAGGCTTCTTCACTCCCTGTTTTTAAATATCTTTTAAAAACACATCTATTTTCTCTGACTTTTAAACCAGATAATCATTTCAGCATCCCTGAAAGGGTCATTCATTCACAAGCAAGGATGGGGCGAGGTTCACCACTTTGTGAACAACTGCATGAGCAAATAGTCCAACAGATTAAGAACATTTGTCAACGTACATTTGCAAGGAATTTGGGGATTACATCATCTATAGTGCATAATATCATCAAAAGATTCAGAGAATCTGGAGAACTCCAAGTAAATCAAACTTCTGTGAAATCAAACTGTCCACTTAGGAAGCAACACTGATTGACAATCAATTTCACATGCTGTTGTGCAAATGAAATAGACAACAGGGGGAAATCTTTGGCGATTAGCAAGACACACTCAATAAAGGAGTGGTTCTGCAGGTAGGGACCACAGACCACTTCTCAGTACCTATGCTTTCTGGCTGATGTTTTGGTCACTTTTGAATTTTGGTGGTGCTTTCACACTCGTGGTAGCATGAGACGGACTCTACAACCCACACAAGTGGCTCAGGTAGTGCAGTTCATCCAGGATGGCACATCAATGTGAGCTGTGGCAAGAAGGTTTGCTGTGTCTGTCAGCGTAGTGTCCAGAGCCTGGAGGCGCTACCAGGAGACAGGGCAGGACACCAGGAGACTGTAGGAGGGCAACAACCCAGCGGCAGGACCACTACCTCCGCCTTTGTGCAAGGAGGAACAGGAGGAGCACTGCCAGAGCCCTGCAAAATGACCTCCAGCAGGCCACAAATGTGCATGTGTCTGCGCAAACGGTTAGAAACCGGATCCATGAGGATGGTATGAGGGCCCGACGTCCACAAATGGGGGTTGTCCTCACAGCCCAACACCGTGCAGGACGCTTGGCATTTGCCAGAGAACACCAGGATTGGCAAATTCGCCACTGGTGCCCTGTGCTCTTCACAGATGAAAGCAGGTTCACACTGAGCACATGTGACAGACGTGACAGAGTCTGGAGACACCGTGGAGAGCGATCTGCTGCCTGCAACATCCTTCAGCATGACTGGTTTGGCAGTGGGTCAGTAATGGTGTGGGGTGGCATTTCTTTGGAGGGCTGCACGGCCTTCCATGTGCTCGCCAGAGGTAGCCTGACTGCCATTAGGTACCAAGATGAGATCCTCAGACCCCTTGTGAGACCATATGCTGGTGCGGTTGGCCCTGGGTTCCTCCTAATGCAGGACAATGCTAGACCTCATGTGGCTGGAGTGTGTCAGCAGTTCCTGCAAGATGAAGACATTGAAGCTATGGACTGGCCCGCCCGTTCCCCAGACCTGAATCCGATTGAGCATATCTGGGACATCATGTCTCGCTCCATCCACCAACGTCACGTTGCACCACAGACTGTCCAGGAGTTGGCGGATGCTTTAGTCCAGGTCAGGGAGGAGATCCCTCAGGAGACCATCCGCCGTTTCATCAGGAGCATGCCCAGGCGTTGTAGGGAGGTCATACAGGCACGTGGAGGCCACACACAATACTGAGCCTCATTTTGACTTGTTTTAAGGACATTACATCAACGTTGGATCAGCCTGTAGTGTGTTTTTCCACTTTAATTTTGTGTGTGACTCCAAATCCAGGCCTCCATTGGTTAATAAATTTGATATTCATTGATGATTTTTGTGTGATTTTGTTGTCAACACATTCAACTTTGTACAGAACAAAGTATTCAATGAGAATATTTCATTTATTCAGATCTAGGATGTGTTATTTGAGTGTTCCCTTTATTTTTTGAGCAGTGTATATATATGTATGTGTGTGTCTGTGTGTGTGTACACATCATTCAGATGGAACTCACCTTGAGCACAATTTCATTGACAGTAGCAGCATCAGACTCAAAGTAGAGAGCCTTATAGTCATGGTTGCTGTGATAAGTAATCTTAAAGATGGAGTGACCTTTAGAACAACAGAAAACATTCTTAATAGCACAATAAGGCCAGAAGACATAAACACTTTTCACAAATTATAGGTCATGCATTTGTACAATTTCAGAAGTAAACAAAGATCTAAACCAGAAAATTAAAAAATAAATGATCATTCTGTCTGAGTGAGTGGCTTCATGTGTTTGTTAACTAAATGAACCTATTAGCAATGTGATATGTGCAGGAGATTTGGTTAAGAAATGTACGCAAGGCAGCTTGCAGCTCCAGTTAAATGCAAAGTAATTCTAATCAGGACTCTCTTTCACCAAAAGGAACAGTTTTATGTTTAGACTGATAATGTTGTATTTACTCACTAGTCTATCCCTCATGCTGAAGATTTAGTAACCTTGATTGGATTGGTGGACTACATATAAGACCTGCAGCTTATGATGATGAGTGGAACTTTTTAGTTAGGTTGAAGGCCTTACAAAGAAGAGATCAGTGCTCTGCTGAATGGAAACGCAGTTAAATGCTACAAACCAATAAGTCAAGTGCTTGATAAGGAACAAGTAATGTGATGATGACATTTTAGAATTATAACAATTCAATCTTTCTGCTCTGTTATTTGATTTTCATGCCTAAGGAATGGTAGAACTTTCTAACAGTGAGGTGTGAAAGAATGTAACAGTTCTTTTTAAAACATTACACAACTCTTTTCTCCTTTATGTGTGAATGTATCTGAATGAGTAAATAGTCACTTTTCAGACACACGCTCTCTTTAGAGAACCTTCTGAAAACACTCACTGGGGCTTCTCTCCTCTACAAGGTCACAGGCACAAAGGTGGTCCGAGTCAATAGAGATAGGTTTTTGTCGAATCCAAAACTTCTGATTGGTAACAGGATCGATTTCTACTTTTTCTCCTGAAATGCCTGCAAAGAGTTTTGTATCAGTTTACTGTTACACTTTTAACAGGGATGGCCCACATAGCAAAGGTATCATATCACTTTTGTTATTAAAATCACTTGCATTATTCATCCAAAGTTTCCTGTACAAAATCATCTTTTAAACAAAAACAGAACATCATTTAGCTCAGAACACACACAACTTTAAGACCTGAAGTAAACTCAGTCTTAGTCTGTTTTTCCAAACTCAAAAATGTATTTTAATGTAATTAAAAGGGAAGCCACATAGCACCACTAAGTTAATGTAAACTGCTGCAACATAAAAATCGGATGTATCTGCAAGAGCACAGAAGAGCAAAGGGCAGGCAATTTGTGGCGAGTAGCCAATATCACAATATCTGAGTTGGCAAATGGTCAACTCATTCTAACCTCTAACGATCCAATAATTTTTTATCTAACACCTTTAGATGCAACAACATGCACTCATGTCATCTACTCTCTTTAGGTCAACAAATAAAAACAGTCACATTATATAAACTGGCTCCACCAAGGCAGCATGCCGTGGGCCCTGTAAATCTACTGTGATGCAGCTGCTTGTTTGTATTGACAATGCAGACATTTCTACTGCTGTGCTGCTCCTGTCTGTCTTTTTGTGTAGTTATCATTTTGTTAATGTCAATAAACACAAAAAAGTTTTTGTGATACATGGCATACCTGTATGTTGCACAGACACTGTTCTCAGACAAATACTTTAAAAAAGGCAGCTAGCCAAAAATCCTCCTGACTTATGACAGACATTTGTCCTGGCTGATTCAGGTACAAGTGGACAGGGTTAACTAAAAGGCATTAAAAGAAATCAGTCCTGAGTACATCACTCTCATCTTATGATCTCACCACGGGCTTCCAGTTAAACAAAAAATTATTTAAAAATACTTCTTATTGTTTTTAAAGCTTTAAATGTCATGCCCCCCTTACATGTTTCTGAGATGATTAGGACTTTTTTAAGTATTTTTCTGTCTGTTAAAACACATTAGTGAACAAAGTGAAAACAAAGAAGATTTTTGTGTTTGTTACACAGGTATGGAGGTAAATTTGTCTCACTATTATTCAATCAAACAAAAAACTAATCTCAATCAAAAAAACTAATCTCAATCAAAAAATAAATTGTGGTCAAAACTTTTGTAATATTAAATAAAAAAAAACTAATCTCAGTCAAAAAATATTAAGTTGTGATCAAAAAAATTGTTTGAAAAAACTTTTTTAGATTAAAACTTTTATTTGCGCATGTCAAAAATCTTTGGTTACGACTCTCGCTCTTTTGGTTTTGACGCTCTCTGTTTTTGGTTGAAGTCAAAGAATTTTGAGTGCTGGAAACATGAACATCCTGGGCGGGGCCTAAAGACGAACGATATAAGACGTTTCCCTATTGGTTAGCGCTGACTAAAGCGGCCGCTCGAATTGCAGTGCTTGTACAGAAGAAAACTGCGGTTAAGTGAGCTGACAGTCAGAAATACGCGGTCACGCCAGCCGACACCAGCTCTCTCTTAAAGATTAGTGTAGCGCATACAAGGTGCATTACGGTAATGGAGCAGAAAGGAGCCGATCCTGGCAATTTACCTCCATACACACGTAAGGTGGGAGAGCTCTGAAGGCAGGTGTTGACTGTTTGAACATTGTTGCTCTTCCACGGCTGATCTTGCTCTCCCAACACAGCAAACAGCGCTGTGATCTTAGTATGCATGAAGAAACACTTGCACATTTACACTGTTATAAACACAGACACCCTCTACAACTGACGTACTGGGATACTCGGTGGTCTTAAGTTAATTTCTAGTGGTACATTTATTTTTGATCAAACCTTATATAATTTAATAAAACATACTAACTGGCCTGTTGATATCAGTGTGTCTCCCTCTTTAGTTATTACCTAATGGTTCAGGTTGTGATCATTTGTAACAGAGATAATTATTCAATCTGTCAAAGTATTCAAATTATTCAAGATATTCCTGACTGGTGGTCAGCATATCGATGCATCAAAACTGGAAACTTTCACCTTTTATGGTCTCTAAATACATCAACAGATGCTTTGATGGATAAATCTGGCAAATTTGGTTAATTCTTCACTTTCTGTTCGTTTCAACAGTAATACCTCTATCAAGGAACATTCAGGACATATTTTAGTGGTTGGTAAACATTTGATACATTTAACTGCTATTAAAACAAAGCTTATACAAGAAAGAATCTATCCAAAAAACAGACAGGCAGTATGTACCTAGCTGGACATCTGTGGTGAAACGCAGCTTATGGATCAAGCTGATTTTGAAGGACTTGTAGTGGTGACTGCTCAACATGTCTTGGACTGTGGTGATGTCAATAGCAGGGTCTTCCTCTGTGCTCTCCTCACCTCTGGAGCCTGTAACAGAAGTAGAATTACATGAGCTAAAACCCGAGAGCTCCTGATTTTAACATCTCTGCCCATTCACAAAACTTTTACCAACATGTATGGGGTTTTCAGTGGAATTCTGTTTGGACAAGATCCTGATTTGCAAACTGTGGTATGTGAATTATCCCAGAGCCATAAGGAAAAGCATTTTTATTGGCTAGCTGAATCATTAAAGGAGAGAAAAATAATATACTAAGTTTCTGTCTGTAACAGAAACAGAAAACAGTAACAGAAATTTTAAAAGTAATTGATCTTGTTGTAATCTAGTATCAAAATGTTCTGGTCTTTACTGGGCATGAAAGTATTTAAATCTGACTTTTAGTGTACTAAGCCACACACCACAGATTATCTGATGCCATTACTGATTAAATAAATATAAAGCCAAAATGTAAAAGTTAGTTAAAAAATAAAATAAAGCCATAAAAAGCCAAGACATGTTACATAAACCCCCAAAATCACGAAGGCGATCATGAAGTTGTACATTGTCTTTACATGACTGTGGTTCTAAACATGCTGTATATTGTACGGAAATTAACTCATGTTGAAGATAAAAGAATTTAAAGAGTATACGGTAAGCTGAAAAGCAGCTGCAGTCTACAAATTCTGGGGTGGTGTATTGCCACCACTAATGACCACAACAGCCACTAGAATGAATTTGCAGTAGACCTTCATCGTGGGTTTACTCACTGTTTTCTCTGACCAGGCAAAATTCCAGCTGGTTCTGGCTTTCCAGAGTAGAATCCAGGTCTACTGCAACATTTGGCTCCATTTGCTTCTCCAGTCGATACATAGGCCCTGTTGGAGAGTCAGTTTCATTTTCCATTCAGTTCTTGGCAAGTGTTCCAATTGATTGTCAGTCGGGCAGTTGTCAGGTAATTTTTTCTTGATGGTTTGTATCTACTGAAAGGTCCGATTCATGTTTAGTGAGGTAGCTGTTTTGGAGTTTCTACAATGTATAAATTAACTGATTATTTCATTTTTCAAATGTCAAGGCACAGAAAAACAGGGTCAGCAGTTCAGTAATTACTCTAGAGCAGTAGAGACTGTTCTCTGAAACAATTAATCATGCCTCTCTGTCTGCCAATCCAATGGATGAGTCTGGGTTCAGTTTGGTAGTTACGAGAAGACAGCACTTGTCTTACTGTAGTGTGTCAAGTGTAAAATTGGTGCAGAGAGGATTATGGTGTGTAGGGCAGTTTTCTAAGAGTTGGGTTAGCCCTCGGTTCCAGTAAAAGGAACTCTTAATGCCACAGTGTACCAAGAGATTTTGGACATTTTCCTGCTCCTAAGTTTGTTTTGACAAAGCATCACCTAAAACAGTTTAGTCAGGGGCCTCATGTAAAACCTTTTGTGATTACTGAAATGCAATTATTGAAGGCAGCTATTTTACAGCTTATGCTGGACATTTAAAGAGACTCAACTATTTTAGAGGAAGATGATGGTAACAGGAGTCAGCAGACATTAAGGGAAGGTTTTACAGAAATATTTGAGGAGCAGCTGCCCAAAATTTGAATTAAAATCTTGTTTTAGTAAAGAGTCTCCAACTTAGGGCTAAAATGCCCTGATCTTCAAAGATTCCAAATAAGGGGCGCTAAATTGCTAAAAAACAAATAAAAAATGCACTTGCAATAAGTTGGCGTGTTGCCCACAAGTATAACAGGTGCAAAAGAGGTGCAGACTGCCCTATTTAAATGAGGAAACTGCATATGCTACTGGCTGGCTGCTACAGCCTCCATCAGAACTAGAGGAAAAGCAAACAGATCCTCTGTTGTGATGCTTGAAACATGCAGTTTATGTTGCGCTGCATCATTATAAATGGTTCGGTTGCTGATTTTTCCTTCTGTTCCGTTCTGCTCCTGCTTTTCTGGACTGTTACAGTTTGTTAACCTTTGTCGTCGCTATTCACAGCAGCAAGTTTGTCATCTCAGCCTCTGCTCTGACGAGTTTATTTCCCCTCTGTTCATTTTCGCAGGGCGCCTCTGAGTGTATAGCTGCGCATGCAGAAAGCTGAGTTTGAAGTTCTTCTGCGAGTAGATGCTTTATGTTTGTGGTCCGAACGGACCCAGAGAGGCAAAGGCTACATTCTGCTTGATGGATGATGATGGATTGATAGATTATAGGCCTTTGCGCAGGAGGGCAGAGCTGTGTCCAGAGTGGCCCATGCCCTCCACCATCAGGGCATCGGTGTGCACACGGGGCAGCTGGTCTAGCCTGACAACACCATAGGAGCATGCACAGCTTGTTAACTGTGTTGCTCTACGTAACTCGCAATGGTTGCAGCCTAGAACTTGGCTAGTCAATATTAACAATAAAAAAGAAAAATATGTCTGTTAATTTGGCTGAAGTCACCGAGGTGGTTAAAAAGCTCCGCGGTGGCAAGGCTTCGAGGGTGGATGAGATCCGCCCTGAGTACCTCAAATCTCTGGATGTTGTGGGGCTGTCATGGTTGACACGCCTCTTCAACATTGCATGGCGGTCGGGGACAGTGCCTCTCGACTGGCAGACCGGGGTAGTGGTCCCCCTTCATAAGAAGGGGGACCGGAGAGTGTGTTCCAACTACAGGGGGATCACACTCCTCAGCCTCCCTGGTAAGGCCTACGCCAGGGTATTGGAGAGGAGAGTCCGGTCGATAGTCGAACCTCAGCTTCAGGAGGAGCAGTGTGGTTTTCGTCCCGGTCGTGGAACACTGGACCAGCTCTATACCCTCTACAGGGTACTCGAGGGCTCATGGGAGTTTGCCCAACCGGTTCACATGTGTTTTTGTGGACCTGGAGAAGGCATTCGACTGTGTCCTCGTGATGTCTTGTGGGGGGTGCTCCAGGAGTATGGAATCGGGGGCCCTTTATTAGGGGCCATCCGGTCCCTGTACGAGCGGAGCAGGAGTTTGGTCCGCATTGCCGACACTAATTCGGACCTGTTCCCGGTGCATGTTGGACTCCGGCAGGGCTGCCCTTTGTCACCGGTCCTGTTCATAACTTTTATGGACAGGATTTCTGGACGCAGCCAAGGGCCGGAGGGGGTCTGGTTTGGGGACCAGTGGATTTCGTCTCTTCTTTTTGCAGATGACGTGGTCCTGCTGCCCCCCTCTAGCCAAGACCTACAGCATGCGCTGGGGCGGTTCGCAGCCGAGTGTGAAGCGGCTGGGATGAGGATCAGCTCCTCCAAGTCAGAGGCCATGGTACTCAACCAGAAAAGGGTGGCTTGTCCTCTTCAGGTTGGAGGGGAGTTCCTGCCTCAAGTGGAGGAGTTCAAGTATCTCGGGGTATTGTTCACGAGTGAGGGAAGAATGGAGCGGGAGATCGACAGACGGATCGGTGCGGCTGCCGCAGTAATGGGGGCGCTGTGCCGGTCCGTTGTGGTGAAGAGAGAGCTGAGCCGAAAAGCGAAGCTCTCGATTTACCGGTCGGTCTACGTTCCTACCTCACCTATGGCCATGAACTTTGGGTCATGACCGAAAGAACGAGATCCCGGATACAAGCGGCTGAAATGAGCTTCCTCCGTAGGGTGGCCGGGCACTCCCTTAGAGATAGGGTGAGGAGCTCGGCCATTCAGGAGGGGCTCGGAGTAGAGCCGCTGCTCCTCCACATCGAGAGGAGCTAGTTGAGGTGGCTCGGGCATCTATTCCGGATGCCTCCTGGACGCCTTCCTCGGGAGGTGTTCCAGGCACGTCCCACCGGGAGGAGGCCCAGGACACGCTGGAGGGACTATGTCTCTCGGCTGGCCTGGGAACGTCTTGGGCTCCCCCCGGAGGAGCTGGAGGAGGTGTCTGGGGAGAGGGACGTCTGGGTGTCTTTGCTGAGTCTGCTGCCCCCGCGACCCAGTTCCGGATAAAGCGGAAGACGACGAGTACGAGTACGATGTCTGTTAAGTTAGTGGTTTGCCTCCCTTGAACTAACCGTGTTTTTTTTTTCTTTCTTTTTTTGAGAGTATGTGTTTGACTAGTTTGGTGTTTATTATAAAAAGTCGCAATATTCAAGCCTAAATGTAATATTAATTGAAGTTATTTTTGCACCTTCCAGCAAAGACATTAACCTCAGAGTTATAGCAAACTTGGAAGAAACAAGTCTGGACTAGCTGTGTGAAGCAGCCAATCAGACGTCAGGTTCTGTTGAGTAGCTGCCCTAATCCTGTCCACTAAGTTTAATGGGTCAAGTTGACAGTTTAAATTATATGATGACAAAGTTGCAAAGGAGCCATGACATAAATAAATATAGAGTGAAATAATTATATTTATTTAAAAAAATGTATTTAATAATTTAAAATGTATATTTGATTTTTTAATAGCACATTTATTTAATTGTGTGTTTCATAATTTAATGTTATATTTACTTATTTATTGGAACATGAAGTCAACCTGTTGCCGTCACACTTCTGATCCGCCATGCATGGAATGACACCCAACAGCTGACTTATGTAAAGGTGAGCCAGCCTTGCAGCTGGACAGGTTGAGGGAACGATGACAGATGATATATGGGACCAGTTGGCTGCGGAACTTTCTGGAATTCAGCCACGGTTTTTAAGGGTAGACAACAGTCAGACACCTTTTTGTGTGGGTTATGTACAAAGAACAATTTGCGTGCATTACACACCTCTGATGAATTTTACTCTTAGAGGGGACATATAATGCAAAACCCAATTTTTTTGCCTTCAAATACATTTTGTTGTGTACTTGGAATCTGTAGGAGTGCAGAAAAGTTTAATTTAGTCTCTGCAGAGATATCTTTATATTCTGTTTGGGTCATATTTTTCAGTTTGTTCAGTTTTCTCTATCATCTGTTACGTTTTTCCAAATGTTACATCACAGTATTTTCTAAATAAGGTCATGGACTGATCAATTTCACGTATCCACCATATTTATTTTTCGCTGCAATTTTGTAGTCCAAGCTTAAGTATGCCTACGCTGAAAGAGGATAAGTTTGGTTTTGTTGTTGGGTGTATTAACCCACACAAATCATTATACCGTCCCCCAGCATCAGAACCTCTTCAAAGTGCCAAAATAAAATTTTTCATCTGCCCACATCAGTGGGAAAATTATTTTTTCCCCACCTCAAGGATGAATGCCTTCAGCAACCTCCCCCAGTGTCAAGAAGGATTTGCTGAGATGCTTTATCTGTTTAAGCGAGTTCTTTCTGTCTATGAAAATGACACACAGCAAAGCGGTAAGCTGCAAATAACACTAAAATTTTAGACATGAATTTATTGTGTGTTGATAAGACATCCTGGCCATTGTTCTGATAGCAATAGACTTGGGCCTTCTGCATATGTTGGTGCTGTGTGCTGCTTTTAGCTCCTTGAGGACAGAACCGTACTGCTTGTTTTCAATATAATTATTACATAAACAGTTTTACATTGTTTTTGCCATTTTTGTCTTGTTTCTGCGGTGCTAGATAATTGTATCTCTTGTATTAAACTACAAAAATGGCCAAACAGGTTAAACTGAAGTGCTCTTTGACCTCGAGAGGCGGAGTGTGAAGTGCCTCAATCGCATTTAAAGTGACAGCACCAAAACAAGTTGCTTTCAAATGCACCTCAGAACATGGGTAAAAGAGGGGCCTCTGGAGCTACAAAGCACCAAAGCATTGCAGTTCCACTTTATATAGACCACAACTGAATGATTTCAGTGTGAAAAGGAGGGATTTAAAAGCATAGTATGTCCCCTTTAAGAATGGGAAATGTCTTAGAAACTTGGTGTGTAGCAGTTAGGACTGACACCAGTGAGTTTCACTCCATTCCTCACGTAGTCCTTTAAAAACAGGATAATAAAAGCTCAAAGCTATGCCAACTTGTGCGATCATTTCTGAACAGCCAGAGGCAGCTAAAAAATGCCTCCTCTTTGTGGCTACATAAAAATGTCCTAAATAATCAAAGTACGATTACCTGATCCTTTCTGTGAACCTTTTCTTTTCTTGAGTGCTTTCTGGAGAATCTCCTTCATGGTTACCTTCAGACTATCCACAGGAATTAAAGAGAAACCATGAGCAGCATTTCTAAAAGAAAAAATATGAAAACACTTAGATATGGGCAGTTCTAACTGACTGTAAATGTACAGTAAGCGTTTCAAAGCAAGAAACTGGTGGTAATGTTTCTCTGTCTTACAGCAGACTGCCTGACTCGAATGGTTGCATTGTGAGACAAACAATACAATAAAGGAAGTTTCATTCTAAAACACTGTCAAAATAAGGTGAGATCTTTCCATGTAATCCATGCAACAATTATTAAATGCTCACAGTTAAACCAATAAAACGTAAAATAAGTATATTTCACATTCTGGGACTAAAAGACTGGAGAGGCCTGTATGGAGTCATATATTATCTTATCTTTTGCAGAGGTATAAACTACAAGTGTAACCAAATAAATTGTTTGATGATTTTCTATTCTCTTCAAGTATTGCTGCGTGCTGACAGCGAGTCTTTTGAAGACCACCAAGCAACACAAGGAGGGAAGAAGAGACTAAAGCCAGCTGTGTGCTGACTACGAGTATCTTGAAGGCCGAAAAACAGCACAAGAAAGTCACTGTGCCCATATGACATAGTATTGAGAAATAATGTATTGGGCAATAACGGAGAAGCCTAACAAAGGGCTGACCAGTGAGACCATCTGCACTATAAAAGCGATGCCAAAAAAGGGAACTGCGCTACAGATGAATCAGAGGACCAGAGACACAGACAAGCTGAGCAACTGCATTAAAGAGGATCAACCTATGTGCCCTGAAAGGACTGTGGCTCGAAATTGAGAATCTGATTTCATCTACGACCTTTTTACCCAGGAAACTGAAGTGAACTTGGTCAGTGAACAACTGATTGCCCTACGTTTCAGGCTTCTAGAAGTCCTGAATCAACTCCAGTTATACCTCTAGGGTTTCCTTCAACTCTTCAGCCTCTGGAAGCTACTGTCTTCTGAGACATATGACAACAAAGTTCCTGGAGCATCAGTGCCTGTCCACTTAGAGGAAGAAAACTCAACATTTAAGTCGCCTTTCTTTCAAGAAAATCCACTCATTTCCCGAAGAAACATCCCCATCGGGTGCATGGATGAGCCTCCATCTTCAAAGCCTCTCCAAACTCACTAGTTTCAGCATCAGAAAAAGACAGGTTAAGTTGAATGATTCATTTCTATTATTGAAATGATTATGTGTTGGTGAATTTAAGCCGTTACTAATTAAAGAAAGCATCTAAGAAATCTAGATAAATT
>JAHHUM010001245.1:89759-164199 GCA_036173005.1 Crenichthys baileyi
CTTCTGCTAGGGTTATCTTGTACTTGTGCCATGGACAAACGATGCACAGCCGTCCACTGAACTCCTAATGGAGATGGTGGGTACAAAAACATTGGAAACGGAAAGTAAATGTGGTATAACAAGAAAAGAGCATAAATGTACAGACTTATGATAGAAATATACAATTTAAAAAACTGGTGCATACACAAAGAAGCTTGAATATGGAACGTGCTTAAATGTTGTAATGCACAGTGCCCAGCAAAAGTATTCAATACCCCTAAAATCTTTTATTGTGTAGCTTTAAACTTTGCCCATTCAAGCTCAATCAGACTGGATAAAGAATATCTGTGAATAGCAATTTATTTTCAAGTGTTAATTAAAAACCTTTTAGAAAATTCTCAACTGGATTCAGCTCTGGACTTTGACTGGGCCATTCAAACACATGAATATGCTTAGATCTAAACCCTTTCCTTGTAGCTCTGGCTGGATGGTTAGAGTCCTGCTGGAAGGTGAAGCTCCCCAGTCTCAAGTCTTTTGCAGCTTCTAACATGTTTCCTTCTAGAACTGCCCTGTATTTTACTTCCCCCATCATCCCCTCAACTCTGACCAACTTCCCTGTCCCATCTGAAGAAAAACATCCCCACAGCTTGATGCTGCCACCACCATGTTTCACCATGGGCATAGTGTGTTCAGGGTAATGTGCAGAGTTATTTCTTCTCCACACAGAGTAGGCATGTATGCCACTATCAATTACATGACCTCAGAAGGCAGTTTGTAGCACTGGCTTATATTTAGGGGTATCAGAGTAAAGGGAACTGAATACATGTGCACGCCACAGTTTATTTTAAAAAGTAAAAAACTTTTTCCTTTGAGAAAAATTGCTAATTTGCAGTAATTCATCACATAAAATCCTTATGAATACTCAAAGGTTTGTGGTTTTAACATGACCAAATGGAAAACAAAGGTTCAAGAGGTGTGAATAGATTTGCGAGACACTGTAAACGCAAATTAAACCCCACACAGCGACTTTCAGGCCTCATATACACACACAGAAATAACTTGAATCTGACAAAAGTAATAATGAATAAAAATTCTATGAAAATGAACAAATGAAAGTCAGACATTGCTTTTCAAACATGCTTCAAGCGAATTATTTAAAAAAATAAACTCATGAAGCAGGCCTAGACAAACCGAGGGGTACCAACAATTTTGTCCACGTGTGTAATTTACTGTTAAACAGAAAAAACCAACCTCAATGTCTCCGTTCTGTAATGGACCACCTGTATCTGTCAGGGGGAAAAAGTCATGCAATTATACCATATTTTGGGATTACCCTTTATATCGAATCACACACACAGCTCTCATTTACTTAGAGCTTACGGTAGCAAAGCATGTCCAATGCATAGAGCTGCCCCTGGTGGTACAGCACAAGCACATCTCTGCATTCATTCAGCCGCTTTGTCACACGCCCAGCCTTAACAATATCTGCCTTCTTTCCGATGAAATGCATGGTAGGAGAGGAGGAAGGGGGGCTCTCTTCCTCAGATGACATCCTGATTGTACTGCTGCAGAAAACACAATTTGTTCCGACTTGTTCAAGGGATTCGTTGTAAACCATAAAAAGTCAACAGAGTTATTGTTATATATGTTAATATTTGTGCCAACAATGCGATTTCCAATTGGCTGAAACCTTGACATACAGAAGACGACTTATTAGTGGATCATGCATCTCTCTTTAATCTTTTTCGAGATTTCTTGACAAATACAAGCTAAAATGGTTTTCATATGGCGAATTAGAGACATTATCTTGATAACAACTTTCTGAATCAGCATGATCAATGAAATAGGGAGAGAAGGGCAACACATGGGTCAGTGCTTGTTCCTAAATATCCAATCTCCTATACATAACCCAAAATTATAAGTTCAGACTCCTTATTAGGAGTAGGTGTGGAGTAAGTTACTGTGTTACCAGCAAGGAAGTAACAAACTGATGCTATGGACCAGTTTTTATTTATTTATATATGATAATAATGGGCCAGCAACTGAACTTTGTGCAACCCCTAAAATATATTAACAATAAGTTTTAAGTACAGCATTTATCAGTCTAGGTTCTACCTACAAGATAATTTGCTAAACATCCAGCTCCTTATTCGGAAAAAAAAAAAAAACAAGAGCCTGACATGAGGTTTTGTTTTGCCACAGATGACCTTCACAGTAGTGGTTATAGTGACCGTGCTACTTGATACAGTGAAATAATTAAATTTGTAGCTACACTATTTCACCTTCATTCAAGATCCCACATCTAGTGTTAAAAAGTAGTTTTTTATGGCTTTCTCCAATTACATTTTCACTTCCCTCCAATCACCTCAAACCTTTCTTTAATGACAAATCATGATGGAATAAATTAAAAACAGGGTTGCCAACTCTCCCTCTTGTGAAGTGAAAGACTTAGATAAATCCTACTCCAAGTAGGGAAAGTCTCTGCTCTAAAAACCAAACACTTTGTCCCCAAACTGCTGTCTGTGATCAATCATTCTAAAAACAGTTTTGACTAATTCTCTCTACTGGACAGTTTCTCCACCAATGCTGTCTCTTTATTACTGGCAAGGGTGGGGTCAGATCCGCTATTGACATCTACAGGAGGCAGGACAGAGGCCTCTGTAACAGCAGTACTGCCATGAGGACTGTTTTTCATAAATGCACTGGTCAGTGGAGTTCCAGCATGTTCTTTGGTAAGTTTTCCATGGCTTTTGATGTGGGTTTTGGTTAGCTTAATGTAAATAGATGCTGCTTGAAATAAACAATTAAGAAATGTCTATGCAGCTTGTTTTCAAGACAAATGATCAACCAGCAATTATTTTTTAGCAATGACTTTAAAACACATATTTATTGATAACACCCCACTCCTTTAACACAGAGCACCACATGGAAACACATTTTACTCTCTGCTCTACAAAACTTAGGCAACTCTTTTGGAAACGACCTTGTTGGTCTAAAAGTAAATTAAAAAGGAACATATCATTTATTAACTCTTGTCATCGGATCCCTTGAGGTTAGCTTTTTTATACTAGAATAATTCCTAGATCTGTGTTAATTAACACATGAATCCCTTAACTGGACTCAAAAAAATACAGAGTAGCACTATCACCCTATTCTGCAAAAATATGTCCATGTGGAGTCATTAACTTACTCTTCAACCTTCATTTTTTACAAACACTAAAGAACACATCGCAGCTGCTCACCAAAATCAAACGCAGACAAACGCAGAGCCGCGTTATCTTTATCCAGCAAGTTTACTCAAACATTTGGTACAGAATCCACAAATAAAATGACTAGAACAGCAGGAAGACGAAACCATGTTGTGGTGCTACATAGAATTACGTCCCCCGAGAAACAGAGGACGACGTATTGAGCTCCACACATTTATTTGTAATGAACTTAGCCATACATGCACATGTTTATATAATAATGTTTTACCTTCATTCAACCCTAAACCCTAACCCTATGACCTGCGTAAATAAAGCTAATATATAAATATATATATAAATGTTTTACAATAATAATAAAAAAACTACATATATAGGCTTGGATTTATACACTATGTTTTCCACCTGATCCAGTTATAGTTTGTTTTCAAATACTCAAACATATTTTTAACAATTTTTAACTTTTTTCTTTACTGAAATAAAATTAAAAATGTTTTTTTACAAAATGAAGTCTATTTTTTAAGCTAATTTTGTTCAGTCTTCTTGTTTAGATAAAACAAAAAAAATCACAGTATCCACCTTCTTGGCCTGTTCAGTTGACCAGTGCTTTGAACTGGTTTAGTGTGAGGGCTTCTTAATGGTTGTGCTGGTGGAGCTTAATCCTCTGAGGGATTACCGTTCAGTGTAATACTGAACTGATAGGTAAGGTTTCATTGGGCTGAGGCTGTGCTCCAACTGCGCTGGGCTGTTTCCATCGCCTTGGAGACCCTGTCTGTGTACAGAAATGCCACTCAGGCTGCCTGTTCAGTGAAATATTAATGTCAGTTTAACGTCCCTTTCTTAGTCAGTGCTGCTAAAACGTCTTGAGTAAGTATATTTTGTTTTTCTTCAATGCTTTTGCATTTTAGACGCGATGTGTTTTGCAGAAAAGTGTAAAACTGATAGAAAGATGTTAGCTATGACATGTATCTCAGTTATTTTATATTTATTTATATTTTATTTTATTTTGTTGTTATTCTTAAAGGATTTAAACCTGTATCAGATGTTACTGTATTCAAGTTTTCCAGGGTAAAATTGCATTTTGCAGCTTGCGTTTTCAAACACGGAGATTTGAATGGACTGGGAGTAGTGGTTCTTAGTTTTCATGACAAAAACCACCTCAATAAATAGCACAATTTCCAAGTACCACTGTGACAAATATTGGAAAACAGTAGATGAAGAGGACATACAAACAACAACAAATCCTTTCATATTAATTAGTTGTGCATTATTGGTTTTATGATAAAGTCTATTTTTGCATTAAAAATGTACTCAGAAGTTGAAATTTCCAGACTTGAAATGAAATGAACAGAAAAATCCCAAGAAGTCGGAATGTCAAGTGAGAAAGCCAGAGGTATCTCTCCCACCCCGGCCTCAAAATCCAATACGGCTTCCTTCTATAAAACTTAGTTATAACTTCAGTTACAGTTTACTTGCACTTATGATGATTCGCATTCCAATAAATCTATCGCAAACACACTGTCCCATACAGCTTTCTTTAGTAAACCATGTTCCAAAGAATGCAAATGCAGATGAATTGTTTTAATTATTAATAAATATTTATTAGCTTCTTTTGCTAACAGCAGTTAGTCTGGTCACTGAGCACATCAATGAGCAAATCCCACTAGTTTTTGAAAATGTAACTGAAACACTTTTAGACTGGGTCTGATGTCATTCTCAGATCCGAGTTCTGACATCCAAATTCAATGAACACAGCATAGGTAGCTACCAGAACTTCTTCTTGGCTCTTGTTCATTTTGGGAGCTCTTGACATTTCCTCAACTGCACTACCTTTTAGAGACGTTTCTGGGGAAACAAAGCTCAATGTGCTTTTAAGAATTCCCTTTTTCCATTGGGTTTTATTAGCTATACATCTCAGTATATGTATTTGTATTTATGTTGCAAATAATTAACACCAGCATTTCTTCTGAACCAGGTCATGTACCACCAATGGTATTTTTAACACAGTTTAAGAGCCACCCTACTGGGAATCAAGTCAATCATTGCTACGAACCCTCAGCAGCAGTAAAAGATCCTTTTATTAACTGTTTCAAAAATTATGTTGATAAATTCCTTCTAATCTTTTAAGTAATCCAGCCCCCTATATGGTGCCTTCAAGTAATCGCTTAATGGATTTTAAAGTGCATTTTGGGATGCTACAAAAAACGTGTCCAATGAGTCTGGCAAGCCGTCCAGGGGGTACACTGCCTCTGACCTAGTGACAGCCGGAGATAAGCACCAGCACCCTGCAATCCTGCAAGGATTGTGCAGGTATAGAAAACAGATGGATGGTCTAATAATGTCGCCTGACTGACTTATTGTAGGAGACTGTGATTCAGTCTGAGGGGAAAGGATCAGTAAGTGGGTTTTAGTTTTGCCATATGGCAGGATGGTTGCAGCTGTTAGCCAATGTATAGTAAATCAACAGTTGCTTGGCCTGTGTTTTCTATATTTATCACATTTGCCGTTATAGAGAACTGTGTTGGGGCTAAACTATTGCAGGCCCTGGCTCTATCCTGCACAAGTGTCAGGTTTCAGCATCATGCTGCAGCCCTGTGGTTTGCTTTCCAATCAACAGGGCATGTTGGCAGTAATGACAAAGTGAGCACTGGACAGGACACTGTTTTACTATGTGGTTGTTTCAATAATACAGAATAACATTAGCTGCCAACATTGTATGCTGTTTATTTTCTAATAGCAAGAAGCTAAACTGACATATCTACTTGTCTTCGGCAAGGTGGAGTGAAGAACTAAACAGACAGAAAAGCCATTGGAGGAAATGACAGTTTGCCTGTACAAATGTCTGACAGCGGCTGGGCTGCAGCGTCATTATGCAAGGTAAGCATACAGGGTATCCAAATCCACATTGTTTCCTTGATTTCTCTCATAATATTCGTATCTTCCTTTGTTTCGTGTCTCTTAGGTTCACCTTGATGGGTGTTTGCCAGGCGGCCCACCTTTCAGACCTGAGGATGGAGGACTACCGTCTCCTGGGAGTGTGCTCTATGGAGGACAGAGCTCGCCTTTTCCAGCTAGTCCAACTGGTTAAAAGTGTTGATCTAAGGAGCCTTACAGATGATGATGTTAGTTTTTACAATGACTCTGTTTATGAAGGAGGTGATGAGATCTTTCCTGCTAATAATAATAATAGCTTCAGTCCTGATGGTTATGGAAACCCTAATGGAGACGGAAGAAAGGATAATGATGAAAGTGAAGCTTTTACGGGTATTTCTAATGCATCCTGTTATAGACCATCATGCGTTCGCAGAAGGCTGGATTTCTCCACTGAAATCAAAGATCAGAGATTCTGTTCTCATTTTGAAGGACCCATTCATGTCTGTTCAAGCCATAACAAGAATGATGATCCAATTCATGAAGACGGATCAACCCCACCCATTCAGCTAGGGCTTCACTGCAGAAGCGCTGTGGGGTGTGACCTTCGACACAGCAAAAACAGTAAGCTAAATGGGCGTAACTATTTATGTGATCCTCACAATGGAAAAAGCATCAAGCTGCACATTACACAAGGATCTTCAGAGTTCAACTCCTACGTCAGATTAAAACCAAAGAGTGAGACATTCAATAAATACGATCCCAGTCTAGCAGCAGTAACATCAGAGTCATTTATCAACAAACCATCAGCAAGAAAAACAATCTCCAGAAAGAAAAACGCTTCTGCAGATGTTACCAAGCCCACGCCTGTTTATAAAGCAGAAAGAACAGCTGGCTACAACTATGGACTACCTCTGAGTTCTCCTCGAGCTGCAAAGTAAACAGCTGTTCAGTTCTGTCCTCACTGTTTTGTTTGTAGATAATAAGAAAACAGCAGCAGGTTGCTTACTTTCACTTAAGAAGAAGACATAAACAGTGCCTTGCTAAAGGATTCATATCCCTTTTTCCACATTTTGTCCCATTACAATATCTGGATTTTACGTGACAGACCAACACAAAGTAGTGCATAATTACAAAGTGGAAAGAAAATGATACATAATTTATGAAATATTTAAAAAATAAAATGACTTTGAGAAGAGTGGCATGCATTTTTATGCATCTCATGCATGACCAATTATTTGTAGAATTACCTTTTAAACTAGCTACAGCTGCAGGACCTTTGGTATATCTTTTGTACCAGCTTTGCACATCAAGGAGCTAAAATGTTTGCTGATACTTCTTTGCAAAAATAGCTCAGCTCAGTCAGATTGGATCGAAGAGGTGTCTGGGAACAGTTATTTTCAAGTCCTGCCATAGATTTTTTAATCTGTACTAAGATAAAATTACACAAAAGAAGACAAATTAATTTTTAGGTGAATTCTGAAGGCAATTTGTTTGCACATAATTTTATTTAGGCGTATCAGAGTAAAGGGGTCCAACAACAAATGCAATGCAGTGCAGTCCATTATATAAAACCCCATTTAGGTACTATGAAGGTTGTGGTTATGAGGGGTATGAATATTTTTGCAATCCGCTATGGTAAGAAATGTAACAATACTGTGATTTGTGTTTTGTGGCAGACATGTGGAAGGACAACGGATCAGAGTGTGTGTGAGGAAACGACCTTTGACTTGTGCAGAGTGCAGAAGAGGAGAGGCAGATGTTGTGACTACTCCAAGTGGAGAGTGTGTGGTTGTGTGCGAAAGCAAAGAAGCTGTGGATCTCACAGAGTACATCCTACAGGTTGATATTCAGAGAGGGACATAAAATCAAAATCCATCATATTGTGATTCTATAAAATTAAAATATTTTTATGCTCAAATTGTTTACAGTCTGGTTCTCTGTTTTTTTGCAGCATATGTTCTACTTTGACCAGGTTTTTGGGGAGGGGAGCTCCAATGAAGAGGTCTATCAGAAAACAACATACCCTTTGGTACAGCACATGCTCAGTGGGTACGTGTACACAGCTAAATTGCCTTGCAAGGCCTGTGCAATGTAGACTTGGGTCGACTACTAGTATGAAAGCGTACCAAGGTTGCAAAACCGCAAAAACTGGCCATCATAGCATTCCTCCACTTAAAGTCGGTTAGACCGCAGTGTTCTCCAGCTGTATGGAGCATAGAATAATGCAGTACTGCCGCTCCCCTACATACTGCTGTGTACTGCCAGTCAGCTGGCAGAAAGAATCCTCCTACACTTTCTCCTTGCTTTCAAAAAAGACAGATTTGTCTTTTTAGAAATAAATCTGGTCAAGAAAAACATGGACAGTCATTGTGCTGCAGCTGAAGAAGCTCCTCGCATGACTTTTATTGAGGTAACATTGTTTTAAAACTATAGTTGGTGAGCAATGATCATGTTAAGCAATGCAGACTGGTTACCAGAGCAGATAGCCTGACTAATCAACAAACTAAAATCAGCATGTTTTACTCCGATTGTTACACAATAAAGAGCAAAAAAGTATAATGTTCTTCAATGATAACTACTACTAAAGTAATGTGTTTTTTCCATATAATTACTTAGGTCTGTGTGTCAAACATAAATAACAGTAAGCAAATGTTGTAGATATCACTATTATAGCTGTTAAATAATAACGCTATGTTAACTTTCATGTCTAGTGAACTGTCCACTTTATCATCTTCTTTCTAAATGAAACAGCATTAAGTGTTTAAGCTCCTGCTTTTTAGAGCATCTTTCTCTTTAACAGTCCGTTTGTGTTTGGGTTGCATGCATCCACAGAGGCAAGGCTACTTGCTTTGCATATGGACAGACAGGTGCAGGAAAAACTCATACCATGCTGGGTTCATCCTCTAGTGGAACTGGCTTATATGCTCTGGCAGTTCAGGACATCTTCGCTCACCTGTCAGCGATAAACACAGCACTACTGGTTTATGTCAGCCTCTTTGAAATCTACTGCGGTCAGCTGTACGACTTGTTGGAACACAGGAAAAGGTTTCTGGTTTCCCCTTTGTTTAAAATTTAAAATGTTTCATCTGGTTTGTGTTTTTACTACAACCTGTGCCTCCATTGTTTTCTCTGACCAGCATATCTACCTTTTTGTCCTCCACCGAAGGTTATTTGCCAGGGAGGATGGAAACAAAGTGGTTCACATTTCAGGTCTGCGGGAGGTCAGAGTGGATTCAGTCAGCTCGCTGCTGGAGGTTTGCTCCTTATTTTTTTTTAGAAAATAAGTTATTTCAGCAAAATGTAGTACAGAGTTAGTTGTAAACAGCAAACCAACAAGTTATGAGCTTTAAATCAAACTTTTAAACTAAAATCGGAGATCTTACAATTTAAAAACGAGAAAGGCTATTTTATTTGTCAATAGGTACAAAATATTTTCTTCTGGGGGAATAACAAATTTGTGGTTGCATCCTGACTGATTCACTATTTGACTCTTAAATACTATATTGTCCTACCACAAGAATTAAATATTTTTTTTGCATTTAAGTTAGGAATAACTCCTTCTTCTGTAATGTAATGGTCTCTCTTTCTCGGATACTTCTCTGTTTGATGCATTCTCTGATGCTTTAAGGTCATTTCAAAGGGAATAGCCGAACGAACACAAGGGATGAGTGGTGTGAATCCAACTTCCTCCCGCTCCCATGCTTTGCTCCAGATTCAGCTCAGGAATCTCAACCAGCAGATAGCTGGAAGGTGAGAAACTTTATTTGTTAGTATGTCTCTCTGAAACATACCTGGATTCCCAGAGAAAAGGATTCTCACCCGTGGTTCAAAGCCAGGTCTGATTTTTAAGGTTTCAACGTGTGTTGCAAAAAACCTGTCAAATAACAACTAACAAATAATTGTGACTTGAGAGGAAAAAATACATGGATTTTAACATTATTAGAACTGAAAATCGCTAAAGTGTGCTTTGCATTTGTTTTCCCCCTTAACTCTGATAGCCTAAATTGCAAGTGTGTAATTTAATCTCAGTAGAAATCCAGCTGCCCGCTGAAGGCCTCAGAGGTTTGTTAGAGAGCATGAGAGAACAAACAGCATCATGAAGACCAAGGAACACATCAGACAGGTCAGGGAGAAAGTTGTAGAGAAGATTAAAGCAATATCCTAAACTTTGGACATCTCACGGAGTCCTGACACTCAGCTTAAAATGGAAAGCATGTTGCACATGCGCAAATGTACCACGTACAGGGCAATCCTGGAAGAAAGCATTTCTATAAGATAATGGAGATTCACTATCCAGCAGGACAACAACCCTAGACATACTGCTAGAGCTGCATTGAATTATTTTGATCAAAACATATTCATGTGTTAGAATTTTCACAGATGCTCTCCATCCAATCTGACTGAGCTTCACGTATTTAGCAACATTTCAGTCTTTACACGCATAAAGCTGATTGTGAAAGTGGTTCAACAAGGTGTTGACCCAAGGAGGTTATTAAAAATGCACACCATTTTTTAGATTTTATTTGTAAATCATTTTTATAACCTTTTGTCATTTTTTTTCACTTCACAACTATGTACTACATTGCATTGGTCTGCCACATAAAATGTTTTTGGGTCTGCCCTGACAAAATGTGAAAAAATTTAGCTAATTTTTTAATGCACTGTACCTATTTGTTCTCAAAATGTCATCCTAGTTTGTTTTTTTTGCTTAAGGTTAGTTCAAAACATTGTGTTTTAAACATTTTTATGTATTTTTGACCTTCTTAGTTTCCCTTTTCATTACATGAAAGCAAACTCAGCAGGGATGGCAACAAACACAGACAAGGTGTTGCATTTTTTAAAATTTGATCTATTAGAACCACACCAGAAACAATAGCCTCGAGGCACCATTTCAATGGATGCACAAAAATTATTGTATTTTACCATCACAAGATACTCCAATAACTGATCAGGAAATGTAAACTTGTTGCGTCTAAAGTGCACTGATCGGTCTGGCAAATGCCAACTGTTCCCACAAAGGCCTAGTAAAATTCTGAATCGTTGTTTTACAGACTTGATTTCATATTTTCTTTGCAGCCCAGAGAACTCAAGTTGACAATCACATAAGGTAAAATGTTTTGTGGACAATTGATAGAACTAATTGATGCATGTTCTTGTGTGTATGCGTGCAGAATGTGGTTTGTGGACCTGGCAGGAAGTGAGAGGGCATCAGACGCCAGAGACCCAAACAAACAGAGCCGTATTGAGGGAGCTGAGATCAACCAGAGCCTGCTGGCTGTAAGACATTTTCTCACAAATCCAGATGTTTTTCACTATTATTCATGATAAGAAGTCATGAGAAAAAAAGGTAAACACTAAGTACACCTCATTATTCAGTGGCTTGTAAAATCCCCATTACCAACAGTAGGTTTATTAACCGTTTTCTGTGTGAATTTATCAGTCTCATTGTTGGTTGGAAGTTTTGGACAAGTCTACTATGCAGTATTACTTTAGCTGGGTTTTTAAATTCTGCATATCTATCCTATGCTCCTGTCACAGTATTTAAGTTGGGTTAAGGTCTGAACTTTGACTAGGCCTTTGCAGCTCTTTGGTTCTTTTGTTTTTCAGCAGTTCTTTTGTAGACTTGCTGATGTGTTTTGTATCACTGTCCTGTTGATGACACAACCTTGTCCAAGCTGTCGCTCTTGGACTGATGGCCACACGTTTGACTCTAAAATACTTTGGTATCCAGTAGGCATTGTGTTCAGCAGCAAGGTGCCCAGGTCCTGTCACAGCAAAACTCAAAGCTCAATTTATCACTACTACACCACCCTGCTTGAGTGTTGGTATTAGGTGTTTTTACTCATAAGCTCTGTTGTTTTTGACAACCATGCTACTGTGGTCTCTTCTGCCCAAAGGACATTGTTGCCGATGTCTTGAGGCTCTTTTGTGAACCTTAATATTTAACCTGTTAAAGGTTCTAGAGCCAGAGATACAGCTTCTGGTGTTGTGCATTTTGCTGAGCATTGCTTGGTCTGAAAATGGGATGAAATGGCTGTGAAGTCCACTCTAGGGAAGTTTAGCGGTTCTCTAATTACTCTTGTGAATAATCTTTGCTATTGAAGATTGATAACCCTCAAATTGTTTTGAAAAGGCTTACAACCTTTTACAAATGGACATCCTTGCTCATCTCTTGCCATTTTGGCATCGTTTTTACACTCTAGACCAGAACTTGCTTTATTAAAGTTGTAACACTTGCTGAAGATCAGGTAAAATAATACATTTAATTACCAGCATATGGCTGCTAATTCTACCTTAAAAATCATATGTAAGCAGCAAGGTTGTGCCTCATGTTCCCACAAATGTATATCTGCTTCTTAACATATCTGCTTTTTCTCCTCAGCTGAAAGAATGTATCCGTTCTCTTGACAAAGAGGAATCTCACACACCTTTCCGACAAAGCAAACTCACTCAGGTGGTTCGACTAGTGCAACTTTATTGTTTTTCCACTATGACCCACATATAATCTCTAATGTCCTTTTTTAACTAAACTGGTCCATTCTCATTTTAGGTTTTAAAAGACTCATTTGTTGGTGACTCAATGACATGCATGATTGCCAACATTTCACCAGGTCACTCTGCAACAGAACACACACTCAATACTCTGAGATATGCAGATCGGTAAATTCCCCTCTAAACTTTTTCTTATTTTGTCATGTAACAAGAACAAACTTAAATTTATTGTATTGGGATTTTTCATGTTGGACCAACACAAAGAAGTGCATAATTGCATATTTTTTTCTGATTATTCTTTGAGGAATAGTTTAGGATCAATAAGATTGGACAGTAAGAATTTATGAACATCCTTTCAAGACTTGCCAGGTTCGTAATTGTTTTTTTCATTAGACATTAACCATAAATTTGATCTAAACTTTTTTTGTTGTAGCTCTGGCTGTGTGTTTTAGGGTTGCTGTCCTGCTAAAGGTGAACCTCTACCCCAGGTGCAGAGGTGTTGCAGCCTCTATCAGGTCTTTGAATTCCATCTATTTTACCATCAGCTCTGAGCAGCTGTCTTGTCAGCTTGCTGAAGCAAAGTATCCCCACAGCATGTTGCTGCCACCACCATATTTCACTGTGGCAATGGTCCATTCAGGTGAGGCGTTTTGTACGTTTACTGCTTCATTTAATGTTTTTCCCTGAAGGCACAAAAAGTTACATTTTGGTCTCATCTTACCAGACCACCTTCTCCCACATGCTGTGTCCTCTACATGACTTGTGGCAAACTGCAATTAGGACGTCTTTTTGACACTGTACCGTGAAGTCCAGCTTTGTGGAGACCATGACTATCAGTTTTCCAGTCGACAGATTCTTCCAACGGAGCTGTGAATCTCTGCAGTTCCTCCAGAGCTACCAAGGGCCTCTTGGCTGTTTCTCTGATTAATACTCTCCTTGCGTTCAGTTTAGGTGGATGGCCATGTCTTTGTAGGTGTAATTTTGCTATACTTTTTTCATTTTCAGATGATGGATTGAACAGAACTCTGTGAGATGTTCAAAGTTTGAGATCTGCTTTCATAACCCGTTCCTTGGTCTTCATGTGCTGTTTGTTCTCTGTAAAAACCTCTGAGGACCTCACAAAGTAGCTGTATTTATATTGAGATTAAATTACACACAGATGGATCACTAATAGGGTGACTTCTGAAGGCAACTGATTGCACTTGATTTTATTTATGGGTATCAGAGTAAAGGGGACGGAGTACATATACATGGCACACCTTTGAAGAGTATACATCATCTTCCTTCCACTTCAGAATTAAGCACTTCTTTGTGTTGTTCTATCTCATAAAATCTCAATAAAAAGCATTGAGGTTTGTGGTGGTTTTTTGTAGTGTAAAAAAATATGGAAATGTTTAAGTGGTATAAATACCTTTGCATGGCATTGTATATACCTAATTTCTTACAGTGTGAAGGAGTTGAGAGGAGAAATTGGGCCAATAGGACAAAGAAGAAGAAGCAGCAAAATGGGACCTTCTGATAAAAATATGTCTGACAGCAGCAACAAGAGGAACAGAAGGAGTGCTGGGACTTCTAAAAATGCAGAGTTAGGAGGTCAGAACAACAATTTTAGTCCCAAAATGCCTACAAGGCCACACACATGGGATACAGTTTTCTGCTCAACACCCAAAAAAAGTACGTGTGGAGAGGAAACACAATCAAGACACACACAAGGCACAGAAATTGAACACATTACTCCGATTCGAGGGTATTTGGCACAGAATGAATGCAGGTGTTTGAGTAAAGGACCAGATGTCAGAGAAGATGGAAGGACTGAAAATAAAAGGTGCAATGGCATTCACAGTCACTGTGTTAAACGGAAACATTCCAGAGCAGTGGGGATGTTGAGACAACAAAACAAGGGAGCCGGGGGAGATTTATCTTTTTCAAAAAAGGACTCTGGATTCTACCACAGAGAAAAGGAGAACCATCAGCAGACTATAAAGGGGAGAAGGAGAGAGGAACCAGAATGGACAGACATGAGAAGACAGGTGGAAAGTTGCAGAGACACATGCAGGGGAGAAGATGGCTTAAAGGAAAATGAAGTACACAAAGCTGATGATAATGAGAAAGTGAGGCATCTGAGAGAGTATCATCAGCAGCTGCAGCAGTTTTTACCTTCAACAACTTCTTTATCTGCCCATACCCTCTCATCGTCTACATGTCCATCTTTCTCTTCCTCTTCTCGGGTATCTCTGCCTTCCCTGGACTCATCTCATTTTTCATGCTTTACCCATGTAGATCCTTGTTTAGAAGAGACAACAAATGTGCTAATTGAAACCTCTGCAAACAAACATGACAAGTGTGAAAGTGAGAGGAAGGAGATGGATGAGGCAGTGGGTAAAGTAACTTTGAGAAAGGAGGATATGAGGCTAGCTGGTAGGAAGGGGGGAGAAATTAGGTGCTGTTGGGTGGAAAGCACCCATCAAATCCCAACAAATACAGAAGCACACCTGTCTTTTAGCCATGATTCAGAGGACCACAGAGATGTGGGTCTGCAGAGACTGGAAACAAGAGACATAGCATGGAGCCTTGGGCAGAAAGAAATGTCTGACTGCTACAATAGAAATCCTCTGTTTGACTTACTTCATCTGCAAGCTATTGCTGAGAGATCCCTTTCCCCAGGATGTGAAGATACCAGCAAAATGTCTGTTTTACCTCAAGATGATACTCATAGAGATCGTTTAAGCTGCATTATGGATCCTCTCAGCATTTCCCAACTTCATGTGGACCAGCAGGCTGCTGTAATCTCACTCCGCACTCCGCACTCAGTGATCCTTGAAATGAATACATCTGCTAAATCTGACACTGCGACAGTAACAGGTCACCATGAGCAACAGAAATACATCCCAACCACTGTCAGTAGCAGAGGTAAGAGTAATCCTGCTTCTGTGTTTCACTAAAAAAGTACAAAGTGCATCTAGATAATGTAGAATATCGTGGAAAAGTTTATTTGCAGCAGTAATTCCATTCAAAAAGTTAAACTTATCACAGACAGAGGGATACATTTGAAGCGTTTATTTCTGTTAAATTTACTGATAATGGCCTACAGCTAATGGAAACCCAAAAGGTTGTTTCTCAAAAAATGAGATTACATAAGACCAATAAAAAGGCTTTTTAATACAGATATGCTACCTACTGAAATTTATTCCATTCTTGCTTGCGGCTCCTTTTGCATGAATTACTGCACCATGGAGGCGATCAGCCTGTGGTTCAGCTGTAACATAACATGACGTAATGGAAGACCGGGTTGCTTTAATAGCAGCTTTCAGTTTGTCTGCATTGTTGGTTCTGGAGTCTCCCATCTTCCTTTTGACAATAAACTTAGATTTCTATGGGGTTTAGGTCAGGTAAGTTGGCTGGCCAATCAAGCACAGTGATACCATGGTGATTAAGGCAGGTATTGGCTCAGTGTTGGCAGGAGTCAAGTCCTGTTGAAAAATTCAGCACCTGCATAAACTTCTGCCTTTGGACTTGATAAAACACGGTGGACCAACACCTGAAGATAAAATGGTTCCCCAAATCATTTAACATTTTATTTGGCAATAAAAATGCCAAATAAAATGCTAAATTCACTTTGCCGAGGTGTCAGTGACTGTCTTCCGGACATCTGTCACGTCAGCAGCCACAGTACAGCTACAACATAACATTTCTGCACTGGAAAACCTTTTTATTCTTCTTACGTAGCGTTCTAGTTTTCCAAGAAACTGAAAGTTGGGTTTTTGTTAACTATAAACCAGAATAATAAAAATGAACAGAATAAAATGCTTGAAATCAATCACTCTGTGTATAATGAATCTACATTGTATCCGAGTTTCACTTTTTAAATTGAATTACTGAAAAAAATATATTTTTTGATGCTAATCTAATTTCTTAAGATTCTCCAAGGAATAGTCTCTTGCTCTTTTTTTTCCCCAGGTACAAACAAACCTTCCTCCCCCAAAGACCATGACAATGACAAAAAACAACCAACCTTGAAGAAAAATATAACTGCATCCACAATTAAACCATGGGCTTCATCTTTTATCCAGAGCACTGATCATTCTGGCTCTAATTTTTCATGCAATACACTAGAATATGCATATAATATGCACTCAAAAACCTTCTCAAACATATCTAAGCAAAAGTCTGAGCCTCTCTCTGGCTACTTGAACTTAGCACAGCCGAATTACTGCAATAGCTCAAAAGTTGTTGCTGAGCCAAACAATCCTGCCGAGTTAAGTAGTGAAGAAAACAGCAACCACCAAATCAACCCCACAACCCATCTGTTCACCATGGATAGATTGGACCATGCAAAGTAAGTATCAGATTATCATATATGTGATATTAAACTCTGATTTATGTATCGAACGAGAACTTTAACTCTTTCTGTCCCTAGGTTGTGTATTATTGAGGCCCACTTGGAGCAGCTGAAAGAGATGGAAGCAATATGTCACAAAGAGGGGGAACTTCTGTGCCAACAGCATGATATGGTTTGACAAAATCAGCTTCACAATTGATGGCTAAATGACGTCTCTCATTTTAACTTTTTATTTCTGTACGTCCTCATTCTTTGTCTTTTGGTCCAACAGGCATTTGTGGAATTTGTCCACAAGCTGGCAGAAATCCTGGAGAGAAAGGCCCGATGTGTACACAGCATGAGAGCTCAGCTCAAAGCATTTCTGAAGACTAACCGTCACCCCGCACAGGATTAGATCAGACCAGTTTACTGGACAATCAAATGTAAAGTTACCATGGCGATTAAAGCAGACGATGGCATTTTCCATAAGTTTTTTTTGCTAATGTCATTTAAGCTTTAAGCTCAGTTTCCTATGAAGAAGTTTACCTGGTAGTTTCAGTACCTCAATAAATGATTGTAAGATGTTTTTGGTAGAATAGCATTGAGTTTTAAAATTTAAAATGTGTGTGATATTTTAAAATGTGGCTTCAGTTGTTTACATTTGAATATAATGCACTTTATATGATGATTTAATAAATATTTTGTTTACTAATCTAAACATTAATTTTAATCCCTCTTTCTTGGCCTTAGTTTTGACACAAAGCATAATTACTGTATTCATATTTGAGGTCATTTTTAAAGTCTGATCTGTTTGACCTTAAACAGTACATACTGTATTTCGGACATCACATTGCCTAGGGTAAATTTGAAATGAATATATATACACACACACATATATATATATATATATACATACATACACTAGTGTGCAAAGGTTTTAGGCAGGTGTGAAAAAACGCTGTAAACAAAGTATTACGAATTAGAAAGAGGCGGACCCAAGATTCAGCCAGACACAGAACTGAAAGATTAAAAAGTTTATTCAGCCACAGGAAAACGTCACTCAGGTTAAACTCCACACAGCTTCCAGGAATCACTGAAGCAGAAAGAAGGATTAGTGACTTTTAGTTTCTCCAGATCTTGCAAGGATCAGAAAAGTCACTAACCTGTTCTTGTCTTGGGTTAAACTTGAAACCCAGAGGGGAAACCTCAGTGGGTAGAAGGCAGGGATCTCCACAGCGCAGGTGAGAGAGACAGGTGACTTTTGTTTGAATAATCCAAGGGCTAGGCTCATTCGATAATCCAGGGACAGAAACAGGGTCTATGATCGGCACAAGAGACGTCAGGCAAGGGGCAGGCAGAGGCATAAATCAGATGCAGGAAACAGGGTCAAAACCAAAATCCAAACAGTCCGACAAGGGGCAGGCAGAGGCAAAAATCCAAGAGGCGAGGCAAGGCAAGGCAAGGCAAGGCAAGGCAAGGCAAGGTCAAAACAATGATCAGACAGAAAGGACCGCTGGATATCTACTCACACGATGGCTTTCAAAAATCTGGCACCGTCTGCTTGTCAGAGTCAGTATATATCAGGGAAGACACAGGTGCTTGGAATGCCACAGATTGCACTGCACTGCAGCAGTCACCAGGTGCATCTCATCTGCTGATTGCAGCCAGAGAGAGAGTAGAGCAGACGTGCCAGAATCATAACACAAAGAATGGTTTCAAAAGTGGAAGTGTTAATCATTTATTTTTATCAATCAACAAAATGCAGTGAATGAACAAAAGAGAAATCTAAATCAAATCAATATTTGGTGTGATCACCCTTTGCCTTCATAACAGCATCAATTTTTCTAGGTACACTTGCACTCAGTTTTTGAAGGAACAAGGCTGGTAGGTTGTTTCAAACATCTTGGAGAACTAACCACAGGACTTCTGTGGATGTAGGCTTTCTCACATCCTTCTGTCTCTTCATGTAATCCCAGACATGATGTTGATATCAGGGCTCTGTGGGGGAATTATCATCACTTCAGTGAGTCTTGTTCTTTATGCTGAAGATAGTTCTTAATGACTTTGGCTGTATGTTTAGGTTTGCTCACTTAACATTTTGCAAATTAATAAAAATAAATAATCATTTATATTTCTGAAAGCATTCTTTGTTTACAGCATTTTTTCACACCAGCTTAAAACCTTTGCACAGTACTGTATATAGTTATATATATATATATATATATATATATATACATATAGTTATTCAGAGGATTCTAAGATGGAGAGCATTCCGGGTCCTGCTGCAGCAAAACATCGTCAAACCATGACACTTCCACCTCCATGCTTCACAGTTGGCCTGAAGTTATTTTCCTGGAATGCTGTTTTCGTTTTATGCCAAGCATGCCCTTTGTTCTGATGTCCAACTAAGTGAGTTTTAGATCTGTCCAAAGACCATTATAACTGAATTCCTAGTCTTTGTCAACGTTCTCTCTTGTAAACTCTAGACTGGCCTTTGTATTTTTCTTATACAGCAAACATTTCCTTCTTGCAAACCCTACTTAAAAAGTGTGCAGTATTTCTGATTTCACAGACATGCACTTTCACAACACTAGGAAGAGCCTAGTTAGATCCAGATATTGTAGCGCTTTTGGAGACATCTTTTAGGTTTTTTGCAGTTTGGCCGTAGGCTGAACTTGCTTAGACAGCCAGACATGTCCTCCACTTGTAGAACAATGAACAATATTAATTTTCTGAACAGTGGAATGGCTGATGTCGAATTATATTGAGACCTTCTTAAATCTGTTAAAAGAGTCATTAGCTGCTAAAGTTATCTTTCTGAAGGTCTCAGAAGGCTCTTTCAATCACACCATGGTGTTTCCTCTCACTTCCACCCTCGAGCAAAAAAACGTTTTGTCTGAGCGTTAAACAGAGCAAGTCGCCATTAAAATCCTGGGTAAACAATGACCTAATCATGTGCACCTAATGTAATACTGTCAAGGTTTGAGGCTGTGTGGGACCAAAACGCAGACAAACACTAGGCAGCAGCATGATGAGAAAAAAGTTTTTCTTTAATGAAAGGTTTCCAAAACTTACATGGGTTGACAACAAGAAGACGTGGATAATCAGGAGGGAACAGCAAGGTAGTTAACGGGAGGAACCAACAAGTGACGATGAGAATCAGGTAGGTAATCAGATGAATACTGAACAGGTGTGAGGAGCAAGCTGCAGGGAACTGAGGGGGAATGTATCTAAAGAAAACTAATTAACAGGGAAACCAAAACTAGGTAACAAAACTCAGGGAACAGATCTAAGAAAACTATTAACAAACATAAAGTATAGGAATCTGGAAAGTAACAACTAACAAAAGTAACCTGAGGACAAGAGGGAACCTAACTGAGAAAAGTAAACACACACAAAACTCTAAGTGACAGACTGCAACTAATGACCTAACAGAAAAGAAATAAACACGAGAGACTGAAACAAAAGAGAACTGAACTGAAATAAAAAAACCCGGGAAAAGTAGATCGAAGGGGGAACACAACACAAGAATCTAGGCAGTGATAACTAAAAATAAGTAAACAACTATTCTAGAAGAAACCGAAAAACACCTGACAGAGAAAAAGTAAATCAAAAAACCCAAAATGGCAGATACTGACAAATACACGTGTGTAATTTTAGGCATTTTAATCGGGAATATGTAATAATACATGTGAACATGTCCCTATTCCTCACCAGTAGTAGATTTTTTAGAGATGTTTTACAGAAAGTTTTTACTTACGTTTATTAATACAGTTAAAACTGGAAATAAATGTCAATATGTTCAGATTTGTTAAGAACCCACAGGCTTCCGTATGGAGTCTAAATCTTCCACATGCCACGTACATTTTAATTTTGTAAATCGGTAATAACACATCAACTCGGGAACGCGCAAGTTGCGCCTTTTGACGTTGTACCATGTGACCTGATAGATGCTTCTGATTGGTGTTTCACGATGCGCGTGGAGCCCCGGCGCTTCCTTACGTTAAACAACGGCGCGGTGGGTCACGTGACACCATCTGCTGCTGCCTGGTGGCTGAGCGAAGCGTGTTAGCAGGTAAAACAAAGTCACATATGTTTCGCGAATTATGTGTAAAAACCCGCCTCGATAATTACAGATGTGTAGTGTCTTCAGTTTGGGTTTGTTTTCTGAGCGAGGGTTGAACGTTTTATGAGTATATAAACTCGACCTGAACAGGTTGTTCGGTGGCTTGCTAACACGCGATGCTCCATCAGAACTGTAAGCCATTGTGTTGTATTTGGGAAAGGGCCTTTCACATGCCGGGGCTGGTAGCATGTATTCGCTAATTGGTCTCGTGGTAGCTTAAATTTCGACAAAGCTATTGCCGTCCGTTGTCCCCGACGTAAAACCAAAAGACCTGGAACCCGTAAGTACAGGAATTTTTAGAAGACACGCCACCATGTTACTTTCGTTTAGGGTGCTAACTCGGTGCTAATGTTAGCTTTTCGCACGGGTTTACACAAAGGGGTATGTCGTCGCACTTGAGACGTATGTTTGTTGCCCCCTTGCTTGCCTTGGTAACTGTAAAACAAAAGCATTACGCTCTCATGACAAGAGGAACAACAGTTAAATTACTGCGCTGATATTCTCCAAGCAGAGCACGATGGTTCTTAGGAATGGCGTAGCGGCTGTTGAAAGAACAAAGGCAAACGGTCGGCTAGGCTACGGCTATCATGAGCTCGACCGAGCGTTAGCTTGTTTTCATTTTCTGTTATATTTTCAGTTGAGCGCCTCGCGACGTCAGTTCAATTTGGTTATTTATAAATTTAAAACATAGGAAAAATTATTGAGAATAGGTAAAACCGAGTTAACCCGGACAATCCTATGTTACGTTCACGGTTTTCTGCTTGCCAACTTTAAATAACAAGTCGCCACTCTTCTTTTGTAACGTTATTTGAGATCTACCTTCAAATTAGTTCTGGTGTTTTATTGATAATGGTGACATTCCTTTAAATGTCACTGTTGTATTGCTTTTCATTTGTTTGTCATTGATTGTCGTTAAACTCTTGTAGCTGATAGATGGAAAGAATATTTATACCCCCAATAATAAACCCTGTTGCATAGTGACGGTGTTTTTGTGTCCAGAAAGGGAGGGAGAGTTGTAAGATGACACCCGGACAGTCCTCTCTTGCCTGGCTAAAATTAACCTGGGATGTGGAGGGCGACAGATAGGGGGTTATAGTCTTACATGGTATATAACTGTGTGTCTCAGTGGGCTTATATCAAGTGTACAGCTCTAGTATTGCACATTCATTCAGAGCTATTTTTCACAGACGGCAAAATTCACTTCTACCTTTCTCACAGACTGGCATTCCAATTACCCTTTTTGTTCTTTGTTTTTTTCCCCCAGATTTTTCTATTTTGTAAATTTTTTTGTATATACTGTGTATGATGACTTCTGTGGTCAGCAATCCAGCCCGAGGGACTCGGGACAAGACCCTGCCCACAACCACCCAAACGACACAGAAACAGATACAGGTGAGATATTGACTATTCTTATCTTGAAATTATGATCTTATTTACTATTAAACAACATGGAGATTACCCCCACCAAAAAAAGACTGGCGATCAGAATCGTTCAAATTTTAGCTTGATGGGCCCTGGGCAGTGAGCAATCAGCCGAAAAAAACCCAATCTTGAATCTGATTGCTAACAAGCCCGCTGACAACGCTCTTCAGCATGAATGCTGTTACTGAGGAAATATGGCTGAAGTACAACACGGTTGCTTTGTTTTGTCCTTTAAACTTTTAACCCCTCTCTGTATGGAATATGCTGGATTTCAAAATGTTGGCATCCTTTTGTAAATCTGAATTGGTCGGAGTCTACATTCTTCAGGGAATGCACAACCCAATTTCTAATACAAGATGCTAAGTATAGTTTAAAATGTGTCCTTGGTAAGCATTTGCTCATTGTTTTAAGATAGTAATAAAACCCTGTTCAACTCTGGTTTTGAAGTAAACCGTTAAACATGCTTGTAGCGTGAAGGCTAGAAAATATTTTGAGTGCTGCTCGTAGATCCTTTTATTCTTCCTAAAGAGAAACCAAAATTGAATAAAATGTTTATTGGCAGGTTAAGGCTTTAGAAATAGCTAAGCTCAGGTAATAACCACTGAACTCTAATCAGCGGACCTCTACTTAAAATTGTTTTGACTGATTAAAACTATGAAAGACCCCCACAGTTTCCTGTTGTCCTTGCTGAGCTCAGTTTGCTTCTTTCTTCCCAGGCCACAGCAGAGCAGATACGTTTAGCCCAGATGATCTATGACAATAACGATGCTGACTTTGAAGACAAGGTCAAACAGGTATGGTCTTGCAGAGATGTGAAATAAAAGTAATGTAGCATAGAATATAAACTCTTAAACTTTGTTGTGGTGCATGATTTAACTTAACGTCGTAATTCTCATTTTGTACAATCAGTTGATTGAGGTAACTGGGAAGACTCAAGATGAATGCGTAGTAGCCCTCCACGACTGCAATGAAGATGTAAACAGAGCCATCAATTTTCTGCTTGAGAGTACCTCCGACACAGTAAGAACGCACACGTAAACATGGATTTACGGAGACCAAAAATTAAGTTCTATTCTAACAAGTTATCTTTCCAGTCCCCTTTTTAGTTCTGTTAAAAACAAACTATGCAGCATTTTGTGCCTTGTTTTAATCACACATTTAATGTATTTTATAGCACCAATATTTATTTTGTTTGCTCTTCAGAACTCCTGGGAGACCGTAGGAAAGAAGCGTGGTCTTGGTAAAGAAGGAGGAACCTCAGAATTAAAAGAGAGCCGGGAGAAGAAAGGGGAACGGGAGGCCAGCCGTGGCCGTGGAGTGTCCAACAAGAGAAGCCGAGGAATCAGCCGAGGCCGTGAAGGTAAGAAATGTTAAAAAGGCGTGGGGAATAATGTAGATTGTGTGTGTGTAAATGTATATTGTTTTTTACTTATTTTGCTCCCTAATTTGTTTCTGATTGAATCATAGGTCGTTCAGAGGAGAATGGATATGAGGTTCCTCCTGGAGAGAGAGGGGCTGATCGTGGGCGCAGGGGACGAGGCCGAGGCAAGTATTAGAATAAAATCGATTAAACAAATGCAAACAGATCCAGAGTTTATTGGTTAGTTTACCTGACATACTGGACCAACCACCTTGATTGATTTATTCTTGGTGTTCAACCATTTTAGGTGATATTTTTTATGGGGTGTTGGTTCTGACTGTATTGTTTTATAAAGTCCTTAATCGGAAATTGAGGCTGACTGGTTCTGATTAGCACTTTTCCTCTGTTTCCGTTGTCTATAGGAATTGGGGGTCGTGGGAGAGGAAGAGGAGCTGTTGGAAGCAGGTTCTCTTCACAAGGAATGGGGTAAGAATATGTCCTAGGCTTAAATCTCAAGTCCCACGTGAGCATGTTAATTTTCTGTTGATTACAGTAACAAATATTGAGTAAAATCTTAATCACTCTGTAAAAACATGCACGTCTTTCTGTAGGAAGAATACAGTGTATTTTCAGTTTTTGTTCTTTAATATTAGCTTATCTTTTGATATCTCTTTTTTTCCAGCACTTTTAATCCTGCTGACTACACCTCAAACTCCAGAGCAAACCAGGACAGATTGGAGGGGAATGGGAGTGAAACGGCTGAGGGAACTGGTAAATAAGATAATAGAAACTCATCTCCACGTTTGGATTTAAGATTCTGCTCGTGTTTTTATATAGGCTGCATCTTTTGTTTTGCGGTATCAGTTCATTTTTAAAGCAGCTCAGTCTCACAGCTTTCCAAATCCATACTGAGTTATAAAACTAAACCCTAGTGCTTTGGAGTCCAGTTGCAGTCCTTGAGAGCCACTGATCTGTAGCTTTCAAAAGCATCCCTGTTTATACCCACCCGAATCAGATAAATGGCTCATTACCAGGACTCTACAGAACTAGCTACAGGACTTTGACTCTAAAGGACTGGAGTTGGAGATCCCTGCATCTAGCGCACATAGAAATAGTGAAATTGAATCTACAGATGAAGAGTTGAAGGGAACAAACCAGCAATAACTTGAAAGCTTTTTGCTCTTTGTCTCCTTCAGGAACATGGCGCGGCAATCTGGAAGAGTGGACATCAGAAGAATGGAATGAGGATGTAAGGCATTACTGTTTAAAAATATAAGAGGAATTAGCAATACTCTATGAAGTACTGTGGAGATTTTATGCATCAGTATTGGTTAAAATTTGCACTTTCAATAATGTCTCCTCATACTTGTAACCACATTATTATTTAAAAGTTACATTTCAAAACATTACTTTTTAGGTGTAAATGGTGGTTTAAGAAAAATCTAAAAGGCCACATGGCATTGATATTCTTGAATTTATATTGATATATAAAAACACGTTGTAGGTGTAGATCCTGAGTCAGTAATAGACGCTTAGGTAACTCTTGCTTTTTTTAAAAACAAGAGCATGCTTTACCCTGGTGGTGGTGCTGCTGTTTACCTTTTTACAGTCTTGGATGGCTCCAGGACAATTTGCCCCTTTGCCAATTTGTTGTCTCATTTCCTGTTACCATTTTGTCCCTCCCCACTTCCATTACGTACCTGTGTACTTAAACCATGATGGATGAATTAATTACATTTTTTGGTAGTAGAGTATTTTCAGGAATTTCTGAGAAAATGATCTAATGGGACAAATGGTGTAGTGATACTATAAATATCGGAAGACTGTGCTTTGCCTTCTGTTTCAATTTATTTAGCTTCTAATCACGGTTTGGGCCAAATGACTCATGAAATTTGACCAATTTGAATTCCTAAACAAATCAGTATAACGAAGTGTCCTTCTGCCGATTTTAATATTAGTTGAATACAGTTCCTGTGTATACATTGTTTCCTCCCTCATGTCCTTACTACTTTTCTGTCTGTCTCTGGAACATAGTGGACTATATCCTTAAAATGTTCCTGGAACCTTGCATATAACCACTTTTCCCTACAGTAGGTTATTAGTGGAATATTCTAAATGACTTAAAATGTTTGGGTTTTAAAGCTGGAGCGGACAAACTGACACAAGACTGGTATGAATCACCCTTGTTAGACGGCAACATTTGTAACAAGAAAGCCTGGTGCATAGCATCTCAGGGGCAAAATGACCCACCTGTCTCCATGAGAGCCATATGCAGACGTAATCTGATGACCGTTTTATGTGCTTTCACAGTTGTCTGAGACCAAAGTGTTCACTGCCTCTTCTGCTCCAGCCAACCACATCACACCTGGACACAAGTAGGTTATTCTGATCAAAGACTGTCAACCTTGAAAAGCTTGATAAAACAAATTTAAAGAACACTGATCTTTATACTCATCTTCCGAAAACAAACCTCTCCACTGCTATTCTCCTTCTATTCTCTTGTGTCCTGCATTGGCTCAGCGTGGACTTGGCTAGCATACTGCCTAAGACTGGGGCGACTGTCGGAGGTTCTATGGACTCTGACTTGGGAGCAATTGTTGATGGTCCCTCAGCAGAGGATTTGGGCCAAAGCCTGGTGTTTACCAACTCCCACCACAATGGAAGAACTGCAACACACAGCTATGCTCATGCCGCATCTGCCAGCACCACCTACGCACATGCTGCATTGGTATTTCTCATCATATACTGTTGTACCTGTGCAAGAACCTGTATTTCGTAAATATTACTAATCAGTGGTGCTATTATAGTCATTTTGTCTGTTATGCTCTCAGTCTTCAGTCATAGGTTCTGGTTTTGGGTCCCTGAATGCACCTAAGCAGGGACCAGCCCCAGACATTTGCTTGTCGGAGCAACTCACTGGGCCTCGGCTGCCTCAGAGAACCAGTCAGATGTTGGCAACCAGCAGCAGCGTCTCCAAAGACCCAAGACAACCTCCAATGCAAAGTCCAGCTCCTGCACCCTCGCCTACTGCAGATACCAATACTCAGAGGGTTGAAAATGGCCCTATTCTATCCCAAAACTGTAAGTTCATCTTAAAACGAATAAACAACGCATTTAAAATTAGGACATGGGGGTTATAAATTAACCATGTGTTCTCAGCTCCAACAGTATTTGTTTCTGTTTTCTGAAGTTGAAATGATGCATCAACCAGAACCATCTGCAGTGCTCAGCCAGCTTGGTCAAAGGCAGCAGCAATCCTCCATACTGCCCATCACAGAGCCCCTGGGCTTGTCTCAGACACACGCACCACAGGCCCCTACACCACCAGGTAAAGCCACAAAATAGTGAAGTGCAGCGCTATTAAATGAATCTGTTATCGGAGAATGTCTTATGTAAATTAAAACGTTGGAAATGTACGACAGGAAATTTTGTAAAGTTTTTTTTTTTAATCATTACCCTAGTAGAGCTGCACAGTTGGTAGCACTGTTTCCCTGCAGCAAGAAGGTCCTGGGTTTGATTCCTGGCCGGGGGTCTTTCTGCATAGAGTTTGCATGTTCTCCCTGTGAATGCGTGGGTTCTCTCCGGGTACTCGGGCTTCCTCCCACAGTCCAAAAACATGACTGTTAGGTCGATTGGTCTGTCTAAATTGCCCTTAGGTGTGACTGAGTGTGTGCATGGTTGTTTATCCTGTATGTGTCTCTGTTGCCCTGTGATGGATTGGTGACCTGTCCAGGGTGTACCCCGCCTCTCGCCCGTAGACTGCTGGAGATAGGAACCAGCTTCCCCACGACCCACCATGGGAGAAGCGGTAGAAAATGACTGATGACTCATTACCCTAGTTTTTTGTGGCTCTAGTGGTCTTTAGTTTAGAATTTGGCAAAAGAGAAAAAGATCAGGGTGAGAAGGTGAAGATACGCAGTAAATGGTCCAGACCTGAACTCTAACTCAGAACAGCAGCATCAGGGACGGTTGTAGCCTTCATATTCAGACGCCTGCCCTACCCTGTGACCCACGCAATGTTTAAAGCCTTTCTATGTGTCTCTGGATACTGAAAAATATACTATTGTGTTTTGTAGAATTTCAGCTGAAGAAATAAATAACAAGCAGTTTATAACCGTATTAGTTTTGAGAAAATATGGTGGTATCGGGTTTCCTATGTCTTCCATATGATCTTGGTGCTGTGACTTATGTTTGTATTGGATGTAAATACAGCACGTTGTCTTTAATTTCAGGTCAGGAGTCCTCTGGCCTCCCTGTAAGAGAAGGATTTTCTCCAGGAAGTAAGCTGTCAGGCCTGGAGCTTTCAATCACTGATCCTCCTCAGCGACAGTTAAAGAACCAGCGACGCAGAGCTCCTCTTCCATCAAAGGTAAAGTATTTGGACTTAAAACGTAAAATATACAATAAGCCTCTTGCATAGATGATAGACGAATATTACTTGAAACAAAGTAACTCATGTTAATTTACAAAGATACAATTCATTGTCCACAAACTTGAGCTTAAAACTGAACCACCTAATAATCAAGTTGACAAATCCAGATTACCAAGAAGCTTTGGGTTGGTTTTTTAACCCCTTCTGTAAACAAGAAGTGTACAGAATTTATACCAGTGTCAGTTTGCATTCTTTCTACAGCACATTCTTTCTGTTGGTCTCAGATTCCATCTTCAGCAGTGGAAATGCCAGGCTCGGCGGACATCTCTGGTCTGAACGTTCAGTTTGGAGCTCTTGACTTTGGATCTGAAGCTGGAAGTGTAACAGCAGACTCTCAGACAGAGTTGGTCCGGGAACATGCGTCCACCTTGGCTCAGGTCGCCATGCCTGCTCCTGCAGCTGTTCCCATGCAGCAGGCACAGAGCAGCATGTTCCCCACGTCAGGACCTGTGAGGTATGTGTATATTTTTAGAGGCAGTTGTTGCAAACATTCCATCTTTTCTTTACATAAAGGTGGTAAACCAGTGTTTTGAATCCATTTCATGCTAGGTCTATTGACATTTGCAGCAGGTGATGGCAATCACATGCAGATCTTTCCATGCTCCTGTCACACAACACCAGCCCATGCAGTAGTTGTAGTATCAGTAGTTGATATAACTACTGCATGTTGGAGTTTCTCCATATTCAACATAGTTTTCCCGGTTCCTTCAGTATTTAACTTCTCTATTCAAAAATTCAAGAAATTCTTTTTATTTCTCCATTCTATTTATTTCCTTACTATTTCCACTCTTCACTGAGGGATTTCCCGGTTTAGATTTTTGCCAGTTGCCAACAAAACAAGTACTGGTCCTTGGAGTAAATGATTATTGCAATATTTCCTTAGGAAATATTGCAATAATCATTTTAACTTAAAATACATCACAAAATTCCTACCATGATTTCAGTCCGATATAGTTGAACAGCTATACAATACCCAAATGTAATTGGCAACAAGTTCTCCACACTGTCTCCAACAATACCCATACTTTGGCCCCTCTGCTTAATTTTCAATGTGGAGCCAATAAAATAAAATAATCAAATTTTCTATTATGTGAATTGCCTGTGGTGACTGTTAATTATATGGTTAATCCTGGCTTCCTTTAACCATTTTAATTTAATGTAGTTAAAGTTCAAAGTTTTTAGTTATTCTTCTTCGGAAGGGTCACCAGTATATTAAATATCTCAGTTGTGCAGCTTTAAAAATATATTGCAGAGCTGTGAGGGAAATCTCACCCCTACGTCCTTAGAAAGTTATGTTGTATATCTTAGCCTGGGCTTATGGTCCTTCCATATGTAGCCTAAAAACATTCTTATTCATAAAATACTTTTGTTGGTATTTCTCACGTTTTTGACTGGAAAAAAAAAGAGTAACGGTACTAAAGTCTTTCTAATAACATCTTTTTCAGTCCAATTAAGGCCACAGAGGCTTTTCCTCCATGATACGTGTTTGACCATGTTTGACAACAGATTAGGCAGACTCGTATCTGGGGGGGGTAAAGGTTAGCAAAACATCATCTGCGTAAAGACGGGATTGAAGTCGTTTCCCTAATCCAGATTCCTGTAGTTTTATCTTCTCTAATTAGTTTTGCCTTTGTTACAATATTGCCTGCAATAAAAAAACAATAAAAAAACAGGTTCTTAAGCAAACAATTTATTTCACTGAAGCAGACCCCATGCAGTAATGGGTTAAAGAACATATCTTTTTATATTTTGATGGAAACCTTGCCTCTGACTAGGCACAGGTCAGGATGAGATTCTGATGGTATGATGATGAGAGGAAATACTATAGCAAAAATTGTAAACAAAGTGTATAAATGAATCAAATTGCTTTTTATTTAAAACAGAAAAGCCATAATGAATTGACCTGAAACATTTCCAAATGACCAAATTTGACTGTCTTGTCTGAATGGAGGAAACATGTAGTCCTTTTTTTTTTTGCCGTTGATCCTACACAGGCTGGAAAAATAAGGATTTAGATTTCAGTGTTTTCCTGGTCTGTGTAAGTTTAGAGACATGTTTTCAGGTGTCATTCCCTGTGCCATTGTCTTCATTCTTTCCTTTCTTTCATGTGTCCTTCTCTCCTTCCTCAGGTCCTCCTCTCCTTCCTCCCCTCATTCCTTTATTGCTAGTGGCAGTAATGTCATGTTGTTTTTCAACACTTGCTGTCTAAGCAGTTCTTTTCCATATACATTGTATACACCTGTATTAGAATGATGAAACATCTTCAATATATTTTGCAGCCTTGGTTCTGTTAATTTAATTTATACTGCTCAAAAAAACAAAGGGAAGACTTAAACAACACAATATAACTCCAAGTAAATCAAACTTCTGTGAAATCAAACTGTCCACTTAGGAAGCAACACTGATTGACAATCAGTTTCACATGCTGTTGTACAAATGGAAAAGACAACAGGGGAAAATCTTTGGCGATTAGCAAGACACTCAATAAAAGAGTGGTTCTGCAGGTGGGGACCACAGACCACTTCTCAGTACCTTTGCTTTCTGGCTGATGTTTTGGTCACTTTTGAATGTTGGTGCTGCTTTCACACTCGTGGTAGCAGGAGACGGACTCTACAACCCACACAAGTGGCTCAGGTAGTGCAGCTCATCCAGGATGGCACATCAATGCGAGCTGTGGCAAGAAGGTTTGCTGTGTCTGTCAGCGTAGTGTCCAGAGCCTGGAGGCGCTACCAGGAGACAGGCCAGTACACCAGGAGACGTGGAGGAGGCCGTAGGAGGGCAACAACCCAGCAGTAGGACCGCTACCTCCGCCTTTGTGCAAGGAGGAACAGGAGGAGCACTGCCAGAGCCCTGCAAAATGACCTCCAGCAGGCCACAAATGTGCATGTGTCTGCACAAACGGTTAGAAACCGACTCCATGAGGATGGTATGAGGGCCCGACGTCCACAAATGGGGGTTGTGCTCACAGCCCAACACCGTGCAGGATGCTTGGCATTTGCCAGAGAACACCAGGATTGGTAAATTCTCCACTGGCGCCCTGTGATCTTCACAGATGAAAGCAGGTTCACACTGAGCACATGTGACAGACGTGAAAGAGTCTGGAGACACCGTGGAGAGCGATCTGCTGCCTGCAACATTCTTCAGCATGACCGGTTTGGCAGTGGGTCAGTAATGGTGTTGGGTGGCATTTCTTAGGAGGGCTACACGGCCCTCCATGTGCTCGCCAGAGGTAGCCTGACTGCCATTAGGTACCGAGATGAGATCCTCAGACCCCTTGTGAGACCATATGCTGGTGTGGTTGGCCCTGGGTTCCTCCTAATGCAGGACAATGCTAGACCTCATGTGGCTGGAGTGTGTCAGCAGTTCCTGCAAGATGAAGACATTGAAGCTATGGACTGGCCCGCCCGTTCCCCAGACCTGAATCCGATTGAGCACATCTGGGACATCATGTCTCGCTCCATCCACCAACGTCACGTTGCACCACAGACTGTCCAGCAGTTGGCGGATGCTTTTGTCCAGGTCTGGGAGGAGATCCCTCAGGAGACCATCCGCCGTCTCATCAGGAGCATGCCCAGGCGTTGTAGGGAGGTCATACAGGCACGTAGAGGCCACACACAATACTGAGCCTCATTTTGACTTGTTTTAAGGACATTACATCAAAGTTGGATCCGCCTGTAGTGTGTTTTTCCACTTTAATTTTGTGTGTGACTCCAAATCCAGGCCTCCATTGGTTAATAAATTTGATTTCCATTGATGATTTTTGTGTGATTTTGTTGTCAGCACATTCAACTTTGTACAGAACAAAGTATTCAATGAGAATATTTCATTCATTCAGATCTAGGATTTGTTATTTGAGTGTTCCCTTTATTTTTTTGAGCAGTGTATAGATATACAGTACAGACCAAAAGTTTGGACACACCTTCTCATTCAAAGAGTTTTCTTTATTTTCATGACTATGAATATTGTAGCTATTGTAGCTATTTTTTGAGTTTGAACTATCCATAGTTTTTCTCACAAATATTTCTCTTTTTTTTTTTTTTTGCTCTTGTGAACAGTGACCACATGAGCAGCTTACCCTCAGCTGTATCAGATGCCAACTTTCCTTCCCCTTCTTTGGGCCTACCTGGTGCTATTCCATCCCCTTCACTTGGTCTCCCCAGTGCAGCAGCACCACCACCATCCTCTTCTGTCCCTACTCCAACCAGTCGGGTAGAGAACAGTGGCCCAAGAACTTTGCCTCCTCCTCTTAGCTTCTCACAGAGCAAAGATGTCCCATCAGGTGGTACTGCTCCTCTGACAGTAAGTCCAAACATGTTGGTCCTGGTTAGTTCCTGAAGGCTCCATGTGGCTATTACAATGGAAATTTTAAAATAACACCCTCTGTCCTTGTTATAGAATGGCTACACTGCTATGAAGACGCAGGAAAGTAAGTACTAGCTAATTTATAGCTGCTACTAAAACATTGTATTTCTTGAACACACAAGATGAATTTCTGTTTTTCATGAAACCAGGTTCTACGTCATCTAGAACAGTGAAAACAGAATCTCCTGTTCTGACTAGTGAAGGTGGATCAGGACACCATATTCCTTCTCCTGTAGTCACACCATCCCACTCAGCCCCCATCTCATCACTCAGCAGGTAATGTCTGGTTTACTCCTACTGGCATCTAACAAGGAGATAATGATGGTTACAAGCACATATCCTAATCTTATAATGTGGAGAAAAACATCTCTGAATCTCCTGACTTTTAAATCCTTCTTTCCTTACAACTCTAAATCACATTTGCATCAAATTCATACATTCATTCTCTTTGTAGTCACCTGACCAGTACTCACTCATCTGGATCGGCCCTGGTTACAAGTTCTTCCCTAACGGTAAGTTCACGTACATCTTATGACCAAGTTGAAAGTTGAAATCTTTTAGACCTGGATTTCTCACATACATGATCTGGTTATTTCTTTCTCAACCAGATAACCAATGAGGAAAGCAGCAGCAGCCTTCATGCCTTTTCATCATCATCATCCAGCCAAGTTGTCCCTCCTAGTGCACCTACAATTGCCAGTAGTTCCTCCTCCAATGCCCTGTACCAACCAGGAGGACCAGGACTGACTCAGAATGGCACAAACACCACAATCTCAGCTGCAGGCAGCCGCACCGCGGCACAAATAACCACCACTTCTGGTATGGTCGTACTTATCTGATCTCAGGAGTCAACTTGGATTCATATTTTATATTGGGTATTATATTAGGTGCACCAAAATCTAAATTAAATAATAACAAATGAGGTAATTTTGACCTGAAGACTAACCTGTTCAGGTTAAACTCACACATGGGTTCTACTCTTCCTCCGCTGCAGGTAAAGCTCCTCCTAATTTGGCCCAAGGAGTGCCGCCACTACTGGCCAACCAGTACATTATGGGTCCTGGTGGATTGCTCCCTGCTTACCCGGTAACTTTTCCCTAATTCATTAATACCTTTTCTTCATTCCCCCAGGTCTTCCACAATTTTTACGACCACAAACTTCAATGAAATTTATACAAAAGACCAACACAAAGTTGTGCGTAATTGTGAAGCTGAAGAAAAATGATTCAGTTTTTCAGAAAAGTGTGGCATACAAATGTATTCAACCCATTTCGCTCTGATAAATAAAGAATAAAACACTGTGCAGTCAGTTGTTTTCAGATGGCACCTAGCAATAATCAGTGGCCAAGAGGCCGTGGCACAATGGAGAAACTACAAAGAGCCACAGATCTGATGAGAATCTTTTTTCGTCGTGCACTTCACTCATCTCACCTTCAAGATTGGCAAAAAGAAAAGAAAGCAATGAGAAGTCCAAAGTCAGACACTTAAAATTTGTGGAAGATGGTGCTCTATTTAGACGAGACCAAACCTGAACTTTTTGTCCCTTATGCTGGCAGCATCATGTCGTTAGGATTCATTAGCAGGAACATGGAAACAAGTCAGAGTTGATGGGAAGATGGATTGAGCTACTTACAGGGCAGGGCCTATTTATCTGACTGATCTGAAGCCATTTAGCAAAGACGAAAGGCCAAAGAGTCTGTGCAAAGCAAGGGGGACATGCCCCTAAAGGCTTGCAGCTGTAATTGCAGGGAAAGATGGTTCTACAAAGTATTAATTCAGGGTGGCACAATACAAATGCACTCCACACTATTCAGGTTTTTATTTGTGAAATGGCAGTTAAATTTTCTGAACAGAATCCAGATAAAAGGTTAAAAAGCTGAAAACAGATGAAGGATGATGGTATTTTTTCTTGTATAATTTGAGCATTTAGTGGATACACATTGTGTAATTCCACTGAAAGATAATTTACAACATTCCCTTATTCCAACAGCAGATCTATGGATATGAAGACTTGCAAATGCTGCAATCTCGACTACCTTTGGTGAGTCTTTTTTTCTCACTAGCAGTCGGAATAACAGTGTCTTGCTCTCTTTCTGGGTCACAACCATGTAAATACTGTTGTTTAATGCCCTAATGTAAATAAAGGAGATCCACGTCCATGACTTTCTCTGATCGTAAGGGGAGATGCTATTGGAAATTAACGCTTAATAGTGCAAAAAACAATTCTCTGAAATTTCATTTGACGGATTTATTTTGTGCTTATCCTGTTTAGTTTTTAAACAGGGCTTTAAACTACCATTTTCAAACAGCTTTTACCATTTCCACGTCTGCTGTTAATCTTTTGGCTTGTTTTTCTCATTTTGATCTTCATGTTGGCTCCTCGCCAGCTCTCTGCTTTTCATGCACAGTTTTTTTACATAAATTCCTCAGTTTTTGCTCCTGACAGTAAATAAGTAGCACAAAAGACAGTGTGATAGGTCACTTTGCAACAAGGGCGTGACTTTGGGTCTAGCATTGGGGGGGGGCTCTCTGCCTAGTTGTTTGTTTGATGAATTATTTACTTTTGTAAAATTCATTCAGTTGCTTTTACTGTGATTTACTTAACTTTTCTGTTTTCTTTGTGTTTACTCTGCAGTTTTCTGTTTCACATCAGTTAAGCAATTAATAAAAAGCTTACTTTTACTTCATCTTTTTTCTAACACGAAACAAAATATTCAACATTTCTAGAGCACCTTCGTATTCATGAATGCTGCATTGTGGTGTTTCAAAGCTTCACAATAACTTGACTTGGTTTTCATTTTTTGTTAGTACTTTAAGTGAAGGATGGAGATTAACAGTTTATAACTGATGAAAAAAACATTTGCCTGAAGCAGATAATGACACATTTTTGTGATATTTAGAAAAAACTTTTCTCAGTCCATCCAACTAAAGTTGTTCTTAAACTCAGAGAAACTAAGTTTACTGTGGCTCAAATAAATGTGCTTTCTTTTGATGCACTCTGTGTAACTTTTTGGGTGACTAATCAGGCAGGCCGAAATGGACCGAACAGCAAATTGCCAGTCCGCCTGAGCCTGTGCGCATAGCTGCGCAGTCGCGGTACATCATGTGTGCAAATAACCACTTTTTGTCTTCTTTTCCTTTAGACTCATTGTCAGGTTGGGTAGAGCTGGCAGTGATTTTATATGAAACACAATGGCAACAAATCTGATTTTTTTTTTTTTATATATAAAAATGTGAAGTCTGTCATTTTGGGGCTTAATGCATCTTTTAAAACAGAAACTTCTAAATGTCTTGTTTCATGAGATTTGGGGCTGTTCTGAAAACATCTGGAGCTTCAGCCCCAGAGGTCCAGGTGACTGGTCTAACAAAGCACCCAGGTACACCTGTATTTAGGAGCTGGTCTACATGCACCGCCATTCAGTGTGTCTGCGTCTACAGGCGTGTTTGAGCGGCATAGAGAAAACTAACTTAACAATACATATATATCTTTACCTCATTTAGATTTTCGCTCTTTTAACAAGGGGTTGTCAACCAACAGTGAAAATTTGTTCTGTCCACATTTTGGAGCGTACAACCACTCTCACCAGCGACTGAATCAAAAGTACCGCAAACAGTGAATGCTTGGTGGAGAAAGCGGGTTGGGTGATACCAAGTTTTTGGGATGAGGGGGGCGGTTGCATTACCAGATGATGATGCTATTTTGCTGGCAGTTGAAAATATAAGAAAATCAATAAGTTATTCATGCAGTATTTATTTGTAAATCGGAGTGATGTTATTTTATTGGGGACGTTAAATTGACTTGATCAGATTTTGGGGTGGGTCATTACCTGGTCACAACCTTTTTAAACTCCTCGAATATTTTTCCGTCTTATCAGGACTATTATGGTGTAACATTCCCTGGTGCTACAGCTCCAATCCCTGGAAGAGAGAGCCTAGCTAATAATCCATTATACTCTGGTGAGTAAAATCAGGTCTACTTTGAACTTTACCACTGAATAATCGCCACTTTCTGTATATATGTATATTCTCCCTTTTGTGTTGTTTTTGAATTGACAAACATATAGCAGCTTTGCCATTAGCAGGTCAATTTATTATGTATTGACTCTGGGATGTGTTTCAGCCGTATTACTAAATGGATTACAGTCAAGATTTACAGGTTTTGAAAATTCTTTAATAAAAATAAAATAAAAAATAATGTACATAAGTATTCACGGCCATTGCCAGTACTTTCAAGCAGACTTGTGAGCAGTTACAGCCTGAAGGCTGCAATAAATGTGGCAATTATCGTAAAGTTTACCATTATAATGAAGATTTTTTTTATTATTATTATAGGAATCTTGGTTGATTCTGACAATAATAAGCAATACCTATTGATGTTTACAAACCCTATTTAATACTTCCACTGTTGTTACTGTTGGGTCAATGAGTCTCTAAAATCGACATCATTTGTGGGAATAAAAGCCAGTAAAAATCATCCATCTGGCCAAATATGGTTGGCACACAGTTTTAATATACGGTGCCTGAAATATTCTAACCATCCAAATAATGATAGTCCGCTGCAATTAGGACATTACACACATTGTTATTGCAAAGACTGTTGTGATCTGATATATCGTTGCACTTCATCCATGGCTTGATATCAGAATTGGTAAACCTGTTTATCTGACCAAGACCATTTTTTTTTTTTAATCCTATTTCAGAGCTTTTCTCTCAATATTATTATCTTTATTTCTTTCCAGGTGATGCAACCAAATTTGGCAGGAATGACTCTACGTCCCCGGCTCCCCCAACCAGCCTATCTACAGCCGGCGTGCAGTCGCAGCCCCAACAGACCCAGCCGGCAGGAACTCAAGGACAGGGTCAGAACCAGGGTCAGCAGACACAGAACCAGGCCTTCCTCAACGCTCCTTTACCACCTGGCTATGGATACACCGGTAAAGAAAACCACAACCTGTCAATGGGTTATTTTCATTTTTTCATAAAAAGCAATTGTCCACAGGTCCTATGGCTAAAGGATTACTGGTTGGCCTTTTAAACTACAGAAAAAAGGAAGCCCATTTAAAACTAGCTGTAAAACAAGACTGAAGGCAAACGCATAAACATGCTTAAAATTTTATCTGAACAGCAGCAGGAAAAGCAAATTCCTGACCGGTGGTAAACTGCAAGCCTATGTGCTTCAGTGTACAATATTGCTACTTTATTGCTTTTGGATTTAAATCCTTCATAGCCGGAGAGGTACTTATTTATTACTCCATAGCATTTACACAAGGTAAACTTTGCTGTATTGCTGTGATTTCTGTTAAAATTCAGAACAAATGAGTAAAACCTTTTTATTTTGACATAATTGCTGAGCTTAGCTTTTGCCCTCTGTGTTTGACTCTCTCCTAGGTCTGCCCTACTATGCTGGCATGCCTGGCGTTCCTTCAGCTTTCCAGTATGGCCCCACAGTGTTTGTGCCTCCAGCTTCTGCCAAGCAGCCTGCAATGGGCCTGGCCAACCCCTCCAGTCAGTTCCACCAACAGCATCAGCCAAGTTACGGGCAGCACGCCTACGGCACAGGTGGGACATAACTAGGGTTTGTCTTCTTTTAGCAGAACAGTGTAGCCCATATAGCCCATACTTTTATTCACTTAAAATTGAGATTTTCTGTTGAAGTTTACTGGTGCCTTCAGATGTCTGAAGATGAAGTCTTGCTGCATGTGTGTGGCCTGTGCTTTTTGCCTATGCTGCTTGCTTGGCTAAAATCCACTCCAGAAGTTGGCCATATAGTCACAGTTTGTCATTGTCAGGTTATCTTTTCTCTCTGACCTGCCCCCATCCTCTCCTCCCATCTGTTTTCCTCTTTTCTTCTTCGTGAATTTTATCGCTCATCTCCCTTCTCCTCTGATCCCCCCACCCTTCTTTTTCTATCCTCCACTGTTCCTCATCCTTCAGCTTTTGATGACCTGTCTCAAGCCCACGGTGGAGAATACAGTAAGGCAGGCTATGGAGGCTCTGCCCAGTCACAGGCCAAATCAGCAGGCAGCGGCCCAGGGAAAGGTACACACGACACATGTGCATACCGAAGCATTATTTGTTTGCTGCAGTGGAAACATGGGAATATATACACATGGGATACAGCAGCTCATTGCAGAGAGTGGTGAAAAAATGTGAGACCAGGTGCCTCTGTACCTCCTCACCTAATCTGCTTCTTTCTGCGGGCTGTAATACTAACATGGAAACAGAAATTCTGCTAAACAGTGAAGATTTTTTATTTTCTGTTAACCCCTTAAGCTTCTTCCTTTTCTTGTTTTTCACTGCAGTTCCAAGTATTTCTAGTAACATTATTTTCCATTTTTCTTTTCCTCTCATCTCTCGGCACCAGGATTATCCGGATCGGGAACTGGAGGTGGAGTTCCTGACATGGGTGGTTCCATATACAGCAAAACACAGGTGTGTTTCTTGTCATGTTTGTTGTGTTTGTGTAGGCTAGAAGGCTGGAGCATCTATGGCTTTCAGCAGTAAGATGTTGAAGCACCTCTGTTTAGTCCTACAGGAGTTTGATCAAGTGTAAATTGTAGTCTTATATTAAACTTGATTAAAGTTGGGTTTTTTGTTTTTGTTTTTTGGTTGTTGTTTTTAACACGAGGCTGGTTTATTTCTTGTGTAAAACAATTTTTATGACTTACTAGTTTTTGGAGTGAGGAGCCTAAAAGAAAAGAAACAAATGATTGGAAATGGACACGTACAGAATGTATCAAAGTGGGTTACAGCCTGAGATGTTCAACAATAACTCTGAGGGTCTAAATAAATACTGGCCAAGAAAACATTAAATATAAGAAAATCTCTTCTTGGGATCAGGGTACAAATAGATGAGTGGTAGGAGACTTTATGGTTCACATAAAGTCATTAAAACCCCTTTGCTTTCTTTCATTGTTTCTCAGTCGTTTGACAAGCAAGGCTTCCACACAGGGACACCGCCTCCCTTCAGTCTGCCTTCAGCCCTTGGAGGAACAGGCCCCATGAACCCTGGTGGAGCTCCTGGCTATGCTCCTGCTCCCTTCCTGCACATCCTGCCTCCACACCAACAACCCCACTCCCAGATGCTGCACCATCATCTAACGCAAGACGGACAGGTAAACAAAAGCTGGAAGGTCATTAATGCTTCAGATCTTGAGCACCTCTAAAATAGTACATTTATAGAAACTATGTGACATGACTTAAGATGGAGAAAATGTTCTTTGCAGGGTGGTCCTGGTCAGCGGAATCAGTCCAGCAGTATGCAGCAGAAAGCCCAAGGCAGCAAGTCCAGCTATGGCAGCTCTCCCTACTGGGCAAACTGAGGAATGCTACCCATTCCTTTCTCCCCCAAAAGGCTGTGTGGTCGCATGAGAGCGTGTGTGTGTAACGTTAAAATAAAATGAAAGAGAAAAAACAGACACACTACCCTTACAATGAGCATTATGCTCTCCCCACCTCCCCCAAGTCCTCATAAGTCTTTTGGGTTCTCTCTTCCCCCCTTCTTTTCAAAATTGGTTGTACATGTAAGATATTTATGTATGTATTTATATATAAATATATATATATACTGTATATGTAATAGTAGAACATAAAAAATGGTTGCCGCATTTTATTTTTGAAGGACTTTTTGTTTACCTTTTCAAAACTGCAGGAAAAGTTGTTACATTAAATATTGAGTGAAGATGATAGATGATCCAATCCTCTTGGAAGAAAAAGGAAAAGGAGAGAGCAGTAGCACTGATCACATATGAGGACATTTTAGATGGGGGTGGGGTTTATAATGACTAACTGCATCTGTCTCTTTATTTTTTTCTTTTTTTATACATGACTTCCTGTTTTGCCAAATTCATCCGCTTTAAATTTATTTTGTATCTTCTCCCACCGATCTCCCTCTGCTGGAAGCTGCCTTCTTTCCCTCTGTCCATATCTCCACTTTTTAAAAACTACAGACAAGACCTGCCCAACCAAGTTTTATATTTTAATTTTAATTTTAACCCTTATTTCTGTCTAAATAAAGTTCTGAGCAGTTGAAGCTCCAACATACCTGTCTTGTCTTTTTATCCTCGAGTGCCAGTTTTTACACTTTAGATAATTTTAACTTTTTTTCATTCATCTTACAGTTTTAAATACTTGGTAACGACTTATATCTTGGCTGCTTTTGCTATATTTTGCAGAACGTTGGTAGGTGGTGATTAGGTGCAGTGAAGAAAAATCTGTAAATGCATTTTACTGTTTGAGGTGTGTAGAATAGAGGTAGAGAACCAGATTTGCATTACTATAAATAGCTTTTGGCAAACCTCATCAGTAATGAGACAAAATAGAATTTGCTAAATGCCGTTTTTTGTTTTTAAAGCATTTCTTCTAAATGCCTTCAAAGAATTTGGAAAGGCTAAGACGATGTCATGGCTTCAAACATTTACGTTAGATGGCAAAACTGGATTTAAAAAAATAAAATTTAAGGAAATTCCTCAAACACTGCTTCCCTGTGACATGGAAAAATCGAGACGTCAGCCAAGATGTCGGAAAAGAATTGTGGATCTCTACATGTGTGGATCCTCCATTGGTCCAAAATCAATTTAAAAGGCAGTTCTGTTCAAATTTAGAGTTTTGTATAAACTTAGGCTTTTGTAGAAATTTATTAAAAGTTTCTATTTCCTTTCATGTAGCAAATTAAAAATGTTTTGGTTGGCAACCATATTAATATCTGGTTTGAACTATTTGATTTTTGCAAGATTATTACTAGCTTGTGAAAAACAAGCCAGGAAACATTTCATACTGAACAGCTGAAACCTTAATTGTGCAATAATCAGGTCCACAAATGAGACATTTCTGTACATGTTTTAAAACCATAGCTCTATATGGTGTGACAGCTTAACGTAACTGTTCCGATTCATCACAAGACATCATACATCACCATTATATCAATTTGTTGGTGAGTGATAAACTATATTCCATGCAGTGTCCTAATTTCCTTAAATTTTTCCCATTACAGTCACCAATTTACTTTCATAGTTTTATCTGACAAACCAAATAAAGTACCGCATATTTATGCAATGTAAGGAAAATGACCTGTGGTTTTCAGATTTTTACAAAAAACAACTGAAGTTAATGTGACAAAATGGGATAAAGTTCAAGAATCCTTTATTTTTCAGCCCATGTACCAATAGACAGCAGTAAAACAACATATTAGACAAAAGCTGGGGCTGTTCAAATTTCTGCCAACTGAATTACACTAAAGAATAAATGTTAGATGAAAATTAAATTATTGTGACTTTGACAAGTATGTTCTCTTTGCCTAAAGAGCATCCACATTTCTGTTTATGTAAAAGGAAATAATCTTAGAATGGGGACTTTGGCTGAAGCTGCTATTCCTGTTTAGTACATAAAGTTTTCCATCACTGCTTATTTTATTATGCCAATCACTAACTGAAATAACTGTATTATTTCGGTCCTTCGTTTTTGATCTGACTGAAAGGAGAGCCGTGCAGAATAATTGCGACAAAGATTATTGTCGCCAATTGATTATTCAAAAGATTCTTTTGTAGATTAAACCTGGGAAGTACAAATGTGGCCCAGGGGCCATTTGCAGCTCTCCAAATGATTTTGTGTGGCACTTCGCCACAACTCAAGAATGGCACAAACTGATGCACCAAAAATGATGGATTGAAATTTTCACTGGGTAAACATGATGCAGGGAAATTGAGATGATCTTACAATGAAAAATGGAAGCTACAACACAAACTATTCATATTTTATTAACCACATTTATTGCTTTCAATAAATGTAAATAGGACTCCAAACATCCAGCAACTTTCACTCAAAAGCAGACTTGGACCAACCCATTTATACTCATTTTTTTATTTTATTAAAAAAAATCTAGACGAAGTTAATAGAAAATAAACCCAAAATATTTTGGCTATTGTATCATTTGCTTTTAAGCAGGGCATATGACACCCTTTTTATTTATTGGATCTACAGGTACATCTCTTAAAACTACAATATCATGTACTCGTACTCGTCGTCTTCAGCTTTATCCGGGACCGGGTCGCTGGGGCAGCAGACTCAGTAGAGACACCCAGATGTCCCTCTCCCCAGACACCTCCTCCAGCTCCTCTGGGGGTGCCCAAGGCGTTCCCAGGCCAGCCGAGAGACATAGTCCCTCCAGCGTGTCCTGGGCCTCCTCCCGGTGGGATGTGCCTGGAACACCTCCCGAGGAAGGCGTCCAAGAGGCATCCGGTATAGATGCCCGAGCCACCTCAACTGGCTCCTCTTGATGTGGAGGAGCAGCGCCTCTACTCTGAGCCCCTCCCTGATGGCCGAGCTCCTCACCCTATCTCTAAGGGAGTGCCCGGCCACCCTGCGGAGGAAACTAATTTCAGCCGCTTGTATCCGGGATCTCGTTCTTTCGGTCATGACCCAAAGTTCATGGCCACAGGTGAGGGTAGGAATGTAGACCGACCGGTAAATCGAGAGCTTCGCTTTTCGGCTCAGCTCTCTCTTCACCACAACGGACCGGCACAGCGCCCCCATTACTGCAGCAGCCGCACCGATCCATCTATCGATTTCCCGCTCCATTCTTCCCTCACTCGTGAACAAGACCCCGAGATACTTGAACTCCTCCACTTGAGGCAGGAACTCCCCTCCAACCTGAAGAGGACAACCCACCCTTTTCCGATCGAGAATCATGGCCCCGGACTTGGAGGAGCTGATCCTCATCCCAGCCGCTTCACACTCGGCTGCGAACCGCCCCAGTGCATGCTGTAGGTCGTGGCTAGAGGGGGCCAGCAGGACCACGTCATCTGCAAAAAGAAGAGACGAAATCCACTGGTCCCCAAACCAGACTCCCTCCGGCCCTTGGCTGCGTCTAGAAATCCTGTCCATAAAAGTTATGAACAGGACCGGTGACAAAAGGGCAGCCCTGTCGGAGTCCAACATGCACCGGGAACAGGTCTGACTTAGTGTCGGCAATGCGGACCAAACTCCTGCTCTGCTTGTACAAAGACCGGATGTCCCCTAATAAAGGGACCCCAGTTCCATACTCCTGGACTACGCCCCACAGGGCACCACAAGGGACACAGTCGAATGCCTTCTCCAGGTCCACAAAACACATGGACCGGTTGGGCAAACTCCCATGAGCCCTCGAGTACCCTGTAGAGGGTATAGAGCTGGTCCAGTGTTCCACGGCCAGGACGAAAACCACACTGCTCCTCCTGAAGCCGAGGTTCGACTATCGGCCGGACTCTCCTCTCCAATACCCTGGCGTAGGCCTTACCAGGGAGGCTGAAGAGTGTGATCCCCCTATAGTTGGAACAGACCCTCCGGTCACCCTTCTTATAAAGGGGTACCACCACCCCAGTCTGTCAGTCCAGAGCCACTGTCCCCGACCGGCACGCAATGTTGAAGAGCCGTGTCAACCATGACAGCCCTACAACATCCAGAGACTTGAGGTACTCAGGGCAGATCTCATCCACCCCCGAAGCCCTGCCTCCGCGGAGCTTTTTAACCACCTCGGTGACTTCAGCCTGGGTGATGAAAGAGTCTAACCCCGAGTCCCCAGCCTCTGTTTCCACCAGGGAATGCGTGATGGCAGGATTGAGGAGATCCTCGAAGTACTCCTTCCACCGCCTGATAATGTCCCCAGTTGAGGTCAGCAGCCTCCCACTCCCACTGTAAACAGTGTTGGCGAAGCACTGCTTCCCCCTCCTGAGGCGCCGGATGTTTTACCAGAATCGCTTCGAGGCCAACCGGTACTCCTTCTCCATGGCCTCACCAAACTCCTCCCAGCCCCGAGTTTTTGCCTCTGCCTCTGCCACTGCCTTGGCCGCAGCACGCTTGGCCTCACGGTACCCGTCAGCTGCCTCAGGAGTCCCACAAGCCAACCACAGCCGATAGGACTCCTTCTTCAGCTTGACAGTGTCCCTTACTGAGGTGTCCACCACCGGGTTCGGTTGCCATCGGTGTCCTGGTGCCAAGTGCACTGATGGACACCCTTATGCTTGAATTTAATGAAAAAGTTAAATATTTTGCCACTAGTTTTAGAAAGTGAAACTCATATATTTCAGACCTTTATTTCTTGTAATTTTGATGATTATGGCTTTAAGATAACGAAAATACAAAATTCAGTGTCTCAGAACATATGAATGAGTATCGTAAAAAAGTTAAATATTGGAAACTCATAGTGTCACAACATATTTAGCTTATTAAGTCAAACACCTGCAAAGGTTTCCCGAGCCTCCAAATCATCTCTCAGTCTAGGTCAATAGGCTACACAATCATGGTGAAGACTGCTGACTGGACAGGTGTCCAGAAGACCGTCATTGGACACCCTCCTCAAAGAGTATGCCACAAAGGGTAGGCAGACACATTCACCGAAAGTTGAGTCGAAGGAAAACATCTGGTAGAAAAAGGTCCACCAGCAACAGGTATAACAACAGCCTTGAGAGGATTGTCAAACAAAGTTCACTGGGGAATTTGAAAGAGTTTGACATAGAGTGGACTGAGTCAGCAGTCAGTGCATCAAAAGCCACTATGAAGCAGATGAATGCTTGGGCTACGAGCATCTTAGCTGTGCTATGGAGAAAATGAATTGCACTGCTGCTCAGTGGTCCAATGTCCTCTTTTCAAATCTAGGTCCCAGACTCTGGAGGAAGAAAGGAGAGGCACAGAATACACTTTAGTTGAAGTTCAGTGTTACCCAGTCAGTGATGATTTGAGTTGTCATGTCATCTGCTGGTGTTGGTCCACTGGGTTTTCTGAAGTCCACAGTCAATGCAGCCATCTACCAGGGACGTTTAGAGCACCTCATGCTTCCTTCAGCTGAAAAGTTTAATGGAAATGCTGATTTAATTTTCCAGCAGGACTTGGTACCTGTCCACACTGCCAAAGGTACCAAAGTAAAAAGTGGTTCAATGACCGTGGTGCTAGTGTTGATTGGTAAGCAAACTCCCCTTACCTGAATCCCAGAGAAAATCTATGGGGTGTTGTCAAGAGGAAGATGAGAGACAACAGACCAAACAATGCAGAGGATCTGAAGGCCACTAGCAAAGCAACCTGGGCTTCCTTAATACCTCAGCAGAACCACAGTCTTATTGTCTCCGTGCCATATATGCAGCAATTCATGCAAAAGGAGGCCCAACCAAGTACTGAGAGCATTGAAATCGACACACGGGTCTAACATTTCTGTTTAAAATATTTTTTTTTTATTGACTTTGTAATATTTAGACACTAAAGTTTGGGTTTTCATAAGCCATAATCTTTAAAATTTACAGCTTGAAGTATTTTCCTCAATGTGTAAAGAACATATATAATATATGAATTTCATTTTCTGAAATAGGAAAATATAAAATATTGAACCTTTTCTTGATATTAACATTTTTTTAGATCTACACGTAAAATGATTTACAGATCCCTTTTGAACAGAAACCCGACTACTGTTTTAATAAAATCTTGTGTTTACTTTAAAGAAAATTAATAAGATCTTTTTCGAATTTTCAATAAAGAAGGAATATTGTTTGAACTGGACAGTTTTGGCTCTTTTGGCAATTTTGAGAGACTGTAATCCAAACAACTTGTTGACTAAATATGCATTTTCTCAGTTGTCCAAGTCAGACAAATTACCAGCAGGTGGCAGTATACAACAACTCCCCTAGAATATGCCAGATTAGGAATACTTTAATAGAGGAGACAGAAAAAAACAAACTGACAGGTGGATTCATTGTAGAAGCCTACAGCAAAAAGGTTAAAAGTCAAAGTAAAGTTAAAAGGTCATCCCAAGCCCCCTTTCTGCCCACCCACAGAGATGCAGATACCAGAGCGGCGGGGTATAAAGGAAGAACCTCAGGCAACTGAAAGTTACAAGGGTTACCCAGGGTTATTAAAAGACAAGATGAAACAAAGCAAAGCAGTGCAAAGCTGTAATGGAAACATTACAAAATAAGAAAAGTATGAATGGGGGATTTTAAGATGGGCAATGGCTTAAAGCATTGCAGAAGAGTTCACTTGTCTGATCACATGTTTGTCTTGATGGGTTTCCTCCTGTAACGCTGAGCTTAAAACTGAACAAACAAATTAGCTACAGAGACTAAAACTGATTGGGTGCAGTTTCCCACTGGGGTGAGTTGTCTTCAGAGCTCTTTTTTTGGCAATATATACACGCTTCACCCTGTTATTTCACTGAGACGCTGGAATGGACACAGGAATGGCCCTAAAGAGTGTTTGCTGACACTTGTGACCGCTCTGTTCTCAGATATAGACAAAGATGGTTTGTTGGGGTTCACACAGTTCATTCTTTCCTGGGAAACATGGGGATCTGTGAAGCAGTCACACAGCATATCGCAACACTTAAGAGCTGAATGGAAACTTGGAACTCCTGGTGCTAAAGGAAGACTCTTGATGGGGGTACTTGATTTGATGCCAAAATTAATTCCTGCTATGTTTTACTTGTTTTCCTCTTTAAATGACAAACACTTGTATGCAGGTGAATGGAGAACTATTTCTGGATTGATTTAGGTCTCTAGGACGTAAGTACATGATATGCTCTTGTCCTCCTCGCTGTTGTGAAATGTGACGACAGAAGCAAGAAACTATCTCTAATTAGTGCAATTATGCTGATTTTCACTTGTGTCCCATGCAGGACAGTTTTTTTTTTGCTGTGCACTGAGACAACTCTGGAAAATAGCTGCAAAACAAAAAGCCATCAGTCAACAAAGGTCTTGAATGAATGGTTCAGCAGCACATAATAGCAGACACATTCCATGATGACAGCATGTAGTCAGCTGTGATCTTGGCTTTGACGAGGGGCATGACATCAAGAGCTTCGCTGATTTAAGGAACAATGCTGTGGTAATTTCACAGCAATGAAGACACCTGAGTTGTGCTCAGGGTCAAGAAATTAGTAGGTGACAAATCCTTCTAAATTAATGTACTGACAAAAAATAGACATCTTAAAATAGTCTACCCAACAGACCGTAAATCATTAAAAAATAGGCGATCAAAGTGATTGATCTTCTATCTTTATAGAAGATGGGAATCATTTCTATTTTTTATGTGCTACGGATTTCCCCTGGAGGATGACTGAGATGAAGCCACAGCTTACTCAACTTGACACTGGTATGTGTCATTATTTGTCTACACACCGACAAAGGTTGCATTCAACAGCAGAGACAGAAATATTTGAACCCCCCCCCCCCCCCATTTGTTTACTGATGAAACGTTGGGGGCATTTCCAATGACAAATAAAAAAAGATGCGTACACTTTCTCCATCAGTATCTGAATATGGCAAAAACTATTCTGACGTTTGTGTTTTATTCTTAAGAGACAGCTTTAATGGTAATAAAGTCATAATTTACGTTTTTCTTTTTTACAGACTGATTTTTTGGTTAATTTGTCGTGGTGTCAGTGTCAGTTCTGGACAGTAATATCACCTTTGAGGTCATGTAATATTAGACATGATCATATAGTGACAGAAGGATTATTTTGCTCTAAAGACGCATAAAACGGATTCTGCACCTTCAGTATAAACTAAGCACAAAAAGAATGGACATTTGTGTTTGGTTCATTATTTCGCTGTTGTAACATCCATTCATTGTCCATACCTGTTTGTCCTTGCAGGGTTGCGGGGGGGCCGGTGCCATTAAGTGAGAGGCGGGGTGGAGAAAGACTCTATGCCATGACTCAAACTCAGGACTTCCTTGCTGCAATACCAACAGCACGTCTGATGTCGTTCCAAGTCCGAAAAAGTGAGATTTGCTGTTTGTTTCAGTGCTAAACACTATAACCAACACATGCCGGTAAAAATGTAGTTCTTTCGATTCCTTGTGTTAAAACTCTAAGGGGGCATGTTTGAAAATAGAGGTTTTACAGTACTATCTGTTACTGAGTTAATAAATCAAGAAACTAGAAGTGGAAACATATAGAGCATAGGTGCAACAAATCACAACATTTTCATACGTGCAGTAGGCGATTCATGTACCTCTGTTCCAGTTTGTCTCAGATCTACTGGAGCATTGTCTTTGTACCAGGAGTTTTTATTTTTTTTGAGTCAGAAATACAACAAGAAGGGCGTGGCGCTGGTGGTGTAGGGGTTAGCGCGCGACCACGTATATAAAGCGGCCATCCCGGGTTCGAGTCCTGGACCTGGGTTCGAGTCCTGGACCCGGCGACCTTTGCCAAATATCTCCCCCTCTCTTTGCACCTCCTTCCTGTCTGCCTACTATCAAAAATAAATGCCTCTGGTGCTGAAAAAAATCTAATTAGAAATACAAAAACACCACCTAAAGTCAAAAAAGAAAAACATTTAAATGATTATTTGAGTTTTGCTTTACAATTTAGTAAAAATTGCAATAGGTTTTGCTTTTCTTTTCATCTTAAAAAATGAAAAAAAAAAAAATAAGCACAGATAGATAAAAAATGTACTGGTGTTTTCCTATTCAGACACCTTCACTTCAACTTCCACCACCAAAGTGGGCCTATAGTCTCACCCCGTGAAGTCGCTCCCCATAAATTGTAGGAGTTAATGTTTTTGAAACGGAGCTCACCTACAGTGGAGGTTCTTCCATAAATGGGAACATTGGCAAGACCCTTGTTCTGCAACCATTTCTCAGATAGCACAAATACGTCTTTTTAAGTAGATTAATTCAGGTTTGACTATTCTATACATTATGGGCTTCAAACCTGTTTCAATCTAAGGCTGCCATGTCTATAATAGGCATAACAAATTAAAGGTTTCATTAACTATTTTAAAGAATCTCTGGGGAGTGTAGAATATTCTCATTGAGGTTTAACCTGTCTATTCATTGCCCATAGCTACTCATCCGTGCAGGGTCATAGGGGAGCTGGTGCCTATCTCAAGGAGGTCATTGGGCGACACTGGAACGGTCACTAGTCCATCACAGGGCAACATAAAGACACACAACGATGCACACACACACTCACACATAAGGGCAATTTAGAGTAATCAGTTAACCTAACAGTCATGTCTTCATGTGGGAGGAAGCCGGAGTACACCGAGAAAATCCACACAGGCACAGGGAGAACATGCTAACTCTATAATTGGCAAAAATAAACCGAAACAACATACAGTGGGAAAGCCCGTGTTCTTCCCTTTAGCATGTGCCATAATTGTAAGGAAAATGCATTTGTTGGCTGAGCTGCAGAGTTGGACCTTAAAGCTGCAAGGTGACTGCTCCATTGTGCAGCCCCTAAAACGGTCAAACTATTTTAAATTCAAAATGAGATACGATAAAATGTTGTTTCATTAACTTAAAAAAAACAGTTAAAAAACTGTTTAATTTAGTACCTAACAGAAACATCAGTAATAAGGTTTGGACAATGGCTAGTACTTTAGTGTAAAATAAATATCAATTAACCAAATCTCCCCCAATCACCCCCAAAACCTGCTAACATGTGATCAGAGACGTCAACTAAAAATAATGCCATATTGTTTTATATTGGCACTCATCTATATGTTTTTGGTGAAATATTAAGCGGGAAAACTCTTTGTGATTTGCTAAAAAAAACCCCATCGCCTCCTGTAGTCAGACTACAGCATAGTTATATTAGGTGCCTGTCCAGAAAAAAGAAAAAGGGGCCAGTTTTCGTTATTCGTTAAACATGAAAACAAAATCAAACCAGATTCATATTTCTATGCATTTGATTTCATTTCTTCAAATAAATAACATGCCACTACTTTTTCTATACTTTTCACTGCTGGTCAACATCCAATTGTCAAAACATGCGTGGGCCCCCAAGCACCTTGTCTTTTAAAGTAAACTGTTTCTCCAAAACAATAAAAAAAACACACACTGCTATTAAAAGAATAACTTCTGGCTGTATTTGAATAAGATTATACATATATATTTATTTTCCCCCGTTGGGAGGTGTTCCTGGATGGAGCCCTTGAAGTTGGCCCCCGTCCTTCAGAACCCCCCCCAACTGTCTTAGCTGCTTCCACAAACAGAGTGTCTTTAAGACCCAGCGGAGTTGGGAGGGAAACCCCGCGGCTGTAGTTGTTTCTACTCTCCGGATTGTCAGCCAGTTATTTGCAGGGAGGCGCTGTAGCCATTTCGCCACATGAAAGCATGATGCGCTGAGCGACCAACATCCGAGTAGTTGGCGGAGAAGAGAAATCAGCTTTGAGGAGCTCTGCGCGCGCGCACACACCCGCACCAACTCGCGCGTGATTACGCACGGCGCACAGACACGCACACACTTCCTCCTCGTCCTCCGTGGAAAAAAAGAGGGAGAGAGAGGAGCAGAGAGAGAGAGAGAGGGCACACGAACTTCCAACTCTCCCATGTGGAAAGCAGAGGTTTGGAGATAAGGTGTATTTTTTCCTCTTCGGAGCTTTTCCCCCCTCTGCCCCTCTCTTTCTCCCAGTGTTTTTCTCCTTTTTTCCCTTCATCCCGGATATTTGTGTTTCTATGAGAGTCTTGCTCGGCGAGAAGAGAAGTTTGGTTGTTTGCCTGGTCGGCTGAGGAGGAGGAGGAGGAGGAGAAGAAGAGTGTGGTTCAAAGTGGTGGAAGATGGTCCACAACGCCGCCTGGAGAAGGAGCTTCCTTTGCGTCCTGGCGCTCTATCTCGGCTTTGCGTCCCCGCCGTGCAAAGCTCGGATTTACACGAACCACTGGGCAGTCAGGATAGGCGGCGGACCTGGGGTGGCCGACCGGATAGCGGAAAAATATGGCTATAGGAACATGGGACAGGTAAGTCTCGGGCTGCGCCGGCCAGAGTTGCGTTTGTACATTCATGTTTCCATCAACTCACACGAGTTGGACGCAGATTTGAACCAAGGCAGAACCCGAACCAGAAACCCTCTCCTAAGTCTTCCTGCGGCTTCCCGGACCTCAGACCAGGAGAAGGGAGCTGCAGGGAACAAAGACTCGGGGAGCAGGATGGTACAACAGGTGCCTCCTCGCAGGGTTCCTGCAGATTAGTTTAGAAGACAGTGACCTCGCTTGTCTCCTGATCCTGGACACCTAAAGGTCCAGAGCAGTACGGACTCAGCTTATATAAGAGTGTGTGACAGATAATAAGAATGATATTTCCATTGAGAATTTAGTTAAAATACTTTTTCCCCTCAGGGTAATAGACAGGTAGCACATTCTGTTCTAATATAACAAGGACCAACATGGGACCTTTTGTGTTGCATTTTATGAAGAAGTTTTGTGAGTGATAGCGAAGCATCTTTGTATTTAAAATATTCCAACAAATGGCTTGTAATTCTCAAAAGTTACAGAGTTTAGCCCAAAAGTATTCATTCCCCTGCCAGGTTTAGGTTCAAATTGATCTTTCAGTTTGACCAACATGTTTCCTCTGATTGGAAGTAATATTAACGTTTTGGAGCAGTCCAGAGAGAGCCCTGACTTGAATCAGATAGAGAATCTGTGGAGGGACCTAAAGATTAGGGTGATGGCAATGAGGTCTTCCAACCTTTAAGGCTTGAAGCTCATCACCAAGGATAAATCATCAAAATACCAGCGGAAGCCTTCAAAAGGAAGGGTTTCATTGGTATAATGTAAATAAAGATTGATTGATTGATTACTAAGGAAAGGTATAGCTAATGTTCAACAATTCTAATAAAATTTAAACAAATACAGAATTATTTTTTTCTAAATTGATCTAAAATGAGTTCTAAATTAAACTCTTTCATCATTGTTTAATAACTTTTTTAGAGCTGCCTGTTTGATTTTGATTAAACTTCATGGTTGACTGAAATTAATTTAAAATCTCAATCTACCAGAGGTATGAATAATATTCGACTTAACTTTACCTGTCTTTGCCATAGAAGACCCTACAGCATTCATTTGATTTGACAGGGTTTTTAATGTGGTAGAAAATGACTTCCAGCAACACATTTAAAGAAATAGAAAAAGGAGAACTTCAGGTAACTAACAGGAGTAAGCACTGTGAGTAAAAGGAGGTTTATCTGTTTTCTTGTACGAGTGTTTTGACCGAAATTAAACAGTGGCCAACAAAAGAAACCTCAAATGTGGACCCCGCACACACTTCATCACCGCCATCATACATGGACAGCTCACGCCTGCACTTGCCAGCGTTGGGTGTGCAGACAGCACAGAACATGAGGAGGGGGGCATTCTGACAGGTTGTTGTGGGGTAGCCTAGTCAACAGCTATTGAATCCTCACCACCATCCCCTCCCTCTCAACCTTACCCAGCCTGCCCACCCACCGTACTCCCAGAGAGAGCAGGCCTTAATGGCTTCGTTTATCCCCTCTCTTTGACAGCAACTAATGTGTTGAATCTCCTCACCCCACCTCCTGCACCCCCTTTCTCAGACACACTCACACACACACGCCCCCAATTTTTCCATACTACCCCCTCCGCCACCCCACCCCGCACATAGGAATTCCCCAGCAGAGTGGGTTGGCGTCCCCAACCCCTGCCGTTTGCCCTGATTTCCATCTCAATATGGAGCACTCATTGGACTTTGACACCTCATAGACAAGAGTTTCACTTCACTTCCTTATTTTGGGGTCAGCTGAAAGCCGCTCCCATGGGATTGATAGCAGCACGCTCTGGTTGCTTGATGTGAACTCTGACATTTCTTACATGGCCGACCCTCAGCCAGTTTATCACCACAACGTTTATAGTGATGTGAAATTAATTTAGGAAAATAAGTTTTTCTTTTAGTTTTCAATTTTATGTACAAGTTTTAGAGTTGTTTAAACTTGCCTAGAGTGCTCGAGTGATAAATGATAAGACAGTGGTATGAATGCTAAATTAGGAGAGGGGTTTAATTGTGCGTGGGATCAAGTGCTTAAAGAAAGACAAAGGGGGATGGGAAGGGAAGAAATGCTGCAGAGGGACAATATGGTCTTCTATACAGGGTTGGGAAGAGGAAATCAGACAAAGATAAGCACACACTGAGACATGGCAAAATGAGGGACTGAAAGCGGGGACCATAGATGGACGGATGGATGAAAAGAGTTGGCATGGAGTGCGAGAGCACCGCGTTGGGGAATTCTGGGTAATCCTCTTAGCTGTGGAGCCCCCTTCCCAGACTAAGACACTGGCTCAAATTGAGTCTAAATCAGCTGATGAGGCCCCAGACGTTGATCTCTGTCCAAATTGGTGTTTAGAAGAGGATGTGGAGCGCATTGAGTGGGATGGTCATAACCTGGAGCCAGACATAGACTGGAGACACTTGGATCAATAGCAACTGAAGATGGGTTTTCGAACAGTTTACATCGATGCTTCAGTTGTCTTTTCCTTTTTGAGGCCATTATGCTTGTAGCATGCTCTGTTTGGAGAGTTTGCCATGCAGAACCTCTGTAGAAGAAGATTATATGTTTGGTGGTTATTGGGTTTAGAGGAGGAGAAATTCTAGGAGCTCAGAAGCGTGACAAGATTTCAGAAAACTCATCTGGGGAAAACAGACATTTTAAACAAACAAACAAAAAGTATATATTCCACTAAAAACTAAATCTGGATGTTTCTCTAAAGGTAAATTTGAAACCCAGAGAAGAAAGGAAAATATAAAAACAGCATTTTTTATGTTGTGAAATGCTGCGTTTTCTGAAACCAAGTTGAGGTTTCTGTGCATCTCTGACGTTTTGTTTCGCTAAGCTTTCTGCTCTGTGTTTTGTGACATTTTCCAAAAAGCTGTACTGCATTTTCTCTGTTTTTCTTCTTTAGAGAATACCTTGATATTCCTTTGAATGAGGCGCTGGCTGTTACGTTTGCTTTATTTCAAAAGAAGTCAATAAACACGCTCTGCTACCTTTATGTGTTTCTGTTCACAATGGAGTTTTGTTTTTGATGCACAGGGAGGAAATAGTGCTGGTCATTTGGCCAAATAGCCAATTTGTAAAATTTCATTTTCAGTCCTGCACCCAAATTTCCTTCGGTTCATAGGGGAGCCGGTATATCAAGCTGATGCAGCAAGTAATTTTCTGTAATCATAGTCTACTGTAAGAAAAACTGGGCATGGGCCTCCAATAAAAGTCTACTAGCAACAAGTTGCTCACAGCCAACGCAGATTGGCGACATAAACAGTGAGTGTACCAATTACGCTCTTAGATTTTTTTTTGCTATTTCCTGCAATTAAATTATTTACTTAACTGTATTGATTCAGCCAAATTGAAGGATTTTTTAAGGCATGTTTAAGGTTATGGCACTGCATCTTAGTTAAGTCCTTATATTCACTAGGTCTCTTCAAAAACATAATTTTTCTTAGATTTTGTTTTGTTTGTTTTTTTAGCCGTTCAGACGTGGACTTGTGCCGCAGATCTCTGTCCTGCTGCTGAACAGCCTGGATTTTCTGGTAGAGATCAGAATTCCTGGTTCCATCCATTAAGGAAAATTCCAGATCCTGAAGCAGCAAAGCGGCCCCAAACACGACATCACACTACCACCACCATATTTGACTGTCAGTATGATGTTGGTTTTCTGAAACGCCGGCATTGTCTTGCCAGATGTAACAGGACAAACACCTCCCAAAAGGTTAGTCAGCAGCATACGTTCCCAAAGGTTTTGGGGATCATGAAGATGTTTTTTGGCAAACGTGAGACTGGCATAAGTTCTTTTTAGCCCGCTCAGTAGTGGTTTTCATCTTGAAGTCCTCTACTGGATGCCATTTTTTCAACCTCTTATTGTTGAATCATGAACGCTTGCCTATCTGAGGCAACTGAGGCCTGCTGGGCTTAGGATGTTTCGAGTTCTTTTGTGAGCTCCTGGATGTGTTGTCAATGTGATATTGGTAGGCCAACTGCTCCTTAGACGGTGGAGCACTGTTTTCTGTATTTGTTGATAATGGCTCCTGCAATGGTTAGCTGGAGCCCTGAAGCGTTTCAAAGGACTTAGTAACCCTTTCCAGACTGATATCAGTGACTTTGTTACTCGTTTGTTGTTGAATTTCCTGAGATCCAGGCTTTTTGAGATCTGTTGGCCTACTTCATGTTGTCAGACAAGTTCCATTTTAGTGATCTTTATTTTTTTTATTTAATTTTATTCTGTAGGTGTGTCAGAAATTGGGCCTTGGAGAGTGCTACTCAAATTAAACCTAAAGAGTGTGCTTAATCACATTTAATTAAAATTATACAAAGCAGCCAATTCTCCATGGCGCTGCATTGAGCGGTTCTTTTCAAACCCCCCGAATCTCTGGTTTGGCAGTCTGAACTGTTACGTCTGTTTATTTGGACAACGTGTGTGGTTTTAATTTTTTTTAGTTCCCAAGAGGACTCTGCAGATGAGATGAAAAAGTAATTAGTGTGGGGGAAAAGTCAGGGTTACAAAGCATTGGATATCCATAATGCAAATGTTTTCTCCCTGTCATCCAGTCTCCACATTATTCTGCTGTTTTTCTGGAGAACTTGTGGCTCATTGTAGGGATTGTTGGAGCTGGATAACATCTGTTGCCTGCAGAAGTACCTGTGATCACAGGTTGTCATAACTACAGCGACAACTCCAGCCTTTAACGATAAAAGAGAGGCGATAAGGGTGATAAGGGCGATAAGAGCTTTGCTAAGGGGTGGAGAAGTCGAGCTATTTGGAGTTATTCGTTTCTCATCTTCTCACAGCGTAAGCTCGAAAATGCAGCCTTGTGTTGGAGTTAAAAGCTGATCTAATGGCCTCTGTGGTGTTAGGTCTCTGCCGTAGAGCGGTGATGCACCACAGGACCCCTGGCAGCCATGACAGTTTGATCATCTGAGGGATTGAATGGTCTTTATCAATTATTAAAACTAATCACCTTACAGCAGCTCACCGGCTGTCTACCATTGTTTTTCCTGTGTTTGTTTGGCCTCATTCCCCCACCGTCGTTCAAAGCCCAGTTTTATTTTCCCATTTTTTTTTTTTTCACCTTTTCTCAAACCTTTTTATTACTCTTGTCTCTAAAGCTTTACAAGGAAGAAATCTGAGCAACAGACATGACAAAAATAAATCTTAGTGGTCACTTCCAGAGTACATTTGTCATAACTTATGAGCCGCTTACATTGTGTGCTGGAACTATGGAAAACTTTATCCACTCTGGATTGGTACAGCTCCTGTTCCAGTTTAGATTACCATCAAAAAGACACCTGATCAGACCTTCCTGCATTCTGTAGCATAACAGCAAACTAACAGCCAGGAAAGAGAGGAGTCACAGTCGAGGAGACATACATTTTATTCTCCATAAAGTCAAGTTACATACTTGATATTATGGAGTCAGTCTTGGGCAATGGTGGGGAATTCCCGTTCTCAAGAGCAGATGCCCTGCATCTTTTTAGATGTTCTCCTGCTGGAACACATCTGAATCAAATGAACGGCTCATTAGCAGTCTCCTGCAGGACTTGGCGACACATTAAGAAGATGATTCAATTATGTGATACAGTTTTGCAGGGCGACATCTAAAATCTATACAAAGCGCACCCCTGAGGGATGGAATTGACTGGTTTAGAATAACATGATGAGGCAGAAGACCAATTTCATAGACTATCTGTGGGTACAGACAGTCTATTTACAGAAATCACATTCTCTATCTTATTATCTCTGCAAACACATGCCTTCATATCCCAATCTTTATTAACACTGTTTCAGACAACAGTGCTTTACAGTCCAGACCGGCTCATTTGATTGGTATACTAGCGGCACTGCAAAGAGGAGCAACATGTGAAGCAGAATGTATTAATACTTCCTGATATCAGAAGACCAATAACGTTTAGGAATCAACTCATTTATGGATTAATTACATTTATGGGTTTAGCAGTAATGGCAGCTATGAGCCGACCCATGTACAACCCCACGATGGAGGATCTTCTAAGACAAACACCTGACAGACGAGACGCAGTGAGTTTATATTATGCCACAGCTAATCCCACCCTGTGCTGTTTTTAGTTTGTTGGCTTAAATTAGGCAAAGCAAAAGTGAAACCAACTCAAGAGTTTTAAACCTTGCACAAACAACCTTTGGTTGTAGGTCTCTATGAGCTCCAGCTCCGTATAGAAATCGGTTCTTTACAGTGGCCCGGTTCTGAATGTGTTTGTGGCAAGATAGCCACCAATTTATCAGTGCCACAGCTTGCTGTGGTGAAACACATGCTAATAACTGACACCAGTGTTGCATCTGAACTGGTTTGGGGGAAAGAAATTCTTATGAACTTCACAGTGACAGAGACGTGTGATTTCTGACTGATAAAATTATACAGACATTGCTAATTAGTGTATTGAACAAAGGCACAATTATGTCACAAACCACATCATAATCGTCATCATCACGACATCAATGTGTGCATCATCCCAATCTCATAGGATCGCTTGGACACGATATTTGGTAGAATATTGAATTTTAAGTGGTATGCATTCACGCTTTGCTTATTGAAAATATATTTGACCAGGTGGATGGGCTCTAACCCCGCTTAATGCCCACGCCTGATCGTACAGGCCACGCCTGGCTGAGATACTAAACCTCATGGTAATATTTTCCATTAATCCACCCAGCATTCAGACCGTTGTTTTTATCATCAGACAGGATACTGTTAGCTGTTTTAGTCAGCTTTATGCTATTTGATGTACAAAGCGTGTTTTGCCTGGATATGCTATATTGCCAGTATAAATAAACCCTGGTGTTATTGTTTTGGCTGCTCTGTGGAGTGTAAATCAGAATCAGGATGCAATGCTGGCAGTCTAATAATCATCTGCTGCACTAGTAACCAGTTAAACAGGCCAACCAGAGTATGATGGACAGTACAAGCATCCAGCTAAATGTACACTTACTTAGCATTAGCCACCAGGCAGCTAACAGCAGCTGGACCAGAGGGAGTAAAAAACTTTCTTGGCCAGAGGTCAGAGTTCACCTACACGTAACACTTGGTTCTCTTTGGTTGTTTAAATATCCCAACCTTTACGGCCTTCTGCTAATGTCTGCTGCAATGTGTCTGAGATGATGCATTTGATGGATGAAACTCAATACTAGACTGAATATAGTTTTAATGGTAATTATATTTACAACTAACTATACTAAATCTAGACAACTACTGAAACCATTTTGTCCCATCTACATAAATGTTTGTAATGCCTCTGAGCATAGATGCGCTCTGAATAGAATGTGTCTTACAGATCGTCTTACAGTCTCTATACTTTGGCAGCTTGTCAACATTTTGTAGTCCTACCCCTAATCAAGTTCATCATCATGACAATGTTGAACAAAAGCTTTGCAATTACGCATTTTCCACATATCATGTAGCTTTAGTCACTGTTATGTTGAAACTCAAGTAATGTTGAAACCAGAGTTTATTGTGTTAATGAACTTATTTTGATTTGCTATGATTTGGTTGTGTCGAGACAATTCACTCAACGCTTTGCCAATAAAAGTGTGGTCCTCAACTTGTTTGGACCACTGCAATTATTTTAGTAATCAAATATTTCATCGATTATTCTGACCATTAATTGAGTAATCAGATAAAGAAAAACTTGGCACCTTCTACAGTTTTTTCATGTAACAACTTAAGCCTTTTTTTATGAGTAATAGAAACACATGGAAAAATGCAAATTGGCAATTAATTCAATTCCTTTTTAAAATAAAAATTGTATTGCCTAAAATACAATGATATAGCATTCCTTTAGTGTACACCTGATTATTTGTAGCAAAGAATGCATCTGTATCGACATCAACATGTAAAAAGCTCAGCCCTTTCTGGTTGACTTAACGTCAAAACACTGTAGGCCAACCTGTTCATTTTTCGATTCACCAAATAGTAATGGGACAGCAAAAGGTGCCTAATAGGATATTTGTTTTACAGAATTTGAACCAGGTGTAGCTAAAACTATGCCACTTAAAGAGGTCTGGGTAGAGCATATTTACAGACAACAAGGTTTTTCATCTTAAATGCAAAATGTATTTATTTTCTGTACAGTTTTGGCTTAACTACTGCTCTGAGCGGGTTGTTCTTTCAGCAAATGGCATGATTTAATCTGTATACTCCAGTTATTGATTGTTCGATTACTAAATTATTTGACGATTATTTGAATAATCGATTGATCACGATTAATCTGATATCTGACTGGGTATTAGCAGTTTTAGGGGGACTGTACTGAAAAGGTAATCATATATATATTAATGTCTGCATGTGTGTTTTGCAGATTGGGGATCTCAAGGACCACTATCACTTCTTCCACAGTCGAACCATCAAGAGATCAACTTTGTCCAGCCGTGGTCACCATAGTTTCATCTCCATGGAGCCCAAGGTGAGCTTGTTACATTGCTTTAAAGCTGCTGTGTGGACATGGTCACCTGTCTACTGTTTTGTGGCCATCTATGGGTTGACTGGCTCAGACGAGCTGGAGTTGACTCATTGGATATCTCCTGACTCTGTGGTCAAACTGCTGTTTAGGGGGACACTGGAGGAAACTCCATGTGTTAATTATAGTCTAGCAGGTGGTTCTTGATAGTCAGATCATTATGTAGATGAAGATCGTTCCTTCAAAATGAGACTTTGTCTGACTGGAAGGCTGCAACAGTCTTTTATTTGTAAAAAACATTCTTGACCAAATTAAGTAAAGTCTAAAAAAGGGAGTATTTTTCTGACACTGTATATAGAAATGGTTAATCTCATGTAAGCAATATAATACATAACTGTCTGGAAAAGAAAGTTTATTGGGTATCGCCCCGAAAGCAACCAGAAATGTAGACCTGCTTAATCAAATCTTTTATTGTGCCACAGCACAAGGTTCATTGTGTCCACCTTGATCACCGCCGTGCGTCAAACATAGTTCATCACCCAAACTGTGGCGTTAGCTGCAGTTTGACACTGAAATACAGTCACAACATTCAGCAAAGTTTTCACTAAAGTTCATTTAGCCAAAACCTTGAAAAAAACCTTCCCTGCATTGAAGACGCAGGCTTTCTGCATTCATTCCCGTTATTCAGTCACACCTGTGAAAGCAACCGAGGGAACCATGTTTAAATACAAGTTTTACAGAGGCTGAATATTACGTGTACTTAGATCGTGCCATAATAATTTAATATTTCATATGAGAGTAAGCCTCGTAATAGCAGATGAGTAAAATGTTGATGTAAAATAGTTGTTTCCCAATATTTAATTTAAAAAAAAAAGGAATCACAGGATTTCATGATAACATGCAGAACTAACAACAAAATAAACAAATAGAGCAGTGAAAAAAAATGGACTGGTAGGCAATAGACCTTGGTTTTTAGGCATGTAAGGTTGTTGAATCCATGAGTGATGAATTGCAGTAACCCTAGATGAGAACACTGCCAGCCCCGTATTGTATGGTAGGCAGTAACTGCTGGATCTGTTGCTCTTCTGGCTCTGATGCTTTTCTCATTCCTGAAACAAGCTAAATCTGGATAAATAGTATTTTGCAACTGAGAACTTCACCTACCTTCACATTGTGCATTTGGAAATGCTCTTATGTTTTACTGTTGTTTTTAAAATCACATTACACCAAGCATTCAAACAATTTTCCTTTAACATGTTTTATCTTCCATGCAGTTGAAGGTCCGCAATCTTCCTTCCAGACTCTAGAACATTTCATTTTAAAGTTCCTAAACTATTCAAAGTGCATTCAGCAATGTTGTCATTGTGTTTTATTTATGCAAAGCAGTGCTGCAGTTCTTAGACAGGGCTGTGAAAGGAATCTGAAGCCACAGACTGCATCCGTCTGTGTTAAATTCTTGCAGCAGGCCAAAAGTCCTATTAAAGGTTTGTTTAGTTGCAGTGACTCGGCTTAGGTCAGGGGTCAGCAACCTTTACTCCCCAAAGATCCATTCTTGCCTCTTGCTCCTGGGAAATACAATTTGTCTAGAGCCTAGATATCTACATATCTGCAGTGCAAAATGTGTTTTATGGTTAGAGAACCGTACTTTTTTAAAGGTTTTTAGGCTTTAAGAACAAAGACAAACATTAAATTTGTACAAAAAGAGAGTAAACCATTTTTTTTCGTGTATGGAATGATCCACCGCCAGAGTCAATCAATAAATTAATCGTGGATTAAAGAAGTGTCAACAGGGACACATCATCTCAGGATATTTCCTGTTAATGTCATACTTATATGTACGCAGTTTGAGTTATGAAGTAAATTGCTTCAAATAGATTTCAAGGCCAAGGATGTAGTGGATGGGTCTGATTGTTAAGGGGAAACATTCCAGTGCTTCTAATTTTGTCCTTTCACCATTCTCTACTTTTGCAGTTTTTGTTTGCCAGTGGGGCTTACCTAAACACAAACTACCAAACTCATGCTGCTGTGGGGATGCTATAATGGTGCACTATTAAATCAAGGCAACATTTCAACAAGTTTCTAATAAATAAGTTATTTGCTCATTATTAGAAATACTCACCTAGTAGTGGGCTTCGTTTTTTTCATTCAACCTGAAAAAGGCCAGTTAATTATGTTTTCAGTGTTTTTGTGGATCAAAATGGCAACGTTGCTACAAAAAGATGCAAAAAGGCTTTTTTAAAGTCTGACAAAGTGTTAATATGGCTTCCTAAAAGTCATGTTATGAATCAAAACACTCCTATTGCTTCCTTGCTATCTTTACTTTCTTTAATCTATTGCATGAGTCAAAGGGGTGCCTTTTGGAGATTAATGGGCCAAAAATGAGTTTGTTGCCTGAAGACAATATCGTACCTTAGACGGTTAAGTACGTCGTACAAAGCGGCGCTTTTATGGGTATAAAATGGAAGTAGATAAGGAAGAAATGGCAAGGTATGGGTGCCAGATATGGATATGATTTAGCAAAGACGATGAAATAGGTGGACAAGTTCTAATCTTTTATCTTTTATCATATTTTGCCTTCATCTTACCCACTCGAGCTTGTTTATGTTTGCCTTTTTTATGAAGTGGGTCACATTTTCATACAAGCTGAGACTTGACTTGGAAAACTAGAGACATGAATGCATATGTGGAGTAAGGAATGGTAATGTTGGATCGCAGTGTTTATAAAAAAGATGAAACAGTCAGAAGTAGTGAGTCAAAAAAGAGGAGACACCCACTGTCACCTTGTCGTCTTGTACTCCTTTCTCTTTATCTCCTTCCATTCTCTTTTCTGCTTCTATTGTACATGTCTTCCTCCCCGTTTCTTCTGTCTTCGTGCCCCTTTTGGGCCTGATCAGGAAGAGGAACTGAAATGAGAGGAAACAGAAATCGAGGCATTAGAATGTAACTAGGGTGGAGGAAACTGGGTGGAGGGTGGACCAGAGAGAGCAAACGAAGAAAGCGTGGACCGTACTGTAATTGAGCTGTCAGTTGGTATCCTTTCAGAGCAATCTGGGGACCAGTCTGTGTTTGGGGCTCTAACTGATGGCCAGTTTGCCTCAGCTGAGTCTGGCACACTGGTAATGATGTTTTGCAATCAGGCTTTGCGTTGACAGCCGTGTGCGTGTTTTGTGTGTACGGGTGAGTCACGCGGGTGTAGCAGAGCCATGAAAAGACGCACCCTGCCATCCCCAGTACTTACTGGCACGCATGTTGCCATGGCGATGCGGCACAGTACAGATTACCAGTTTATGTGACCTGACTAACCGCGGTGTCACTCGCCTGTCAGGTCCTTTCCCAAGATAGAAAGAAGTCATGGTGCTGTGTAGAAGTGTCCCAAGTCTCTATATTTTTTAAGAGGGTTATATGTGGCAGAAAGGAAGCTGTAGGGATACTTATTGGACATTTAATTGGTTTAAACCTTCAAAACAGTTCATTTGAGTAACTGCTTAGTTTATTTTACAGTTTTTAATTTCGTAAAATAGATAATTTTTAAAATGAAAGAAGTACCTGCTAAACTAAATCAATTCGATTGTGATCACACTTGTTTAGTCATTTTAAAATCTACCTCCCACATCTGGACCAAAGGGTTGGTGACACTGGAGCACCATTTTTAAAAAAATAATTTTTTAAATAAGGCGAACACTTTCTTGATTAAAATCAAGAAAAAACAAGTGCTTGACACTAACTCTGAAGTTGCACTACAACCTCTTTGTTGGAAAATCCCCCTCAGGAAGTACAAGTGGACCTTTTATAGGACCTTGGACTCAAAGACAAACCTGTTAGGATATGCTACTCAAAGATCAAAGTCTTTTAGGCTTGATAAGACTCTCTGGAGAAACAATCGTGCCACTAACACCTGAGATAAAATTAGAAACATTTGACAACCTTAACGTGTGTTTTTGGGGCTTTGGGAGACGACAAGATATCCATGTATTTGGCGGTGCTGTCACATAGCTGCGCTACTGTTTCATTTTCCCAGAGTAAATTTGCATGCACCAGTCGCTTTTTCATGTTGGTCACGACAAGTTGCGCAGTTGGTTCTTTGGATTAAATTTGCAAAGTAGTGACAAAAACCGCAAAAATTGTTCTACAAAACACTTTGTTGGTTGCTGTTTAACACTGTATCTGATGGACAGAAGAAGAAATTAAGACCATTTTCACTCTTTGTTAAACTGCTGAGTTTTCTTATTTAAAAAACATACTGCCTGTGCATCAGTACATGACGCCCTTAATTTTAGTTATTATTTTAGTTATTTCAGAGTCCAGCGGTCTGTACTGTCTCAGCGTGACGTGTCCTTGGTGTTTATTGGTGTCAAACAGTTAAGTTTCAAAATAACTCGCTGCACTGTGACCCTCCTGATATATTTATGGCTTCAAGATATAAACATGACCTGTCTCGAGATTTAAATTAACTAATGTTCGTATATTATGGGTGCAAGAGAATAAAAAACATCAGTTTCTTATAATAATTTCCTATAGCTCTCTGTAGTTAGTAAAGACTTAGGTGTGCTGTAAAAGTTAGCTGTCCCCAAATTATTGTGTTTTATACAAAGCTTTTTTTAATATACCTGCAATGTGTTTTTGCTCGAAAATAACCGCAGCAGACCAGGTCTGAAATCTTTCTCCATCTGTTTTATGTTGACTGTAAACATTAATTTCAGTATTACAGTGGTTACTTCGTCTTCTGTGGTGTTTTTTGAGGTGTGCGCAGAGATTAGTAAGGAAATACAACAGCTGAAGAGCTGCTGCGGCTCTCTGGGGTCCTTTGCTGTTGAAGCATACGCTTTGCAGCCTTTTTCACTTGGCTTAGTGAAAATGCTCATCTGGATAAAATTAATTTCTATGTACTTTTTTCTTTTACACTTTTATTATACTTTTTTAAAAATTTTATCTTCAGGTTGGGTTTTCTGAAAGTAACGATCCTATATTTTAGGTTACTGATTTACAAGCAAGTTTAATATTTATCCCTTATTGTCCAGATAGGTTTTTGATAACCCAACAGTAAGCTTTTATTTTCAACATGTTTCTCCTGTTTAAAAGTGATAATTACATTTTGGATGTTGAGTCTGATAGAGAATATATGGAGGGGGCTAACGATTAGGGTGATGGCAAGGAGGCCTTCCAGCCTGAAACACTTGGAGCTCATCAACAAAGATAAATAATACTGACGAATAGCAGAGACATGCAAAAAGCTGGTCAGGATTACAAAAACATTTGATTGATGTATAGAAATAATGGAAGATTTTTTTTTTATCATTTGAGGGGATTCATTGATTAAAGGAAGGGTTAATAATTTGACATGCCATTTCTTAATAAAATGTGAATTTTATTCTCTTTTGAGAGATGTTCGTCTCATTTCCTTTTTAGAAACAAACTTGTTGGTTGAATGAAAAATATTTAAGATCTAAATCTGCCAGTATAAATAATTTTGGGTCCCAACTGTCAGTCCCAGGAGTCGAAACGTTTCAGGAAAGCACGGCTCTGAAAAGTTTAGAGTTTCTTAAATGTGCTTTAGCAATAACGGGCCTTTTCTCTCAGGTCAAAGGTTTATCGGTATTCTGCTATCCTGCTACCTTTTTTTCCATCTTCAAAACTCCCAGCTTACATTTTTGTTGCCTGCAGCTCAAACATCATCACACAAACAGCAGTGAAAGTGGATCAATTTGTTCCCATTTGTTCTACTGAAGTGAACTCTTCCCCAGTTTCCTCTGGTTACTGACCCAGCCAGCAAGAGAGCCACCTGCAAACCCTTACACAGAGAGCGAATGAGAGGGGGGGAAGGAGGAAGAGAGGAACGGGAGAGAGTAAAACGACAACCATCTGAGGGAGCAAATGGGCATCTGTGGATAAGAGCAGCAAGAAATTTAATGAAAAGGGAGCGCTAAGAGAGCAGTAACTCAGGGGCAGGGATGAGAAAGATATAAGATGGAGAAAACTGCGATTTAGAGTAGAAGAAATGGCACAATAGGAACTTTGACATAGGAGCAGAGGTGTTAGCAGACAACCCACTGTTCAATCAAATTGGAGTTAAGTGGCTAAATAGATTGTAATACCCTAAAGCCGGCCAAGGAACCAGCAGATAAACAACTTCAGCAATATATAGCCAAGCTTTAGGGGCAGTTACGATGGGCAATGTTGTTTTTGTTTCGATAAACTCCGGCACACAAAATCATATCGATTTCTGATTGCAGCCGTCTGTTGTTGAAGAAAAAACTAGAATCGTGCAGCCCTTGGTAGCTTAAAACAATTATAGGATGGCATATTTTCCACATCTGGGTATCAGCCAAAATAAGGATAAAACTTTGTATGCCCAGAAATAAAACTTATAATCAACTGTGCAACATATGTAAATATTTGTAATAAAAACCCTAGATAACTGCTGGAAATTCAAAACAGAAATGTTTCTAGTTGAAAATGTTTAGCACAACCATTTGCAGAGGATTAAATACCAAATTTCCTCTTCTTCATTGCTGCTTCCATGATAGAAACATTTACAGGAATACTCTGTGTGTGATAAAATACTTTCATCAAATGTCCCAGTTGTACATAGGTAAAACCCAGACACTTTAGCTGATCTTTTCATTATTAGCAGCGCGGGGGGCATAACCAAGAGCTTTGTAGAGAAAAATGCTAATACATCCAGTATATTTTAGGGGGTACACTTGTCCTTACTTAAGAGTAGCGTCAGCATTTAATGAAATATTAATACATGTTTTTTTTTTCTGAAGAATATTCAAAACATCCCTATATTTCTCTAACAATAAAATGTAAATTTTTCCTTATCACAATGATATAACTGTAAATGCTGACTAACGTCACTTCACTTTTAGTTTTCAGATCTTATGTCATTCATTATTTTTTAAACAATAGTATTCACATTCCAGGCTAGAAAAGATGAAGGACACTTCGAAGGTTCAGTTGTTTAAACCTTTACTCTATTTTTTTTACAATAAATTTGGCTTCTAATTAGTAACAGAGACGTATCTTATGAGAAATACAAAGCCGGATGTGGCAACAGAAACAATTTTGTTCTTTATGGTTTGTAAAATAAAGTCTGATAAGACTCTGATTCGGGAATTTTGAGACGATCTGATCCTGATTATTGAAATTTAAATATCCAGTGTTTTCACTTAGATATTTATTGTTGTTTTTCTTCTGTTGTTGTTTAAGTGGACGTAAGCAACAACTCGGTCATTATCAGCGATACTGATGCATTTTATGCTCATACCTGTAATTGTATTTCAGTTTACAAGATTAATAACTACACTATAAAATCTTGCAGATTTATTTAGTTTTCTAAGCCATCCTCCAGCAGGTTTAGGTCTGGAATGAGTTTTTTGTTTTAGCTTCCGGAGATTTGGACTTGGAGAATGGGTGCTTTGGATCACTGCACCGCTTCGTAATGTGCTTGAGCTTAACGACTGGACAATCCTGCCTGAGGGTGTCCTGGTATAGAGAGGAAGTCATGGTTCCATGAATGACGGCAAGTCGCCCAGTTTCTGAAGCAGCAAAGCAGACCCAGAACATCACACTAACAATGTTTGACTGTCAGTATGATGTCCTTTCTATGAGATGCTGGTCAGTTATCTCCAAATGTATGGGGATACACACCATCCAGGTTCCACTTCTCTCGTCAGTCTACAGGTTTGAGGTTTGACGATCAAGAAGATGTTTTCTGGGGAATGTGTGATGGAGCTTTGTGTTCTTTTTGGGCTGCAGTGGTTTTCACATTGGAACTCTCCCATTCATTTATCCTTTTTTTGTCCAGTCTCTTTCCTGTTGTTGAATCATGGACGCTGACCTTAACTGTGGCAAGTGATTCCTGCAGTGCTTTAGATGTTGTTCGTGGTTGTTTTGTGACCTCCTGGCTGAGTCCTTGATGCGTTCTTGGAGTAATTTTGGTTGGCTGGCCGGACCTAGGAGGGTAATCACCGTTTCTTGTTTACTTTATTAGTGGAAATGGGGCCTAACTGGTGTCGCTTAGCACATCATGTTACTTTTTAAAGATTTTTTTAGCCCAGTTCATCTTGTCAGAGAGGTTCTGTTTTTGGTTTTGTGATTCTAGAGGTCTTGCAGTACAATATATCCAATATTGCAGGTTTCCAAAAGAATTGGTGAGGCATGTTAAGACAAATGCAACTCATGTTGAGGATGTAAATCACATTTCCACTAAAATAAAGTGAATTTAATGACTTTTATGCAAAGCTCTGAATAATTACATTTACTTTGTAATTTCTTTAACAAGTTGAAGAACGTGTTTATTTTCTCAGGGCCAGCCAGTAGAAAGAGGGGATGGGGAAACAAATAACAAAAATTAAAAGATTCCTTTCATGATATGACAAATAAAATACAACCATAACCAAGTATTGTCAGGTGGAGGGGAAGATGGAGGATGGAGGAGCATCACTGTCCAGAAAGAGTTCTGCAGCAAAAAGTAAGTTTAAGAATATGATATATTACAGAATATTACAGAGAGAGAGGTTGAACATTTCTGAATATAGACAGCAGAAACCCTGTTCTGTAAAGTACAGAAATATCCAACTTTTTTCCCCAATGTTGCATGATTTAGAAGAACATGACGTATAAGGCTGCAGATTAACTTGCGGTATGACGTTCTGAGTGCAACTGCATTTAGAAACCCCAGCATGAAATCAAACCCATTCCAGTTTCCATGAAGACAAAGTAGAAAATGATATTTTCAATTCTGTATGTCTGTTTATTGAATAAGTCATCAATAAAAATGTATTAAAAAAAAACTTTGCTTATTGTGTCAAAATTGCCCAAATTTCATTTTCAATTTATTATATCTGTAAGTCTGCAAAGAAGCCATAGAAAACATCTCAGGGCTTGTAATTCTGTGCATAAATGCAAGTATTGAGCTTTATTTATTAAAAAAGAATTATACGTATCATTCATGATGCAATAAAATCCGATTCCTACATTTAGAGGAATACTTACATACATTTTTATCAACATGAAGGCCTCAGCCCCATAAAAAGACGTGTTTCCTGTAAACAGCTTTCTTCTCTTTAGTTGGATTCTGACATTCTGGTCATTTCCAAAGAAGCTGCTGAACACTGTTAGACTTTAGTGGACAAGATCTGCTTAAAAGAGCTCTGTTGCTGTCGATAGTGAACTCTTAATGGTGTAAATGCACTGAAGTTTTATACATAAATATCAGATGTGGTGTTTGAAAATGGATTAAGGGCCAGTGTCTTTTGTCCTTGTAATCTGATATAGTAGTGGAAAAAGGATATTGCCAGGAAGATTGTTGCCTCTTATTTGTATTCAGATGTTAGATCTCCGTGAAACTTGCATGAATAATCACCTTGTTTACTTTTAAGAAAGTGCGATTAAAGCTTGGGAAGGCTTCAGAGATCTAAGATTTTCAAATTGCAGGAAGCCTCATGCACTATGCGCGAGTTGTTTTAGAGCTAATGGGTTGAGTGAACAGTCCCTTTAAAGCTGATGGTCCTGTTAGAAGTCACAAGTGAAATGAACGGAGACCTCTGCAGACGCAGGAAGCTTCAGGCCTTCTCTGGATCTGCAATCTTTTATATTTCTTTTTGCCGCTTTTTCTTTTCCTCCATATCTTGTTATACTCTACACAATCATTGAATTAATGAACATAACAGAAAACTAATATTACTTCACAGCCCTAAAAACACAGTATTGTTAAGAAATCAGTATTATTTACTATAAAATCAATTATCCTTTCTTGTCTTGCTGCCTTCTGGTCCCTCATGCAGTTTGTTTTTCACTCGTCTCGTCTTCGAGCTCCGGCTTCTTTTATTCACTCTTCTGGGACCCCTTCTCTTCAGCGCTTTATCGCCTTTTCTTTTCCCATCTCATCTTGTCTTGTTGCCTCCCGCTCCAACTCTCTGGAAATCCCTGCAGATTGTTTCAGTGCATGAGACCAGATAATCACTCTGAAGTCATCGTGTCAGCTTTTATATTCTTTATCTTTTCTCCTCTGCTGTTCATCTGCAGAAGCTGCATTGATACTGAGAAATGCTTTGCCTTTACAGAGGTACAGTGTGTAATATGTTGGGTATCTTCGATTTCTGAATGTCTGGCGAACTAAATAACGAAAGAAACGATTTTTTTGATTGTCCTTCTTTGTGTTTTGTCTGAGCATCATTTGGACAGTCAGGAACTTCTAGCTCACAAGAGATGTATAAATAAGCCATAGCTTTGTAACAATACCACATGTACAGTGGAAAACGCTTTGTAAAATGTAAACTTTATTTTGTCACGCTACAACCTCAAAACTGTTTGCAACAACACAGCAACACAAAGCCAAACATAATTTAGGGGGAAAAGTAAATGTTTTTTTTCTCTTTGCTGTTTAAACTTTTAAAAGTGCAGCATTTGTTTTCAGATGTCAGACTGTACTTTGTAGAACCCCCTTTCGCTGCAGTTACACCTGCAAGTATTTTGTGGTTTGTCTCTACCTGGCAGTTTTGCTTTTAATATTTTGGAAAATAACTCAAGCCCACTCAGATTGGATGGGGAGCATCGGTGAACATCAGTTTTACAAGCTTGTCACAGATTTTCTATCAGATTTAGGTTTGGACTTTGACTGGGCCATTCCAACACATAAAAAGTGGGCATTTCTGGTCCTCAAGGGCCTGTGTTCTGCTTTTCTTACCTATTTCCCTGCTAAAATGGAAGTGATGTTAATGAATTGCAGTCTTTTTAAACACTATGGCAGGCAAGGGAGGCAGTTAAATGATTTGAATCAGCTCTGTTCCCTTTGATGACCGGTAAAGCCCATCTCTGGTAATCATTCCATTGCAGTGCTGGCTGTATGTTTAGGGAAAGAGAACCTTTGCCATAGTCTCAAGTCTTGTGGGGCCTTTAACAGGTTTTCTTCCAGGATTGTCCCTGTTTTTAGCTCCATCCATCTTCCCATTCTCTGAACAGCATCCCTGTCCCTGCTGTAGAAAAGCATCTCCGCAGCATGATGCTGCCACTACCATCATTCACGGTTGGCATGGTGTGTTCAGGGTGGCATCCTTTGTTGGGTTTCTGCTACACATTACATTTTGCATACAGGCCTAAAAGTTTGATTATGGTCTTATCTGACCAGAGGACCTTCTTCTGCATGTTTGCTCTGCCCCCTACTTGGTTTTTGGCAAACTTCAAACAGGATGTCTTTTTTCAGCAATGGCTTCCTGATACTTTTCCATAAAGGCCAGATTTGTGAAGCGCATCACTCATGTTGTCCTGTCTTCAGATCGATGTGAATCTCTGTAACTCCTCCAGAGGTACCATGGGACTATTGGCTGATTCTCTGATCAGTGCTGTCCTTGCACGGCTCGTTAGTTTAGATGGACAGCCATGTCTTGGTAGGTTTGCAGTTGTTTCATACTTTCTATTTTCGCATGATGGAGCCTAAAGTGCTTTCGTAAGATGTTCAAAGCTGGGACATTGTTTGACATTGTGCTCCTTGGTCTCCATGATGCTGTTTAAGTTATGTTCTCTAACAAACCTCTGATCTGAGGACCTCACAGGGCACCTGGATTTCTACTGAGATTGAGTTATCCATATAAGGGCTCTATATACTGATTAGTAGATTACTGAAGATATTTAAATAGGGTTATCAGAACTTAGGGGCTTAATTAAAATATACACCACACTTTCTAGATTTTGTATTTCTTTTAAATTGATTAAATTATGTCTAATTTTCTCTTCAGTTTTGTGCTACTTACTGTATATGTTGCTCTGTCTGTTTGTGGTTGTAACATGACAAAATCCCTCCTTGTGCAGATGGCTTGTGTGTTACTGTCTATATATTTTGTTTCACAATAGCCGGATTTTTCTTATTAATTTTACGCACTGGCTGTTATTTTCTGTATTTTTAGAAGTCTGTCTTGGTTCTTTGGTTAAGCTTCTAAACTCTGACCTATAAATAGTAAAGTCATAAAGGAAATCACAAAAGCCCAATGAATGAACCAGTGTTGACTACAGAAAGTTACAATTTTGTGAAGAAGCAGCAACGCATTAATCAATTTTGCAGTAATTGAAATTGGACAGATTTCAGTTGATTGGCTCTGACCTGTGATCAGATAGTTGAATATTGGAAAATCTGACATTTATCCTGTTCATTAAATGCATCAAGAAAGAAAACCCTCTCTCTCGCTCTCGTCTGTCACGCGTTTTGAGTTTAGATATGATGAAGGAGCCATGCTTTTGTGCACAAATGGGAAAACTCTTGTAAACCCAGTATTTAACGTTTGACGTTTGTTACATTTAGTTGCTGGATTAAAACAAAGCATTTAGAAATTTGTGGTGCGTTCTAATCTTAAGAAAGAAAATCAGGATCGACAAGTCAGGCGTCAGATATCTGTATCAGGCGGTTAAAGCACGATTGGTCTTTCTCGACAAAGAAACAGGTTTAAAGCTGACTGGTTTGATTGTACAGGCTTCTATGTTTACGAGTCTAAGGCAAAGACAGCTAATCTGATCCTGTTTTTTCATTAGCCTCTACAGTGGGGTTATTTAGAAAAAATGTATTTGCTAAAGAAAGTGTATAGAGAATTAGTGGGGTTTTTTATAAGTATTTTTTCCTGATAACTGCAAAAATTGCAGTTGTCCAGTTTCTTCATGTTTTTTGCAAATGATTGCGCATCATGTCACCATTGAATTGTCAGCTAATAGCTCTTTGAAAATCACCATTACGTCAAATGACCACTAAGTGTTTTTTTTTGCATTTTCTGTAGATGGATCTTAATAAATCTCAACAAACGCTGTCTGTGTTTTAACCACTAGTAACACAGTAGCTGAATTTGAATGTTAAAATTAGCTCTCTGATCATTTTTCTGTCATTTGTAAGCCCAACACTGATTTGTTCCTTGAGTTAGCTGCTTTCTTTGAATCGATTTTAGGTCTGTAGTAGGTGCAACAACTAGATACAATAGCGGGAAGACCTTCAGAGAGTCTGGAAAGCTGCAGCTAAAGACGGCCTTAAAAACAAAATAAATGTTCTTTTTTCAAAGATAAAAATCTAAATAAAAAAAGACAGGGTTAAGACTTCTACAAAGCAATTTAATTTGCCGTCTTTGTTGCACATGTTTAGGTGCAAAATGAAATTCTATACTATTTGCCTTTTTCTTCCATGCATGTTATGTCTGGTCTTATTTCGGTTTCTTTGCTATCATCTGTGGGTGTAAACTCTCGAAGGAGACTTTTAGATGTATGAAGTCTGCTAGACTAAACACGAAGAAGTGGATTTCATCAGGCCTAAGCAAGTGGGTCCAGCTGTCCCGCTCAGATCCAGCGAAATCCTGTGTTTTGAAATCAGAAAATGCCGTCTGAAACCGGGGTGAGATTCTTTCTAAGGATGGGCCTGTGATTTGAAGCAAGCCCACAACATTTGAGAGACTGATGTTACTTAAGAGTCTTCAACATGAACTAGCAAGCTCACAGCAAAGCATTTTAGCCAGAAGGCATATGGTGCGTAATTTCTGAAGAATTGACCTTGAATTTATTTGTGGTAGGTTGAGGTTGTTGTGGTGCTTTTCCCATAAAAAAAACTTTGAGCTTCACCTCCTCTTTGTGTCTTCATATAATTACCACTGTTCATTTGTACATTAAAACCAGATGTTTACATCCACTATATAAAATGACACTTTTTTTCGAGATGTTATCTTACAGTACGTTTAACCTTTCATGCCTTTAAACTATTTGGGAAAGTCTAGATGTTGACATAATGGCTTTGTAAGCTTCTGAATAATTGACAGTGTTTCAGTGAAATTAAGGACAATCTTTGGATGTATGTAACTGTTTTTTTGTGTGGCATCATGGGAAATTTTAAAGCAATCAGCCAAAATATCAGGAAGGAATGGTGAACCTCCATAAATTTTTTTCATTCTTAGGTAGAATTTCCAAAACAAAAAATCCATAGGAACATCCACCAATCATATCGTTCAGAAAGAGGACGTTCTTTGTCCTGGAGATGATTTGCTTTGTGGAGAAATCAATCCCAGAACCTAAGCAAAACATCTTGTGAGGATGGTTGCTGAAACCATTAAAAGAACGCTATTATCCTCTGTAAAAAGTCCTACACTGACATGGGCTGAAAGACCATTCAGTTACAAAGAAAACAATTATTCCTGAAACAGAGTCAGATCACAATTAGTAATTGCACTCTGAGACAAAGACCTATTTCTGGAGATATCATTACATTTGGAGGAAAAACTTGGACTCTTGAACACCAAGCTGACGGGGCTGGCAGCATCAGGCTGTGTGAGTGTTTTGCTGCAGGAGAGACTGGTGCACGTCAATAAATGGATGGCCTGATCAGGAAAGATCATTACCTGGAAATACATTAACAACCTCTCAAGTCAGCAGCCAGGAAGTTGAAGCTTGGCTGCTAAACTGACCCTCCAAATAGACATTGATCCTAAACATACCTCCAGATCAGCTACAAATTGGCGTGTTGGAGTGAAACAGGGCTGACCTCAAACAGGACATTTTTATTCCGATTTGATGTGAGGGAAAAAGCATGAAACCTTGTTAAATTGATTTACTGTCGATTCATACAGTTCATATTGACTGAGCTCGTACTACTAACATATTCTCTGTGAAAATTATAGTTTCAACAGCATGAAATGCATTTTAGTCTCTTGGCTCACATAACCAATTATCTTTTC
>JAHHUM010001245.1:168937-347359 GCA_036173005.1 Crenichthys baileyi
ACTCCCCCCTGTTCGGCCATTTGTCCTTGAACTTCTTCGCCCAAACGAACAGGAATTACCCCACTGATGTAGCCAGGCACTTTGAAGGGGTTCTGATGCTGGGGGACAGTGTAATGAATTGTTTCAATTCAATCAATTCAGTTTTATTTATATAGCGCCGATTCACAACACGTCGTCTCAAGGCACTTTACAAAGTCAATTGAGTTGAATCAGCAAGATTTCAAGTCAGGTACATATATTCCAATTGATCCTAATTATGAAACAGTGCAGTCAAATTCAGTGTATTATTCAAATTGGTTTAAAAGGTTTTCTATCTAAGGAAACCCAGCTGATTGCATTGAGTCAGTGACTTGTGTGGGTTAATACACCCAACAATTGATGATTTAGACTTGCCCACTTGCAGCTTCGGCATTCTTGAGCTTGTACTATAAAATAGCAGCAAGCAAAAAAAAATGGCGGATGTGTTAAACTAGTTAATTCAAAAGTCCAAAAAGCGTAATAGAGAAAAGAGAAATCTGAACGGCTTGAAAAATATGACCCCAACAAAATATAAAGATATCTACACAGCACCCGGAGAGACTAAATTCAACTTTTCTAAGAACACAACAAAATATATTTAAGGGCTAAAAAAGTGGAATTTGCATGATATATCCACTTTAAGTCAGAGGAGGTTCTGAACACAAATGAATGCGAGACCTCTGGGATTTTCATTCATAGAACATTTCGAAAACCAGGGAGCATTTTCCCTCCTCTTTACAGGTATGCAGTTCTTTTTGTTTTACTATTACATAAACACACCAAATAAAATACTGTGAAATTTGCACACATGGCGAAATGTGAAAACGTTGAGCTATTTGCACTTAAGCAAGGTGCTGTTCATGTTATTGTACATCTGTAGTTGCATACCTTATGTGAGAATGCTGAAGTGTGTCTGCCTCCAAGAGCAAGGCTAAATATTTAGGTAAACATCTTGTCCTTAGGCGGCAGGTAAGGCTATCAAGCAGAATGTTCCTTCTGTTCGGCTGGGCCCCCGCTGCGCTTATTAGCTACCCATAATGCCAGGAGTTGTTTATGCTCAAGGCTGAAAAACTTGGCACATTGGATTAAATATAATTGCATTCAATTTACACAACTGTTATGACTCAAATGTGAACTATTTAATGGGGTTAGAGAAGCGCTCTGTTCATTGGAACTTTGTCATCATGTTCCCTCCTCTGATTTTATCACATGCTAATTTGAAGTTTCATATACTTGATTTCTTCTTGGTGTCTTCTCCAGGATCCTCAAGCAAGCTATGATGTCAACAGCAATGATCTGGATCCCATGCCGCGATATGATGCAACCAATGAGAACAAGTGAGAAAAAATATTTTCATAATAATTATGACTCATGGATAGATGTTCGTGACTCCAGTTTGAGGTTTTATGTTATACTTGCTCCTCTGCATCTTGGAGTGCCTCCATGCTGTTTATTTGGGATTTTTTTCAACAAGCAGTCGTGTCCTTCTGACCCATCAATTCAGGCCCGACTTTGTTGTGGTTCTGCTTACATAAAAAATTAGATTGTGACATTTGTGGGTAGCTTGTGATTTTTTTTCTCTTTGGAAGAATGTGTCTGCGTAAGAAGGGGGGAGAAAAACAAACTCACTTTTCTTGTGCCAACTTGGCTTTGGTTCAGCAAGTGATTTCCCCCCCTCCACCCTTTGTTTTTCTTTGATTGTGTGTTTGGTTGCAGCAGCACAAGTGTCGTGGCCGTGGCTTAATGCCTGCTGGTGATGCACTTTCTTAAAGAGACAGACATGAGGGACAGATGCAGCTTAATGAGCTCCGAGTTGAACTCTTATTTTATTTTGATGTCATGTACGTTCTGGGTGTTGATCTTTTATGATATTAGTATCACAGAGTGGGGCAGTCTTTATTTTTTTTTGTTCAGCCATTTTTAGTAAAAATGTCTTTCTTTTTGATGTGAGGTGACTGGCATGTTCAATCTGGTCATCATTACAGGCTTCTTATGCTGCCTTAAAAAGTCTGGAAATTTGCTTCTGTAATTTTCCAGGTATGGGAAAGTTTTGGCTTACTGAATGAACATGAATTGAAAAATCCAAAAGGGCCATTTTTAGAACCCATTTTGACTCTAGATAGTTTTACATTTAGGTTAAACTGTATTTGTGATTCTTAAACTGGGTGTTAAATGCCAAACAAGCACGAAAACTACTGGTTTTATGAGTCTTACCAACAACATAAAATCACCATTTAAGGGGGGATAAACAGGCTTTCCAATAGTGGGAGATTTATTGCAAGGGATCATTGTTACAGCAGAGAAATAACTAAACAGATTGCTCCTACATACAGCTCACTATAGCACCATCAGCTGTCTTGTTATCACTTTGTTTACTCCAACTTAGTTTTGGCTAATTGTCTACACTTTTCTAATGGAATTTCTAAAATGTATTATTTTTTCTTAATCAGGTGGTTTTAATTAACTGACCAGTTTGATATTGCAAAGTCATGGCTGAATTACTGTTTTGCTGCTTTTGTTACGATTTAAAACCAGGACAGCTCCGAGCAGTTCCACAGAGACGGACCTGTGGGTTTTTCTGTGCTGTATAAAATTAGGAACAAACATCTGTTTGCTTTATTTTTATAGGGCTTCTAGATGGATCTCCTTGGTTCCAGAGATTTTATGACTTTGGCCCAACACCTATTAGAGAGTGGCCGCGTTTTACAAAAAAAAATGATAGCAATAAAAAAGTCTTGACTATATGTTGCTGTATTGTCAGAAATGTACTAGAAACAACACAGAATTCACAGGAAAAATAGCTGTAAGGATCTTAAAAATGGCTCCTAATGAACTTCTAATATTAGGCACTAAACAGAAAATACGACGTTCTAGTGGCTGTATCTGCTGAAGCTTGGTTCTGGTTGAGCGAAGAGATCCATGAGTGACTGCAACACAGATGTGACAACAGTGGAAAATACAGACACAAACACTAAAGAAAGGAAAGAGGGCCAGACTGACAATTTTATGGATTACTGCAGTGACGTGAGCAGAGTGAAGGGTGCAGTAGAGAGAGCCTGCATTTTGCCTCTTTAACCGTGGTAAAAAGGCTGAATTAATGACCTATAGTCACTTTATTTATTTAACTTTAATGTTGAGTTTGAAGCTGTCTAGAAAATATCCTACTTAGTGTAACAACTGAGTCTGAGAAAGGACATAAAAGTCAGTATATTGCAAATTTAATTGAAGAAAAATTCTAAACACAAACAAAAACTTTGTTGATTTACGGAAACAGAAATTGTACAACAGCAATGGAAACAGTTTTCACCCTCTGGAGGTTTTCAGGTGAATGCACAGACAATTTGCTGGAGAGTTTTCTTGCAGATGCTGTTCACACATGCATTTCACAGCTGGATTTTCTGCTGGAGATGTGCTCTCACAGCTGGAAATGTGAGGGAGGTTGTGCGGAGGAGCGAGCTGCAGTCATGATGTGGAAAGCCTGACGTGGAAATCACTGTCTTTACAACTTGAAAATAGCACATGGAGCTCATTGATGCTATTGCCACATGTATCAGAATGAGGGGTATGGAGGATATTTGTGTTCCTATCTGCCTTCTAAGTGGAACATTGATTAAATATTTCAGGGCTCTGGTGCATTTGTAAAGAAAGGGGTATATTCAAGTCCCCAACCTTGTAGCAATGTTGACCCCTAAATGTAGAGGTCATCTAGATGTTTCCTGTGGCTGCAGTGCATTAAAGTGCTCCTAAAATTGCTAGAATCTGTTCAAAAGTGGCAGATTGCAGCTCTCTCCGTAGGTGTTCTACAAGATTTGGTTCAGGACCGAGTGTTTGCCCGTTTAAAACATCTACACTTTTTCCTGCAATTCTGTTCGGGTTTTATGTGAGTGGTTATTTTTTACTCCATTGTCTTGCCAAAAGCCATAAGTACTTTACCTCAAAGTAAGTCTTGACATTTTGCTCAAAGGCACCTAATAATCTTCTGATACATTTGTTAATTTTGTATATTCGGAGCCTCAAGGACCAAAGGCAGCAGTGCAGTCCTATATCATAATAAAACCCCCACCATGGAACATAAAAATCTTGATGTACTTCTATTTTCTTTGTACATTTTTAAAAAGAACCTTACATATTTCTCTGAGTCTTTAGGAACAATCGGAAACTTTCACTCAGTTCAGCTTTAACTTAACAATCAGCACCTTCCTGTCACTAATTAATTACATTTAGCAGTACAGAGGTTTTTTTTGTCTTATTAAAAACATACTTCACACTAAAGCATGAGGTAATGGGGTAAACATGCATTAATGTCTGCACAGACTTGGCGGAAATGTTGGCCGAATTTCGAGGACAGATTTTCATCATGAATGGTGGATAGTAAAGTAGATATTTTTAATTTGCTTTAATTTCAGCAGCAAATGAGGATGTTGCAGTGTGCACTTCTGCTAAGTAAAGCTAGGGATGTTGCCATATTTGTCACCCTAAAATCAATTCATGTTAACTTTAGATGATTGGCCTCACACAAACTTTAAGCAGTGTCAAATGCTCCTCAGGACTCCCATTGGAGCTCCCATTGTTTTTCTTCGGGGTATGGATTATTCAGCTTGTTGCTAGTGTTACATGGCAGCAGTCAGACATTTTTCTTAATTTCTTTGTGTGTGTGTGTGTGTGTGTGTGTTCCTGTCTTGGCATCACAGTGAGAACCATTTTCCCGATTTCACCATCAAATTGAGGACCAATTGTACCAAAGTGAGGACATTTTGCTGGTCCTCACGACCTATTTTGCTAACGGTTAGGTTTAGGACTAAGGTGTGAATTGAGTTTAGGTTAAGGTTAGTGTTAGGCATGCACTGGTAATGGTTAGGTTTAGGGTTATTGTCAGGGTTAGGGCATAGAAAGGGTTGAAAATGACTGAAAATCAATGGAAGTCAATGGGAGTCAACACATGGTCCTCACTACATATAGCAAAACAAGAGTGCGTGTGTGTGTGTGCGTGCGTGCGTGTGTGTGTGCACACATGCGAGTTGTGATACAGATGTTCTCAGCAGGAGTTGTCCGTGTGTTTGTGTAGATCTGGAAAGTGGTGTTTTTGGAGGAGGCAGCAGACGCAAACACGCCATGTTTGTGTCATGGTCGCTGACCTGGGTCGATTGTCACTGCTGCAGTTACTCAAGGAATGTTACCCTCTCACACACGTGTCAGAGTTATTACTTGTAGACATTGTTTAAGCTATCTTTGTCTGCTTGTGGGCCAGTGGGAGTAGACGACTTGTGTGCTGCTCTTGGAAAATATCAAAACAGAGTTGCTGGGTTTGTACTTTAGTGTATGTATATATATATTATATAATATATATTATATATATAATATATATATATATATATATATATATATATATATATATAATATATATATATATAATGTATGTTATTATATATATAATATATATATATATATATATAATATATTATATATATATATGTATGTATATATATATATATATAATATATATATATATATAATATATATTTTTATATATATATATAATATATGTATATATATGTATTTTATGTATATATATATATATGTAATATATATATATATATATGTATATATATATATATATATATATATATATATATATGTATATATATATTTAGAAGCTATTCTGTGTATTTTTAGCCTGCATATTTCTACATTTTTACATGTCAACTCCTTTTTGATTACACTTTCTTCACCTCACAGTTTTAATGAAGATCTATGTTTGTCCATTCGTATCTATTTTTCTGTAAAATATGCATGTTTACGTTCTATCCAGTGCATGCTCTCCTGCTGGTGTTTGCAGAAATTTACAGAAGTAAATGCAATGATAAGCTGTTTATTCCTGCTCTGTCCTCAGACATGGTACACGGTGTGCAGGTGAAGTCGCTGCAGCTGCAAACAACTCCCATTGCATTGTGGGAATTGCCTACAATGCCAGAATAGGAGGTTAGTAGTTCATTATGTTTGTGTTAACTCTTGTTTTCTTTTAGTGTTGGCAATTGTTCAGTATTAGCCATATTCTCTATTATGTTTTATATTTTATAGGTAGGAAGTGTCCCCCCATTTTTATTTCAGCGTATTCATCAGTTGGATTTAGTTAAACTTCTGTTTATTTTAGATGTCTTTTTTTCACAGTTTTTTATTTGTTTTTTATTTATGATTTAAAATGTAACCAAAATGAAATAAATTAAATTAATAAAATTTGCTTTATTCAAGCCCTATTTTTAGCACCTAGATTAGATGTTATTATAGAGTTGATTTAACTGGCCAAATGGAAAATGTATTTGAACCCTGAAGGGAGGTAAAAGCAAATTTTCTAAATCTCACTGTGTAAGGCTTTTGTGTCCATCTTCACTAGGGGTGTCAGTAATTGTGATAGTTGGTGAAATTTCCAGTTTAGTTGATTCCATATAGACTGGGTTTCATTACAGGGCCCGCTCAGAACAGCATAAATGGACAAAAAGTTAAAAAGCCACTGCAAAACGTATCCTTCACAGCCTTACAGAGCCACTAAGTGTTACATCGGTTTTCTCTAATTTGTCATCTTTAATGTGCTTTACCAGATGATCTGGTAAAGCTTTGAAAGACACTGTTGCAGAAATAAAGTGCTTGTGTTTTATAGATTTTCCTGGGGCAACAGTACAGCACAGAAATGCTTGATAAGTCTGCTTCTTTTTGATTAATTACACAATTATAAGAGGATACATTTTAGTGGCTGCCATATCTACCACAACTCTTCAATGGAAAGGATTAAGTGTTGTCGTTTTGTTTTTGTTTGTATGTCAGGTGTCCGAATGCTGGATGGAGACGTAACAGACATGGTGGAGGCCAGGTCTCTGAGCCTCAACCCGCAGCACATTGACATTTACAGCGCCAGCTGGGGACCCGATGATGATGGGAAGACCGTGGATGGACCGGCATCTCTGGCCAGGCAGGCCTTTGAGAACGGCATCCGCATGGTGGGCGCATTTGCATTCACATTTACATGCAGAAATGTGTACAGATATGTTACAGATATCTCTTTATGTGTCTTTATGTGGCAATGACGTGATATAAACGGACACTTCAAGCAGATTTCTACAAGTATACTTTTGATCAGAGATACCTTTATCTATTTTCTAGCTAAAAGCCTCCTTCTGACATTTCAGTGCAAAGCTTCTTTATTAGCATATATTAATTTACATATTCATAATCTGTTCAGCGCACCAACAAGGTGGTGCTCTGTTGAGTCACAGAGCAAAGTGTCTGACTCGAGTGGAAAGCTGCAACCGAGGTCAATGAGGATGAAGTGATTTAACGTCTACATTTAATAAACATAGGCCTGAGGTTCATGGTTAGATTTAGCCAGCTTTCTCTTAATGAAGCAGATATCATAGTAGTGAAACAGAGGAGGTAATGGTGTTTATCTCAATGTAATGTCTGTATTTCCAGGCTAAAAACTGGAAAGCTGTGGGCAATAGGCTTCAGAGAGACAAAAGACAAAAAAGAAAAATGTGACATGTAAAGGTAGTGAGTGTGTATGGAGTCCCTAAAGCTGCTGAGGGCCTGGGGTTTGAAGATGACGAGGGTGAGGAAGATGGCTGTGCAGCTGTGGGAGCTGGGCAGTAGTATCTGTCCCCATGTACCCGTACAGCTGTGTGAGTGAAGATGAGTAAAAGTGACATGCTTGTTGGTGTGATGCGAACCTAAGAGACATCCTGAAGAGACAGTTTACGCAGAGCTGAGGTGTTAATGGTAAGACCGACGCCTGTGGTGTGAGTTGCATCCTGTGATGTGCTTCTCTATATTTGATTTAAGTCAAGTCAAGTTTATTTATATAGCGCTGTTCAGCAACAAGGCACTCAAGGCGCGCTGCCTTGAGTTAAGCAGATCTTAACTTGTCTCTACCATGTTTATATAACATTTAATCATTCTTCTGTCTCCTCTACTTCACTCTTCCCCATCCTTTTGTGTACTATCCCTTTTCTTTTGTTAACTGCTTATAAAAATACTCTCCATCACTCTCATCTGCCAGCGTTTGCTCCTGACTGATCCTCCTCTGACTCCCAGAGGGGCTTCATGCGCTTATCACTGTCTGACAGAAGCCTTCTCCTGAAAAACTCCATTCTACCTTTTATTACCACGTATTAGTGTCTGTGAGTCCGTCTGTTTAGTGTGTATAAACAATCGGTGTGAATTTCAGTGCCAGTCAGTTTGTCGGATCTCTTTTTCACTGACTCCTGACCGACCTTGCAGTTGGTCATCCTAAGCACTGCGACAACCTGATTGTGTCTCAGTTAGGTTTGAGGTTAAGATAATTTAATTCAATTAATATTAGATTAAGCCTCAACCTGTAAAAAAAAAAATATTCGGACTGTTCTACTTGGTTACTTTTTGTAGTAAGTTCTGAGTAGCTACATATATAGAAAATGTACTTGGTTCATTTATGTGGCAAAAAAACGTTGAATGATTATTGATTTTCAGTATTTTTATTGTACATGCACTGCATTTCCAAAATAATTCCTTCAAATGCCTTCACACCCATGTAAACCTGAGTGACATCCCATCCCTGATCAATAGGGTTCAATATGATTTTGGCCCACCAGTTGCCCATTTAACAGTTTCAACTCTTCTGGGATGCTTTTTCACACGGTTTAGTAGTGTACTTATGGGAAGTGCATCTATGAGGTCAAACACTGATGTTGGACCAGAACAACTGGCTGGCCTAAAACAGGAAGGAGCCATTTTAAAACTGTTCTGACAAATTTGAAAGCATAAAAATGTTCGAAACGCCTTTTGAATGCTGCAGCATTAAGAGGTACTTTCACTAGAACCACGTATCAGAGTCAGATACCTGAAGAACATCCCCTATTGACTCTGCAGAGGGTTTGACGACCTCAACGCACACTATGCCTCAGCATCTGCTGACTCTGCTCGGGAACTACCACTATATGGCTAAATTGCTATCATTCTCAATCAGTTTATTGCTCAGGTGACATCCTATCACAGTAACACACTGAAATTCTCTGAGCTCCAGACAGCTCCCATCCTTTCACATCCTTTATAGAGGCTTTCTGCTGGATTTTATACACCTCTGGCCACAGAAATAATTAGAGCACATGAACTCAATGATTTAGAGGGGTCACCTAATCCTTTTGGTTATATGGTGTATAGCTATGCTGTCTTTCACAAAGGTGTAGTTTTGTATACATTTTATGTGTGTGGTCTGTTCATGTCAAGTCTGTTGTGTAGACATTGTTCTAATTCAGCTGAAGGTCTCCTTGCCATCACCCTAATCTTTAGCGTTCTCCACAGATTCCTATATCAGATTCAGAACAGGACTCTTCCTGGCCCGCTCCAAAACATTAATATTACTGCCAGTCAGAATAAATGTGTTGTTAAATAAAACTATTACTTTAAACCTAAATCTGCTAGTGGGATCAATAATTATGGGCCTAACTGTAAAAAAAAAAAAAAAAAAAAAAAAAAAGCAAGGCACCTGTGCCTACTGTCACCTGTTCTAGGGGAAACCTTAGAACCCTTAAGCCTTTGAGAACTTTAAAAAGTCCTTGTAACCCGCTCCATTGAACCACGAATTAGACCCTTTATCTGCCATGATTGTTTTGAAACTTGGTCAGATGAAGCCAACCAAAGACTGCGGCTGAATTTGGCCGATGTACACAACGTGCACACATGCATAGACTCACAACTGCAGGTTGCAGCTACGGGCTTCTGCTCACACTAAGCGTTTTGTCAGAAAACTCTTGTAGCTTTTGTGAAAGGTTTTTATAAATTTGAAAAACAGTCACAAACCGACCACTTGGGCAGCCGGCCAGCCAGACACCTTTAGCTTCAGGCCTGCAGTCTGCCAGCTTAACAACTTAAATATTCTGGCCTGTAAAATATTAAAAATTCTGAATACAAAATATAGAGAAATAGAGCTTTTTCCTTTTGTTAATTTCTGTTATCACTGGTATTGGATGATGATAATCCTCATAAACAGAGAGGCATTTAATAAAAATCTCTTGTAAATCATTTGTAAAAAGGAAATGTACAGGGGTTGGACAATGAAACTGAAACACCTGGTTTTAGACCACAATAATTTATTAGTATGGTTTAGGGCCTCCTTTTGCGGCCAATACAGCGTCAATTTTTGTCTGGGAATGACATATAAAAGTCCTGCACACTGGTCAGAGGGATTTAAAAAACCATTCTTTTTGCGGGATGGGGCCCCAGGTCACTTTGTGATACTGGGGAAAAAAACGTTTCCTGACTCGCTCCTCAAAACACCCCAAAGTGGCTTAATAATATTTAGATCTGGTGACTGTGCAGGCCAGGGGAATGTTCAACTTCACTTTCATGTTCATAAAACCCCAATCTTTCACCCGTCTTGCGGTGTATTGGTGCATTGTCATCCTGATACACGACACCCGCCTTCAGGATAAAATTTTTTAACCATTGGATGCACATGGTCCTCAGAAGGGTTCGGTAGCCCTTTGGCAGTGACCCGCCCATCTAGCACAAGTATGGGCCCAAGGAATGCCATGATATGGCACCCTAACCCATCACTGATCCCCCCCTGCTTCACTTGGGCATGCAACAGTCTGTGTGGTACATTTTTGGGGGCTTCCCCACACCGTAACTCTCCCGGAGGGGGGGGAAAACTAAAGGTGGACTCATTAGAGAAAAGGCATGTTTCACATTGTCCACAGCCCAAATTTGCGCTCCTTGCACCATTGAAACCGACTTTTTGGCTTGGCATGAATGCCAAAGGTTTGGCTATAGCAGCCCGGCCCGTTATATTGACCCTGTGGAGCTCCCGACGGACAGTTCTGGTGGAAACAGGAGAGTTGAGGTGCACATTTAAAATTCTGCCGTGATTTGGGCCCGGGTTTAATTTTTTGGTAAAATCTGGGTTAGCACCCGAACATCCCTTTCAGACAGCTTCCTCTTGCATCCACAGTTAATCCTGTTGGATGTGGTTTCGCCTTCTTGGTGGTATGCTGACATTACCCTGATACCGTGGCTCTTGATACATCACAAAGACTTGCTGTCTTGGTCACAGATGCGCCAGCAGACGTGCACCAAAAATTTGTCCCCTTTTTAACTCTGTATGTCACCCATAATGTTTTGCATTTCAATATTTTTAGCAAAAATGTGCTCTTACCCTGCTAATTGAACCTTCACACTCTGCTCTTACTGGTGCAATGTGCAATCAATGAAGACTGGCTACCAGGCTGGTCCAATTTAGCCATGAAACCTCCCACACTAAAATGACAGGTGTTTCAGTTTCATTGTCCAACCCCTGTACTATTGATTGTAATTTGAAGAAGAATAGTCACTGATAATTTTGAACTGATTCTCAACCCTACTGTGGATTTATACTATTTAACTGCCTACTAATGTGTTAGCAGGCATTAGAGTAATGGTGCATTTGCTTAATTCTGTGATTTCAGACTTATTAGAAGATAATAAAAGAAACAAATGGGGCCAAAGAAAAAACTATACGTTTTCCTTTCAGGGAAGAAAGGGCCGTGGCTCTATCTTTGTGTGGGCTTCAGGAAATGGCGGGCGCAGCAGAGACCACTGCTCCTGCGATGGTTACACCAACTCCATCTACACCATCTCCATTTCCAGCACAGCTGAGAGTGGACGAAAGCCCTGGTACCTAGAGGAATGCTCATCCACCCTGACCACTACATACAGCAGCGGGGAGAACTACGACCGAAAGATCGTAAGTATTAAACCAGCTTTGTGTTTGTGTCTGCACCTGTAGGAGTTTTTTTTAGATTCCTGGAAACAGATCTTCATTGCTTGCAGATATAAATCTTGCGTGTATTCAAATAAGTAATTATTCCGTCTTGTAATCAAAGGAACAAACATCAGCAGGAAAAAGCAGTGTTGTAGTTGTTTTTTGCAGGTTTGCTTGGTTAGCTAAACTCCGCTCCCAAGCACCCCCCCAATTAAACAAAAACAAAATTGTTATGCATTTATGTGGCTTGTTCAGCAACTACTTGCTACATTCCTCATACTGATGCAACACACACACACACACACACACACACTGTCTTTACAGTTAACGTAAAGCTGCGTACCGTAGATGCCCTTGTGGGATGATTTTTGGCCAGTCCACAGCAGCTTGTAAAGACCTTTTTTTTTTGCTACAGAGAAGCTCCTTTTGATGATGGCTCAGACTGGAATTTAGCCAAGCTTTTCTTGGCCAACTGGATGATGAGCTGTTTAAAGTTTGCCCAATCAAAGCAAATATTACAGCTCTTTAATAACTTTTATTAGCTCTTATTGCTTAATTCAATGTGTCTTTTTTTCCTTTCATAATAAACCGGCACGTGTGTTTTCGCATCAAAACTGGAATGTGTGTCTAAGGGGTTTCAGGTGTGTTTAAATCTCCCTGCTCCTCATGTCTGCAGTCTCTCTTAGTCTCTTTTTCTCCCTCTCTACCTGTTGTCACAGCCGTATCCCTCCGCCTACACCATTCTCTGACATTTATTTCTACTCCATCGTAACTTCACGGCACCCTATCTGTTATATCCTTCCCGTGTTACTTCAGCATCTTTTTGAACCTCTCCGGCTCCTCTGTCCACAGATCACAACAGACCTGAGACACCGCTGCACAGACAGTCACACAGGGACATCCGCCTCGGCTCCCATAGCAGCTGCCATCATCGCTTTGGCCCTGGAAGCAAAGTAAGATCCACTTAACCTCATCCCCTCATCCCTTTGTCCCGTCACTAACCTCTAATGCCCTCTTGTCTGTCCTATCTCGCCGATCTATACAGGGAACACATGAGACTTCACATTGTCAACAATAGAAATGCACCATATCACTTGGAGAGGCTGTCTTTGTTTTATCAGTGTAGTAAAGGTAGAAAGAATCTGGTCTATATTCACCTTGATGTTCTCTTAGAAATCAAAACTGACAAAGCAACTCTTTGACCTCCTGCCCTTTGAAATGTTTAACAGGTTTTTCAATGGGTTGCATATCCTTTGAAATAAAGAACGACTATTTAGAAAGGTTCTTGCAGTACACAACAGTACTGCACGTTTTAGCTGCTTTTCTGATTGTCATCATGCTTATTCAGTGGTCACCTTTCCGAGGGCTTTAACAGGATTAAACTCTATTGTGAAGCGACAGCCACATTTAGCTGCAGTGTGTGCAAACTGTAAGAACTAAGATTGTCCCCCACTGTCCCTGCTGGTATATTATAAATACATGCACTGGGACCCTGAGGCAGGTGGATAACTTATTAGCATTTTGATTATTTATTGCAGAAATTTAAATGATGCAGCTCTTTCTTTGTGGACTTTCCTTTAACTGATTATTACCTCAACAGTCAGTTAAAAGAAGGCATTTGAATAGAAAAATGAAAACCTCATGTTCACAAAAGAGGAGTTTTCACTTACAAGAAATTTCATCTTCAGAAACATTTTTTTTTTTTTGTATACATTAACTTTGGGGAAAGTGGTGGATATATAAAAGTCCTATTTACAACTTTTGGACTTGCACATTTTCTCCGCATTTATCAACGTGTTTAAATCTTAATGGATCTTTCTGCACCAGGATGGTTCCTTCCAAACATTAAATCTGATCTGGCTCTGAAGCTCCACAACCACAGGAAGAAAAAACTTAGTCATCTGTTGAAAGCAAATCATTTCTCGCTCTGTTTCACTGTGTTGCCATAATCCCTTCTCTATCCTCGAAAACCTTTTTTTTTTTTTGTTCAAAGGCTCTATAAATGCTAGACGGTTCTTCTTTTTAAACCTGTTTTGGGTGTCAATATTGTAATAAATTCATGAATTTGCAACGGTGCAGCGCAGGTGCAGAGACTGTGAATTAGGTCCATCATCACATGTTGAGCAGCTCAGGTAACTGAGGTCACATCGATTAACCTGGATAATCCCATCCAAATCCTCCCAACAGAAAATATTCTCGGTTTCTAGGCAGTGCTGGGCTCGTAAGCCTGTTTTCTCAACAAGATTATCACACACGGTTTCTTCCCTGCCTGCTTTCTACTTTTCTGTGGCTCCATCACAACAACAATGCTCTTTGTTAAGCCTCTGAGGGAAACCGCTTTCTTTCTTTACTGACTTTCACTATGTTAGTTTAGTTTACATGCAGGCATACACGTGCGTGCAAAAATGACAAAATATGCTGCTGCAAAAAATAATTTACCCTTTTTTTTGCTTTTTTTGGTCAATATTTAATGTTTCACATCAGCAAGCAACCTTTGAGTAAGTCTAAAAAGCAGTTTTGAAATGATGAATTCTTTAATAAAGGTAAGAAAATGATCCCAACCAACCTGGCTCTAGGTGTGGGCCATTCAGAGATGAATTTGCTTGTATGCTTCATATCATGTTGCTGGTAAAGAGGGGAATTTATGGCTTCAACAATTATAGCAACTCGCTTAGGTCTTAAAGCAGCAAAGCAGGCCCAGAGCATCACACTGCAACCACCATGTTTAACTGTATTATGTTCTTTTTCTCAAATCCTGAAAAAGATTATGCCAAATGTAATAGATAAGATAACGTTTTAGGACTCACACTGTCTAAAAGGTTCAACTTTTGTCTCGTCTGTCCACAGAAGAGTTTCCTAAAAGTCTTTTATATTATCACAATGTTATTTGGGAGACATGTGAGACGGGCCTTTATGTTCTTTTGGGTCAGAAGTGGTTCCGGCCTTGAACCTCTCCCATGCAGGCCATTTTTGCCCAATCTCTCTTTATTATTGTTGAATCATGATCTATGACCTTAACTGAGGCAAGTGAGGCATACAGAGCTTTAGGTGTTTTTCCAGGTTCTTCTGTGACCTCCAGGACACTTCAAAACAACCCAGTACCTATTTCTCCCCTCCCAGTTTGATGTCATTGTGATGTGTGTGCAGGATTAAGTACAATAAATTTTACAGAAACATTTCTGCCTTGCTATAATGTAGAAATGGGTAAAGTCATCCTGAAGTCTGTAACGTAGAAGAAAGAAACATGAAAAGAAAGGAATAATCTGCCATATTAACCTCATACTGGGGGGTTCAAGAAAACAAAACAGGCACAGATGGGTGAAAATTTTTCCTCTTCTCTGGAGCTACAGAAACATTTATTGGAAAAAGAATATTCACAAGTGACAGTTCGACGGGTACCCCTCTTTAACTAGAGGTTTATAGAGGTGAAGCTTCCGATGAATGTTTACTTCCTTCTCTTTTATTTCTCACATCTATATTCCTAGTTTTCCAGCTCTATTTCCATCTATAATTACACTTTAGAGAGGCAGAGAAACGTATATCAGACTTCTTATTTGCTGCAGATTCCCGCTGTCTGTGAGCTCCTCCATTAATTAGTTTTGGCTTGTTTATGGGAAGGCGGTCATGGCCTAGATAGTGATGCCAAAGTCACTTTTAATTAATGACCATAAAACTTTAATGGAACCATAATTACGCAGTGACAGCTTAGCCTATTAATATTGATCCAAACATTAATTATTCTGACTTCTTTCAGGACTTATCTGTGCTACCACCCTTTATTTATTTTGCACTTGACATTTTATTTCCAGCCAGTTGTGTTCTAGACGTTGAACATGCTCATGGCTTTAATAAGAGCGGGTTAATTGAGAGCACTAGTGAGAGGTTGATTAATTCAGAGTAAAGGGAGTGCACCATGTTATGCATTTTCTTTAAGCAGAAGTCTGTTACTTTTATTGAGATTTGATCTGGATATTTTTAACAAATGTTTGTTTTTATAGAAAACTTCTACCTGCTTTTAACAAACCAGATGGGCCAATAGTCACATTTATTCTTTCACATCAAGCATAATAAGAATGTGCTCTTTGGAGAATTAATCAAACTTCAAACACTTTTACCCTCGATTTTCCATCTGTTCCAGTGATTTTCAGCATTAAAATGCTAATCTTTCCCTCATGGAAGAATCCTGGGTTGATTGGTGTTTCTTTAGATTCATGAAAAACCTAAAACTGTCTGAATTCCACAAATAAAAACCATGTGCAGACACCTCTTTAGTTTCTAACTGCTGGGAATGTCTGCAGCAGCTAAATAGGTGACGTTCAGACTCTACCGCAGATGTTCAGCATTTTAAACATACCTGCTCTTATGTAAGCGACTCAGCAGGCAATGGGGTGTTATTCCTTGTTTCCCCCTCCTATTGTACCTGTTAACTTTTCTAGCTTCTAAAAGCCAAACGTTGGGGTACAAGCATGATATATGGCAATTTCTTCAAGCGCTTTGGAGTACTGCAAAGTGTGGGGGTCTCAGATGGTGTGGGAGTGACATGAGGGAGGGAACGGAGCATCTGGCAAACATATGAGATTGAAGGGAATCCCATGAAACTTGGTGACCCACTTCTTCCTTTTTTTTTGCCTTTAATCTCCTGTTTGGGCATCAAAGGACTTCAGACACATGGCAGCTATCTTGTAATAGCTCTCACGTGAGCTCTAAAAAAAAAAAAAAGGAAGAGAAACCAAGAGATGCATGAACAGGCAGCTCTTTATTTGCGCTCTCTAATCTAATCTACCATATACAGTATATGACTGGTTTCTTTACCTTGTGCTTTCATATTGTAGCTTTTTGTTCTTCTCTGTGATTTGTTTTTAAACCCTTTCATCTGGAATCTTTGTTCCTCTTTCATCTAACCATATGCCCTATATGCTGTTGTCTAAATTTACTCTCATAACAAGGATAAGTCTGCTTATCTAAATGACCATTCTGCCCTTTTAAGTTTTTTAGTTTTATCTCCATATTAGTCTAACCTTTTGACATTACAGTGAATTATTCAGCGTGCTTTTCGACTGCATCATTAGTCCTGCATAGGGTTATTTATATGTATGCATATTTTAATGAATGCTTCTTAAAACACATATTTTGTCTTTTAAATAGCTTTTCCTACAACATATGATTAACGAGTGTTAATGCGTTTCCTCTTTTAGTCCTTCTCTAACATGGAGAGATGTCCAGCACATCATCGTAAAGACCTCGAGAGCTGGGCATCTGAGCGCTCCGGACTGGAAGACCAATGCAGCTGGTTACAATGGTATACACACCAATAAACACACACAAAAGTCATAATGTTTATGTAATACCCTCGTCAACCTATTACATATTTGCATTTCAGTGGCCTACAAAAACAAGCTACCATAGGAAAATAATACATCTATCATATACAATTTGATTACCAAATAAGCCAGGGGCCCACAGATTTTTTTAAACATGTCAAAAAAAAAATCTTCCTAATCAACGCTATAGCTTCCACACCCAATGTATACTACACGTTTCCTACAAAATTGATGCAATTGCCACTCAGATATTGCTGCAATGACCTGCTAATAATATTACCTAATGCAATATAGTAACATCACCGAACGTTTAAGATAAAGATTTACTCACCTCAGCATGTTAAATGTTTGAATTTGAAAGTTAAGTTGATTGTTTCCCTTAGTTTCTGATCTAATCGGCTAATCATTATCTGACCATTTGGGGGCACTCTTGAACAACGAGATGTCATTCCCAGGTGGCTAACTGATTTTGAATACAAAAAAAAGTATAAAAAAAAAAACTACACAATGTCACAAAGGTAACGTACCCTATCCTAAAGCAGCAGGACACTGTGAATTCCACACCATTGATCCCAATACAAATGTACTACTCAAAGCGGGAGTGTATCAAAAGTGACGTGCATAGTTAAGACATAATGGGGAGAGATGCCTCATAAAATTCAAGATGCCAGCAAGATGGGAAACAGTGTAAACACAGCTTTAATGAATACTGCGGGAAACACAAACTTAAAGTAGCAGAAGTATTTTAATGTTGCAAAGTCTATTGTTGATGTGAATCCTCCACACTTTTATGAACCAGGAGCAGGGTTTTTGTAATTAATTGTAGCTTCACTTAAGTAATTCTTCAATACAAAATCAATCTGTTAAAAGTGCTGCACAGGTATTTTTTCAAAATTATTATTAATCTTTAAGATTTTGGAAGCATTATTTGGTTGTTTTCTTCTATAAGGTTAACAAACTGGTTATAAAGGTGTTAATTTCTTAGATTTCTCTTTGTGATTCCTTGAGTCAAAATCAAGAATAAATGTTTTTCAACACTGGGGAAGTTTTCTAAACTCCATTAGATTTTTCCAAATTTCCATTGTTTGTAATACAACACAAGCAAATCAGAAAACAACAGGGTTACCTTAAAGGAAAATTAAATAATATATAAGACTTAAATAAAAGTCAGAAAAGTCATAGGTGCAGCCCAGTTTGCCAAGTTGTTCAAAAATATCTCTAGAGTTTTCACTCTAATAAGACAGGTTGTGCACAAATAAAGGCAGTTCCGAAACATTCCTTCCCATTCAAGAGAAGATCAATAAATAAGATTACTTTAGGAGCAAAATGTCCACAAGGTAGCCAAGACCGATAACTTCCAAATTGCCAATGTCGGTGTTAATGAGTCGTCCATCAAGAGAACGGTGAACAAAAGAGTGGGCATGACCGAGCTGCAAAATGAAGGCTTCAATCCTTCAGGAAGAAATCTGCTGTCTGTCTGCAGTTTGATGAAGGTCACATTGTCAGGCCAAAGGACAAATACTAGACAAAAATCCAGTCATATAGACTGATTAAAATCCTTTTATATACATCCCAATTCAATGTGAGTTATAATTCGGTATAATTATAAAAATCTTTTTAAAATGCCAATTGGTAAAAAGTTGTATGTTTAATTAAACTCATTTGATTGCACCTAGTTTGACTTTCTAGCATCCATTCTCCTGCACAAGCATATATTGGCAGTGGACGGTTTAAGTGAAATCAGAATTGTGTTTGCAGTAAAGAACATAAAACACCTTCTAATATGTGGGATAGAGGGGTGTTAGTATTATAATTTGCATCTGTTTTTGATTGTGTGTGGTTGAAGATTACATTTAATACATGATAGAACAATGAATTCTGCCTTACACATGAAACAATACCTAAAAGAAGATTAAAATCAATGAACACCAAAAAATAAAGCTGTGACTTAAATAAAAAATGCTCTGTAAGGATGTGAAATACTGTAGATCCTATAAAAACCTTCCAAAATCCCAGAAAGGAAGATGTTTTCATCTGCGATTGTGGTTAATCTTTCTCTGGACTTGATTCTCTGTCATTAGATAAAAATAAGCAGCAGTTTCCAGCATCAGATACTAAAAGAAAAGATTTAAGGGCTTTAAATGTCAACAGACAGTCATTTTGTCCTATTCATTCATTAATTATGACATTTTATTTGTCATATTTCTTAACCAGCTCAGATTTGTTGTCCACTAGTTATTATTTACCACAAATGTTCTTCAGTGAGATAAAAGGCCTTGAGCATTCCTCCAAAGGTTCACTTCTTGCTGGCTAAGTGGTGGGCCGCCAGCTGCCATCTGTCAGGATCCATGTGGTGGGTGCTGTTTTGTAACTTTCAGTGCGTGATTAACGCGTACCTGAATGTGTATGTGTGTGTGTGATACAGACGGAGAGAGAGACGGAGAGTATGAAAGTGTGTGTATGTTGGAGAGAAACCAGGAGAGTGGGAACTAAGGGTCAGCCAGGCAGCAGACTCGGTGTGCCTGGAGATTTTCCAAGTGACAGAACAAGCAAGGAGGGGTAGATGTATGAAAGAAATCCATACTGTATTAACAATCAGCTGAGCAGTAGTATCCTTTTTTTAAAATAATATTAATATTGTATAATAATTATATCAGAGAATCTGCAGGGATTTTTATGTGCATTTCTGTTACGTAATATACTGGAACGAATAACACCTGCACGACATATTGAACAATAGTCGTCATCACTTCATTAATATGTGCAATTTTGCAACCCCAAAGGATTACTTGGATGCAGCTTTTGGCAGGCTATTATTATTAAAATGCTAAAGCTCAAAGAACATAGCATCATAACGATGGAAACAAAGACAAGAGGGAGGAAAATTAGTGCTTGCATCATTGCAAGCACATGTTTTCCTTCTATTGTACATCTGTTTATTTGTTCTCCATGTGTTCTCATGATTAGTTTAAGGATATGGCATAGAGCTAAACAACAACAGAGAGACAACAATATGTCGTGTCCTGGTTTCTGCAGTCAGCCACCTGTACGGCTTTGGCCTGATGGACGCTGAGGCGATGGTGAAGGAGGCGGAGCAATGGAAACCGGTCCCTGCCCAACACGTCTGCGTGGAGACCGCCGACAGACAAATCAGGTACTGCATCATTAAACTCAGGTGGAGCAAAAACAAATCAAATCGGTTGGTTAAAAAAATAAGAAGAGAAGTTCATTAGACCAGTAGGATCTTCTTCAGTCAGTGGTACTTTTATTTTGCATCAGGTCTTATTGGGTTGGTTTGTTTGGGCATGTGATAGTGATGCAGCGCAGGACTGTGGGGTGATTAACTGAAGCAGTGAAGCAATATCAGCGGTGTGATCATGAAATATATATAATATTGATAAATACTGGTTATCTGCCATAACGGCAATATTAATATTAATATAGGTGATTTCGATATTGGTGCATGTCTACCAAATATAGTTGCATTACAAATGGGAACTGCTTTGTTATCATGTGCCTTGCTCAGAAACCCCCTTCCCCTCTCTTTGTCTCAGTCTGTTTCATTCTCTCTCAGCTCTACCGTCTTCTCATTTTTCTGTCTCCAGTGTTTTGCACCGGCATGTGTTTTAGAGTACGATTGTGCAAGCTGTACCTTGATAGGGGCCAAGCATTAGTTCTGGCAGGGTGGTTCTCACATAAGACCTTTACTATGCACACACACTCTTACACAGAGAGAGCCAGGACTTCACAACTTGTTATTCTTGATGCAGCTGGAAGCCTTAGCGCTGTGATGTATTAGACTGGCTGGCTGGCTGAACTCGGGGCCCTGGACTGGTTTGTTTTCAGTCGAAGCCTCTGCGGCCAGAAAGTGCAGCATTATCGGTGTCATTCTGTCTGTTCTACTTTACTGCACACGTCACTTCATATAGGGCTTATGTAAAGTCTGACTCGTGTCAAACGCAGTGGCCCTTGAGCCTTTCGCAGTCGAGTAATATATCTTGGCTAAAGCGTGAAATGAAAAAAGCAACCCTATCGTCTTAGCCTCCGTGTTCCTTCTGCTTTGTGTTGTGTGACATTTGGAGATGCTTGAATTGTTGTTGGAGAAAACTGGATCTCTATCCAGAAAATTACAAAAAAAAAACATTCTTTCTAGTACAATGTGGAAAAAAACAACAAAAAACAATCTATTAAATTATGTGTAATATATCTGTTGTAATCAGTATTTTTTAATTAATTTTATTTAATCTTTATTTATACAGGCTGTCTCACTGAGATACGAGATCTCATTTACAAGAGAGAACAAAAACAGCAACACTATGAAAGCTACAAACACAGGAACCATACAAATAATTAAAATATTCAATTCAAATTAAATAAGCAATTAAAATTTGAACTAAAAACAAGAGCAAGTTTCATAGAAAGATTTCTCTATTTTTCTTAAAATAAACTGAAATTTTTCCACAGGAATCGACATGGACAGTTTCAGATCCTGCTGTAGAGTGTTCCAAGTTGATTGGATGCAGAGTAAGAAAATGCTTTTCTCTCAAATTCTGGTCGTACTAACGCTGGAAATAAAGTCCTGAGAGCCAAGTCTGTGGCTGGACTGATTAAGTGACATGTAGGAGGATAAATAAGGTGGGGACAGTCCATTGGAAATACAGTATTTATGTGCATATTTGCTGAAAAGATTTTGTTTGCAGTGGTGCTTCTAGCATACATGTAGACACGGAGTCAGAGCAGATATCACCTCTATGCTGTGTTCCTTCACTCCTTCAGGTTTGGACCTTCACGACTCCTTTAGTATTACAGCTCTGCAGCTGACTCTGCACTCAGCTTGGAGTATGCACCAGGAATAAGAACAAAACTTCATGATCTTTGTGCAATCAAGCTGGTAGTAATCAGCTCTGCTCCAGCTCTGCTCGGTCCCATGCGTATAGCTCAGTTATCTGAGCTGTGTAATAGAGGCCAGAGCTGTTATGTCGGCTCCAGACTCCCCAGACAGGCATCGAAAGAGGCAGTTGTTCATTCCAAGGAGTCTGCTGGAGCTAATGTTTACTGTTTGTGCTTTTATTTTTAAATGGTTATTGACTCCTTCAGTATGACTGGTCAGGCTTCTGGTGACTTGACTTGAAGAAAAAAACGACCTCAGTTTTTTTTTTATGTTGTGCTTTCATTTTTATTTACATTTTTAACTGATAAACTTCTTGTCACAACTGATTTAATAAATGTAGCTTATTTAAGCAGCATTTAAAGTAGGAAATATTTGTCTGAACTTGATAATAGTTTATATCAGCGAGTCTTCAATATGTGTTGATCTCATAAAAGCTGCTGAGCCGCTCTGCTCATTTAGTCTTTAAATGACGTGTTTATATGTTCCTCATCTTTGAAGAAACCAGAGTTGATCTCTAGCTGCTGCATTATTACCTCGGAGGGGTTATTGGTTAGAAGATAAATCTCCACGATGTTTCGGTTTGTCATTAAACATGTCATCGCTGTGATTCTAACCTTGACGAGTAGGAATTTGATTTTAATGATCTCTAAAACGAAATGGATGGCAGATGATAATGTTGATTTATCTCTTGCTTTGCTGAAGTTTCTCATAGTTAATTTTATCAATGTGACGCAACAAGTTCTTGTACAGTTGTTTCATGAAAAAACCCTTGGCTGGCAGGGTGGTATGCTTTGTTTTCTTTTCCGGTTCTCTCCGTGGTTTTGGTGTTGTGTTGCTGTGGTATTAGATCATGCCACAGATGTTATTCAAGCAGCCATTAAGTGTTTGTCTTGGCTGTTCAGAGGTGGTTCTGCTGCTGCAATAGCAAGCCGTGCAAATAGTCCTCTTTATCTTATCGTGTGCAGTTTTTTAGCAGGATTAGTCATATTTTAAACAAAGGATTAAAGAAATGTTTTTTTGCTTGTTTTATTTTAGTCGGGTGAAGTGTTCGTTATCAAGCCTGCGCTTATTAGAGGCGTCTGTTTCGAGTCTGTATCGGGATTTCATAAAACCGAAAGTATTTTACCATGTTTAAAATGCAGACACAAAACAAAGATCCACAATAGAAAGCTATAACAAAAAAATGTTATTAACTATTATCAAATAATAGATGTACAATATATAAAACTGAATAATCAATATGTGCAATGTTTGTTCGATAGTGGCATGCCTTCATGCTCTGCATATCGCCCGAATGGTTGGCCAGTTGGAGGGACTCTACCTGCCCTTAATGCCCACTTGGTGTATGTCTTTAGTAGCTGAGAGTGAAGTATGGACGATCAATCCTGCCATAATTAAGAATATATATAGAAATAAATGAATGACTCAGTAAAATAATTACTGGGCAAAACATGGTGAGAAGTATTAATTAGTGCGCCATTAAATGCAACAAAACAATAAAAAGAAGAGACTTATTCAATACTTGATCAAATGATCAGATACAAATATACTGTATATTTCTATTTTAATCCACTATTTTTATTTAACCCATATATTTTAAAAAAATTAATTTTTCCTTTGTTTTTTTAATACAACTGAATTTGTTGCCGTTTTATTTTTCCCAGTCCTTTCATTTCTTTTATATTTATTACCACCCAAATGTATTTAAAACATATTTTCTTTCCCTCAAAAATAATGTAATTGATTTACAATTTTTTTCTCCTCTAATATATCCATGTTGTATTATTTAAACAAAGGAAAAATAAATGATTAGAAAATTTGTGGTTTAAATAGAAATATATATTTAAATCTTTTTTTTTGGTATTTTTAGTATTTTTTTGCATTTAATGGTGCACTAATTAATATTTCTTGCTACGTTTTGGCCCAGTAATTATTTTATTGAGGCATTTATTTATTCATTTCTGTATGTATTCTTTATTATGGCAGGATTGGTAGGTGTGGTACAATTTTAGTGGCTTTGAACCAATAGGCTTTAAAAAGTTCAGTAACTGGCCCATAAATTATATTGAATCCAATTCAGTATAAATTAAGTGAAATATGTTCTATTTATGCCAGTACAAACAAGTAAAATGCTCATATTCAAATTCAATTACATAAAGTACAATTCATTTGTAATTACAACAAATTACTCTCAAATTCACTCTTAAAGAACCAGTTGGTAAAAAGATGTCTATCTAAGCGGGAATGCAAAGTTCTGACTTTACAGCAATTCCTCCAACTTAAGCATTTGGCAACAGATTTAGAACCTAAAAAGCTTCTCAAGGTATGCACTGACTTGACCCAATTTTCCCTTCTGTCATTATATTTAAACCATCATTTACATCCGTGGTCTCGTTCTGTTAATGATGACCTCCTAATTCCCTCCTTCCTGTCCAGCAGAACCATCCGCCCGGAGCACTTGGTGCGCTCGGTGTACAAGGCAACTGGATGCTCGGACAACCCCAACCTCAAAGTGATCTACTTGGAGCACGTGGTTGTACGCATTGCGATCACACACCCTCGTCGTGGGGACTTGTCAATTAACCTGACCTCGCCGTCGGGGACCAAGTCTCAGCTGCTTGCCAACAGGTACAGAACAGATGGAGCCGTTTGTAACCTCTTTCTAATTTCAGCTGCAAGAATTCAAAAATGTAAAAGCTCGTGAGGACTCGATGATTTAACATGGATGTTTGACAATAAGTGTTGATAAGCTTAACATTTTGACTCTTAAGCAGGTTCTTAATTTAATTTCACTTTTTACTTAATTCAGTATGTCCTCATTGTAGATCCAATTTTAAGCCAGCTATAATTTTAGCCCTATATTTACATACACTACATTAAAAAGAAATATCCTTTTTTTCTCGCCTTCTGAGATTGAATCTTTTCTTGTTTTAGGTCAGTTAGGATTACCAAAAATGGTTTTATTTGCTAAAAACCAGGATAATGAGAGAGACGATGTTTTTTTTTTTTTTTAACGTGCATTTCTGTAGTATTTGGTAAAATTGCCTTTTAACTGTAGGAGTTGGATCAGATGTTTTGGGTCTTCTCACAGCTGGAATTTTGGTCCATTGCTCCTGACAGATGCTGTGTGACTGATTTAGGTTTTGTAGGCCAGCTTTCACACACACAACTTCTCAGGTCTGCCCACAGATTTTTCTTCCAATGGTCTCTCCAAATCATTGCCTCTGTTGTCCATATACCTCTATGTGGCTAATTCAGTATGATTAGGGTCTTTGTCCATTTGGTCCATTGGCCCAAGCTTTAACTTTCTGGCTGATGTCTTGAGATGTTGCTTCAACATTACAGCGTAATGCTCTTTTTCTCATGATGCTGCCACCCTCATGCTTCACAGCTGGGTTGCGATTCTCAGGCTTGCAATCACCCCCCTCTTTCTTCCAGATGTAATGATGGTCATGTCTCTCAAAATGAGATCTTCTCTATGAGGGAATTAGCAAACTGTATTGTGGCTTTTTATGTTGCTTTTGGAGTAAGTCTCTGAGTGGCCTTTCAGCACATGTTGGTAAAGGACCAGCATCTTCAAAAGGTTTTTTTCTTTTGTTCTGGGGTTGATCCACACAAAAACATGTGGCAATCTGGTACACAGCACCCGCCTCCTTCCTGAATGGTTTGAAGGCTGGACATTCTCATGCGTTGAGCGTTGGACATGATTACCGCGGCGGGAGAGGAACTATATTGTTTCCAACTTTTGGTGGAGGAACACGCCTATTACGCCTTACGCCTCTTGATGTAAGGCTGCAGCGTGCAGACATACACGCGAGAAGCAGAGAGGGGGAGAACATGGAGAAATGTCAGTGTTCCCCTTGTTTAATTGTAGGAGCAGAGTGGACCCCCTTCGTCCAACAATCAAGCTAATGTTTATCAAATTTATTTTCTGAAGCTGGAGGGCGTGAAGTGTAGAGGAAATATAATTCAACCATGGTGGTTTATGCCTTTGTATGGATGCCTGTATGGGCCAAAACTCTAATTTACCTTCCGCTTCCCCCAAGACCAGAATCCTAGGGGGAAACACTGTGTTTATACTCGCATGTAGTTATTTAAGCAGATGAATGTGGATGTTCAGGGATTTGAAAATTGTCGGCAAGGATGAACCAGACTTGTCGAGGTCCACATCTCTTTATGACGTTTTTCCTAATTTCATTTAGATTTTTTTTATGATGTCACACATGGAGGTGTGACGTTTTAGGTCTGCTTTTCAAATAAATGTATGTGTTTTCTTCCAGTTAACTCAAATGTTTGAGTTAACCTGTCAGAAGCTCACGAAGCCTTGGCGTTTTCATCTGGGCTTTCCCAAACTGTTTACAGGCAGAATAATGTGTAAACCTCTGTTTTTCAACAAAGTAAGGAAAAATATATTTAAAAAATAGTTTATTATTCTGGCATTTATCTAATAAAAACATTTTTGCTAATCAGAGCTGGCCTACAAGGGGACAGTTTAGGTGAAAACCTAAAGAAACATGAAGTGTATGTAAATATCTGATATCATATGTAAGTAATGTTTATTTCTACCGGTGTAAATTATTATTTTCCCCAGCTTCTCTTATCTTTTCCTGTCTCCACCCTCCATGCTGTGGCCCAGTGCCCAGCCAGAGGAGGCTCAGTTCTCGGTTTTAGAGCTACAGATGTTGTTAATTACGTACGGACAACCAGGCCAAGACTCTTTAAGCCTGGAGAGAAGTTTACACAGATTATTTAGTTAGAAGACTTGATCACTAGACCACCTCTGTGTTTCTGGCATATGCTTCACATTTTAAATGGTGCAGTCTGGCTTCTCCAGAATTACCTGTGACCTTTGATTCGATTTCCAAGATTATTTTGGATTAATTAGGCATTCAGATTGACTTGTCCCTGCAGAGAGCGTATTATTTTGTTGTTGATTTTTCCCGATGCAGCTCGTGTTCAGCTTAACCTTCAACATTAATGTAAACACCTTAGTTTTACCTAAATGTTTACCCCTCCTGATTGCAGCAGCTAAATTCACTCCTTTCAGACGGAGTCCAGAATGCAGTAGCCACAGCCATGTTTGTGTTTATTTCGAGGCTGTAATTGTATTTTGCTGAGTGTGAATTGTCCTGATTGCTCTGCTTCTAGCAGCACTTAAGTTCATTACTAATCAGACTTGAATCTGTGGGGTGTGTGTCCCTGTGTGTGTTTGTGTGTGGGTGTGTATTTCTGATGCACAGGTTGTTTGATCACTCCATGGAGGGCTTTAAGAACTGGGAATTCATGACCACCCACTGCTGGGGAGAGAAGGCAGCAGGCGACTGGATCCTAGAGATCTACGACTCGCCCTCTCAGCTCCGCAGCCAGAAAGTGCCTGGTAAAAACTGCATCGCTGTTAACTGTTACTAGAAGGTTCATTTTGGTTGACTCAAAAGGCTTTTAACTATTTCTTTCAGCAGAAATGTAGCATCAGTAGCAAACATTTTACTTGGGATGCAGTAAATCTAATCAATTGACATATTACTTTAATTTAGACTTAATTAGAGACTATTTTGATCACCTGGTTTAATTTAGTTTCTTTCCCTCTGCTAATATGAATAATCTCTAGATTAGCAAATAAGGTCTTGTCTTTGGAGCGTTAATTACAAATTTGTGAAGATTTTTAGTTATTGTGCACAACCAAGGTTCGGCAATCCTTGGTCCGTCCGTCCGTCCGTTTCATAGTAAAATCTGGACCACTGTAGAAATTTGTGCCTAAAATTAATAGTGAAGATTTATGTTTCTCCTTTAACAATGGGGGGTTTTCACATGACGTTGTGGTCACGTGACCAGACTTTGCAGTCGCCATCTTGGGTAGCAGCTGCAGCCTGTTTTCGTTGTTTTAGCGTGATCAGTGAAGCATAACTCCAGACCAGTCATTTAACTATGGGGAAAACTTGCTTACTTGTGGGTTGTGCTGCGCGTGGTGGTCAAGACCAACATTCCTTCTATTGTTTGCCAGCCATGATAGAAAATCAATGTGACAAAACAAAAACACTGAGTACACAACGTTGACAACTGTGGCTGAATCGGATATCCAGGGCGGATTTGGACGGCTTGAACCTCACTCATGCCCCAGTGTGCAGTGCACATTTTGTGACAGGTAAATAAAAAATATTCGTCTACATTTATTGTAATAATATTCTGGAAAGTAGTGTGCCAAGACCGTGACCTGATCAGCTGATTGTAAATTGGGTGGCAGCACTCTGCACTGTGACCTACTTCAGTAAGCTACGCTCTCACGCCTTGACCAAGGAAGATGTAGCCTGCAATTTACCTTTACTTTTATGCTGTAAACTGTTATGTAATTATTCTATAAAAGGCAATATTGAACTTATTATAGATTTTTACCAATGTTGTGGCTATGAAAAAATAGTTGCTGCCAATCGTCCGGATTTGCGCTAAACAAACCAATAGGCAGTACTTATGGATCCACCTTGTTGATGACAGCAGTTTTCTTGAGGTACATGGCCTTATCAGGAGGCTGTAATAACTCTAGATACTTATCCATGGTCGAAAAAATATGCAATGTTGCAATGTGAAGCGATTCGGAGACACCCAAGATGGCGGACCAGCGACTTCAGTGACGTCAATGAGAACCCCTCATTGGCTAAAAGGGACAAAGAACTCAATGTGGGAATTTTGACATGGATAAAATATTTAGGAAGCCTGCACATTTGAAAGTAATTCTTGTATAGGGTTGATCTTCACTAGAAGTCTGTTTTTCACAGGAAAGCTGAAGGAGTGGTCTCTGGTGCTGTATGGCACCTCTGTCCACCCGTACTCAACTCAGCAAAAGGTTCGCTTCACAGACGCACTGCTGCCTGTTGAAGAGGAGTTCACTGAGGAGTACAACGGTAAATGATAAATCTAGAAACATGGACAGTAGCATCACTATGAAGGAAAAAAGCATGTTTACGGGCCTTTTTGATACTGGAGCAGGGGAGTTTATATGGTAAAATGGATAATTTCTATTAGAACGTTGGTGTTGTTGACGCTGTTCCATATGCTATATTATGATTTATCACTGAGGTGCTTCATTCTGTCTATCTCCAGGTCCCTGTGATGCTGAATGCAATGAGAACGGCTGTGAGGGTCCTGGACCACACCACTGTATTAACTGCCTTCACTACTTCCTTAAATTCAAGAACAACACCAGGTCCGTCTGAGTTAGAACATTATCTAAAACTACTTATCTATTAAAATTTATATATATATATAATATGAATAAAATAATATCTATATTTTTAACAGCAACCTGCTGGGGGGGGATTCAAAGAAAAGAGGTCCAAAATGAATATCAGCTCATTGTGTAAGAGAGAAAAGAGAAGATATTAGGAAAGTATTGAGCAAATGAACAAGCATACTTAGTAATATGGCAACTAAAAGAAACCCAGAAGCTATTGTTACACAGTTGTTGTGCCTGATTAACTGATTAACTGCGGCGAGTCAGTGGTTTTTGTATACAGGTTCCCTTCGCAGTACTGCAAAGAAATGTTGGTATTGTTTGAATAGTGAATACAAACTAATGTGCTTCATTGTGGTGTTGCTAAGCATCTACCAGGGTTTCTACAAAGTCTGGAAAAGTCTGGAATTACCATTTATCATTTTCCAGGCCCGGATAAATGAAGAAAAATGAGACTTAAGTATGGAAAAATGTTTCCATTTCCAGACATTATTATTTATTCCATTTTCTAAAAGACAAAAATGTCAATTTCTGAAAATAAAGGTCTATTTCCTTGATTTATATTTTGAACGGCATTCCTTCTCCTCGATTTGCCACATCATAACTTGGCTTTAATGTTTTAGTACAGTACATGCACATATGTAAATATAAAGACAATTTCATGGCTTATTTTTATCTCCGCTCCACTTTAAATCAGGTTTTTAAACTAGATGTTGGCTTAAATGGCAAAAAAAGCATGGTTTTGTTTTTTAGTACTTCTATAACAGAATAAAAGCCTCAGAGCTCCCAAGCTGTGCTTTATAGATTGAGTCAAGACATGTAAGCATACTAGATTTTTTAATGTGACTGATTTAAGTTAGTTCAGATGCCACAAAAACAAGAAAACAGCCCTTTTCAGCAGAATCAGAACCCAACTTCAGCATCAGGTCATGTCATGATGTGTGCCTCATACCGATAATAAAGCTCATTATAAGCCAGATAAATTATACGAGTTTTTTTTTTTTTTAAGATAAACTGGTTGAAAAAAAATCTAGAAATGCAGTTGTTGAAAATATCTGGCGTTCTCTAGAAAAATATGTAGAAACCCTAAACTAGAGATAAGAAAGAAAAGTTTGTTCAAGTACGTCGTAAAAAAACAATGAAGTGTACTAGGAAATAAATGGAGAAGTCTCAGTACAAAGTTTAATATTTTGAAGGATATTCTTAGTTTATCCGACATCCAGTGTTTTGTTAGGGCCGAACCATATATTTTTAGAGTCAGTTTAGAGCACACAAAGTAACTCCCGCCTCTTGATGTTTGCCATTGTTGAGTTTGAAATGTATAAAAGATATAATTATACTTTTACGTCCTTTTAATAATTTGGAGTTTCATAAATCCCCTCGTCTTATTAACCTTAGAGACACAAGTTTATTTCTTTTTGCATTTTATAGGAATTATTTGTGGTAGACCTATAGAAAAATGTACCTCCAGCATCACTGATAACTGCTGTTATAAACGAATAGTTAAAGCAAATGGCTGCTTTAAATGGCTGTATTACCATCATTTTTTTAGCCTTATCCGGTTTTGTCAAACATTTTTTAAAGTTGTGACTTTATCTGTATTGTCTCATCAATGATGACATGTTATAAGTGTAACTTGAGGACTCAGTCAATGTCCCCTTTTCCACTGTTTGTCTTTAGTCTAATCTTTAATTTCTCTTTACTATTGTCACCTTGTGGTGTTAGTGTGTTGCTTTCTCTTTATTATAAATTATAAATCAGATTTGTGAGTGTGGGGCCCTATATAATGCAGATGTTAGGATTTTCTTGTGTTCCGAGGATCCCATTAGCATCAAATACTTACTTTTGGGTTATCTCTCCTCTGTGCCGATGAAAGGTGTATGAGAATGCGAAAGCTTAGCTGAAGCCTAACATCAGCCCACTTTAGATGTGTACTGCCCTTTTCTGTCCCCACGGGGAGCAGTTGTTGAGGGGAGTGGTGGCAGGAAGGGGCATGACGTTTGGATACTTCCAACTATATGTTAAATGGTCTCTGCTTATTAAAAGGTGTTTGGCTTTTATGATTGGAAGTTTTCTAGTTTTTAAAAGTGTAATATTTTCAAACAAAACAAAAAACGTTTTTTTAACTTCCCATGTTTAATTCGCTCATTCTGCACCACATATTTGCAAATTCTTTTCTCTTTTATAGTTCACAAATCCGCTAAATATCTTCAGTTGGGTGTGCATATGAACCTTAAACCATGCATTTCTGCAGCCCTGTGGGAGTTTTTAGTTTCCATTGGAATGAAAAACGTGATGCGTTAGTCTTCACGTTTTTAACAGGTTTGCATGATTGTCTGCCATTGATGTTCCCTTAAAGTGATGTGATCTCTAGATCTTTGAAACTGATTTGGAAATTTATCCTGGTGACTTTTAATAAGATGGATAACTTACAGTTGGACTAGGATAACATGCGCTACAAGTCATCTGTTGGCTTCAGCACGATTGCAGCCAGCGTGCGCTTTCACACATACATTCAGTGTCTGACATGTTCCATATGTGTTTCTTGGCAGAAAATTCTGCAGAGTGTGAATAAGGCTTGAACCTTGTGTGCGTTCTGTGCTGCTGAGGACTTTAGAGGTCTTTCCACCTCTGGGTGACGAGGCATGCTGAAGTAATCCAGCAGATGTTCACCTGCACCCACACAAACGGGCCCATTATACCTCTGCATCTGTTTGTCCCAACTCAATGAAACACATGGTTGCAACGAGCACTATTTCTGGTTCAGTCGAACACATTTAGACCTCATGTTTGCCTCATTATGTGCATGATGTACCTTAACAATGTGACCCTGGTAATTTACTATTAACCTGTATGATACTGTTCATCATGCATTTATGAGCTTTGTTTTAGCTCACAATTTGACTTTTAATGGAATCCAGACCAGAATATTTCAACATCTTCAAATAAAACCAGAGGCTTACATTCACATTAGAATTAAACACATTACCTTTTTTGTCACCATCTGACAATAGTTTCTTGTTTTAGGTCTGTGAAAATTGCCAAAATTAATTTGACTTACTAAATGTGTAAATGGGAGATTTTTTTTTTATTTGAGGATTTGTTTTTTCTTCTTTAGATGCACAAAGATTATCATGCTTTAAACATTTTGGATGATGATGAAATCACGTTTTCATGCTTCTGATAATTAAAGTTAATTGTAGGAACACCTGTGAATGTATTTTAAGGCAACAGCTCAAGCGCACTGCTTCTTTGCGTGATCTCATGGAAAAATCAAAGGAATGCAATTTCCACATGCCTGTGGATTTAAGTTTCCTGGTTAATCTGTTAAAAAATTATTTGCAAGTATTAAGTAAGTACTATATTTGAATAAGTACAACATGGGAATATCCAACCATCATGCTTTTCAGAAAAGAGACGAGTACTGTGTTCCAGGGATAAACCTGGTTTGGTGTGAAATGTGTGTATTAACCCCGAAAAAAGGGAAAATGACGCTGGGAAGAGTCAGTATCCACAGTTAAATGAGTTTGTGGGCTGAAAAGCCACTCAGACAGGAAGAATCCATGCTCTAAAAACATCCAAATTAAGGTTTTCAATTACACTCTGGGACAAAGACCTTTGTTTTCGGAAACATTTCTTGTGGTATTTTGTGTTTGGCAACACTGACTGTATTTACATTTGAAAGAAGAACGGGGGAGCTTGCAAATCTTTAGAACATCATCCCAAATGTGAAGTACGGTGGTGGGCGCTTCATGTGGGGGTGTTTTGATGCAGGAGGCATTGATGCGCTTCATAAAATAAACGACATCAAGAGGAAAACAACAACATATTAAAGCAAAGCCTTAAAACATTGTTAAAGCTGGGGCAAAAATGTATCTTTCAAATGGACATTGACTCTAAACATAGCATTAAATTAGTTAAAAAGTTATAAGGAGAAGAAGGCAATGTTTTGGAGTTGCCATCAAAAAGCCTGGATCTAAGTACCAAAGGCGATTTGCAGGCATAGCTGAAAAGGTGCGTGAGCAAGGCGGGCTTCAAACCTGACTCAGATGCACCGGTTCTGTCGGAGGAATGGCCCAAAAATCTAGCAAAACACTGAGAGAGGTTGGTCAAAAGATACCCTCAAGCGTTGCCCCTGGTCAGACATCCTCTCTTTCATTATCCTGGCTTTTAGGAAATGGAAATCATTTTCAGAATTCTAACTGAACTTAAACAGGAAAAGATTATTCTGATTTAACGTCCGACAGGGTGTGAAGAGACATGGTTATGTGGCTTTTTACGCATGCAAATATCTGGTTTCAACCTTTTTCTCAACTGGTCTCCCTCCTCTGCTGTGACTGTTGTCCCGCTCCAGAACGTGCGTCTCTGAGTGCCCCAGTGGCTTTTTCCGTGACGACAGGAAGCGCTGCAAGAAATGCTCCTCCTTGTGCGAGACCTGCGTCGGCAGTCGGACCGACCAGTGCATCACATGCAGGACGGGTTACCACCTCATCGAGGGCTCAAACACCTGCGCTGCCAACTGTGCCGATGGCTTCTACCTCGACAGTGGTACGCCTTTTTTTTCTGGCCCAACTAATCAGGTCACGTAATGTCAGTGAAGTGTGTGTTTCCAAACTTTGAGCTTCTTTTAAATACTTTTCCGTCTGTTGATCGACGTTTTAAGGCTCCTGAGGTAAAAGCATGATGGAAGATCTCGCACAGTGGAAACGGTTTTTCAGAGATGGCGAAACACACTAGACTTTTAGAAACATCTGTCCACCACCTGCCTTACAAAAAACTAAAAGTCTGCAAAACTGTTTTTACTCATGGGCTCAGAGTGATGCTGTTTTATCCTTGATGTAATGTCTAGCCGTTTGTTTATTTTCCTGCACTTGCTGAATCCAATTAGGGAAAAAAAGAAAAGGCATGTGGTAGTAAGTAGGTTTTACTTGCCCGAATTATTGCAAATAAAGAAAGAAAAGTAGAATAAAACAGACCAGGATCAGGATCACTTGTGTTTTTTGTACAGAGTCATTCCAGGTCTATCCATTTACATTATAGTGTAAACACTGAAAGAAACTACTGACAGACTTGTCTTACATTTGAGACATATGCCAGTCTGGATGGAAGTAGACCAGGTACAAAAGAAAAACTATGTAAATCTTCTAATTACAGTATGTGTTTGCAGCCAGGTTTGTGTAACTCCTGGCTCCAGATCTGAAATGATCAGATCCAAATCCCATCATTGTTCCACCAGACCAAGCTGAAGGGAATTCTGTTTCCTTTGAAATGTTGGCATCGTTTCATTTTTCAACTTGAAGTGAGCGAACTTGTTTGTTATTTCTTTAAAATGAGGTGAATTCCTCCTTCATCATATCGACAGATTCATTATTTTATTTCTTTTCCTCCTAATGAACTTTAAGTGATGAAAAAGTTAGACAAGCAGGGAAATGCATCTGCTCCTTTTTGTATCATAAACCTCTTTACAAGCAGGGTTCCTAGGCAACCAGGAATTTGATTCAAGGTTTTTCAAGGGCTGGATGAGGATGAAAGAAGAAAAAAGTTTTACTCGAGGTTGCATTCATCCATCCATCAATACATCGTCCTTCCTACCTACTGTACCTACACACTCAGTGAGGATTGTGTAAAAGTGTGTCATTGCCCTCATTCTGCTTTAGTCTTTGGTGAAATGTTTATTTACTTCATTTCCCAAAAGCATTGAGGAGTGATGTTTACAATAAATATATCTGTGTCCAGGAGATTTTAGTTATTAAGTTCTGTTTATTCCGTGCTAGTTTTTCTAAAACGGTGATGCATTCTAGCAATCTTTCCTATAACACCTGTCACAATTTTTCCGTTACTCCTACACATCTCAACAAATGTATGCAGGAACACTGGTTCCAGTTCATCTGTTGAGTATGATACACTCACTGTGTGTCTTACAGATTCCAACATTTGCAGAAGATGTCAGGAGAACTGTAAGAGGTGTACAGCCTCCAATATCTGCACTGAGTGTAAACCTGGGATGAGGTAAGCAACGAAAGCACGAGAATACAATCATTTTAAATCAAATTAACTGATATCAGTCCTGCTATTTAATCTTTTATTTATGAAAGAGAAAAGATGGTGTTACAGTTCCAGATACTGGAAGTATTCCAAGTTGGAAAATTTCCATAGTAATTTTAGAAATCTATGGGAATTAACTGAAAATTTTGAGTAATTTAAATAAATTGCATTATATTCAAACATTAATATTAATATTTTAGTTTCCTATAGGCAGACATTGTTTCAAAATAATACAATTAACAACCCAAACATGAAACTTGATGTTCATGAGTTTGTTCGTGGTCTGTTAAACAGCAATGTTGAGTCTTTAATACAAAAACATTCTGTAACAATACAGGGATTTTGTGCATCTAGTTCAGGTTAATATTCTACAGTAAGCTGACATTTGGTTTTGCAACATTAAAACAATCAATCTTTTTTTCCCTGAACAAAAAATGTAAATTTCTGAAGATCTGTTGTAGGTTATAATCTTCTCTTTAGATAAACGTTTATACAATCTAAAGTGTTTTTGAAAGTTACCAGTTAAATTTGTTTGGGCCCTTTCAGAGAGGATGTCGTTATTTAAAGTGGTGACATTCCTGAGAGGTCATGAGGGACACTCCTGAGAAGCGTGTAAAACACAATGCAGGCTAGAAGTCTCAACCCCATCTTTTAAGTGTTCAGTGTAGCCAGAGGTGGAGGTGGAGACACTCGGAGGCCGTAATTTCCTCAGAATGGCTTTGAGGTCACAGTAAAAAAAGGCCTTTTACACACACACACACATACACATGCTCAGCTTCCCCTCCTCCATTTATTCCTGTTAAGAGCCAGGGAGGAGTAGGGGACCAGATCATTTCGGGGAAATTTTGGCTAACGCTTTCCAGCTGTTTTTCAGCTCAGTGCAGCAGACGCAACCTATCCTCACTGTAAATTCACAAAAAGGGACTTTATAACCTCCAAACCTGCTTCCTAACTGACCTCTGACCCTACATCTGGCTCAAAGGCCAAAATCACTTGTACTATATGAAAATAGGCAGATTTATGTCCAGAACATGCAGCCATGTTGAGCTGCTCTTCTGTGCTCTGTGCAGATTAATTAATTAATCAGATTAATTTGTGTTATTTATTCTTCCAGCCTCCAAGGATATAAATGCCAGATGACCTGTAACCCAGGAACCTATTTCAACGGCCACAGGAGGACGTGCGAGCTGTGCCACCGAGCCTGTGCCACCTGCGCAGGTAGAAAGTCCAAAGATTTCAAAAATAAAACAATCACTAGTGAGACCACAGTAGCATATTTTGTAAAAACAAAATAACTTCTCATTTATTTTCCAGGTACAGGTATAGAGGCGTGTACCAAGTGTGCAGATGGCTACTTACTTGAGGACTGGCGGTGCGTGTTAACATGCAGCCCTGGCTACTACCTGTCAGAGCAGACCTCAGACAACGGGCAGGTGCAGAGATCCTGTAAGAAGTGAGTCTCAACTCAACTCAACTCAACTCAAACAGTTCAGTTCAATCCTAATCTTAATACAATACAGTCAAATTCATGTATTAATTTAAAGCATATTGGTTAAACGCTCTCTCTAATGAAGCTCACCAAAATGCATCAAATTATTGACTTTGCCACAATCCCTCATCCTGAGCAAGCATTAGGTGATGTTTGGGAAAGATGTCCCCCTTTTAACAGGAAGGAACCTCCATTGGAACCAGGCTTGATGTAAGAGGTCATCTGCAGCTACTGACTGGGAATTGAAAGAAAGATGCAGCTGGCATAGTAAAAAAAACTCAGAACCAACCAGAGGTCCAGGAGTGATTTCTGTGTTGAACAAAAACTGAGCTTGCAGAAAAAATGAGTACACAAAGTTAAAGATAACAGCAGCTCTGTTTGTTGCCCCGTCCGGAAAACCCAGAGTCACGGAACCAGGAGTACTTTCTATGAAAGTACCATTTTCACGTTTGTGTAGTTAAAACATTGCCCAGTAGATGTGTTAACAGAAAACGGAAAAACAATCCAGTTTTCAATGGATCGTTCAGGTGTAAACAGGGCCTCAGTTGTAGTTTGCTACTGACTAGTCATTTTGCCACCACTTTACCTTCTAAAGCTATTTATGCTATTTATTTATGCTGCATTAAACAGTGTCACCAGATGTATTACAGGCATAGAGAGCCTGGATGTATGGCACTTAAATACGTAGCTAACATTTATTCCAGGCAGTTCTTTGATACTTTTGCAAAATACTGTGCAGCACTAATCAAAGTCTGGTTGCAAACATTCATTCTGATGTTTTTTGTATGTTTGTTTTTTGCTAAATTGGAAATAAATTGCTCTACCTTTTGTCCCATGGACACAAAAAATATTTTAATTTCTTTTTCTGAATGCTAAAGATAGCTTAACCCTGACCATACATACCAAGTATTATTTTTGTGCTTTAAAAAAAAAGAAATAGGAACATCACACAAAGGTAGATTATTTTTCATTTTGGGCCTTGACAAGGAGGTATAATCGGAGCCTTGAAATTCCCAAGATTGGCTGCAACATTGATTGTGATCAATTTATTTATTTGTTTTTGTGCAGAGCCATTAAAAAGTCCTAAAAAATGAAATAAAATATCTTCACCTATTGGAAAAATAATAACCTGTGATAGTTTTAAGAGAGAATAAAACAACATAAATCAAATTGTTGTTATATTTAAAAACATGAATTGTTTAATTATTATTTATTTTAAAGGCTGATTGCTGGCAGTTTTTACAACAGGAAGGCAGCAGAATCTCTAACTATATTAAAATATACTTTATGCAGTATAAATGGGACAATTAAAAGCCTTATATGCTGCTTGCATGAGCAGAATATTTTTATGTAAGGAATAATGGTGGAAAATTTCAGTGCATTTAAAACTGGTCACTTTTACAGTATCTGCAAACAACCTTCAGCACAGCACTTTGTCTTTTTCAGTTTAATAGAAATGTCAATAAATAGATCAAAGTACTGTGCTTATTGTTTTTTTCTGTTGTGCCACTTTTAAGTAATGCCAAGCTTTATAAAGGACGAGCAGCGAGAAGAAAACATGGAAACATCCTTTATTAGTTCTCTTTGATTTGACGACCAGTTTGCTTTTTACCACAGCCAGACCTCTCCACAGAGTCGGACATCTGTGCTTCCTCTTATCACTCGCTGTAATGCATTCCTTGTATTTCGCTCTCACACCTTGAATTATTTATTGCTCACTCGACCTTATAACCTTTTTGGTTCTGTCATTCTCTGTCCGTTCATTTTCTATCAGAAAGATCTTTTTTATAGACGTTTTCCCTGTTTTCTTTATTCCAGCAGGACAAGGGTTTTGTTGTGATCAAGACAAATGTTCAGAATATTTATCTCCTCACTTTCTTTCATTCATTTGTGAAAAATATCTATATTGTTGAAAATTATTAAAATTATGGTTACTTTACATGTTCTTGTGATAGTTCTCTGTCAGTCTATGTCAGTATGTTGAAAGTATTAATGTGATTAATAACAGTTTAGTAACGTAATTCTGCATTTAACCCCGGACAGATGTGACAATAGCTGCTTTGAATGCCTGGGACCCGGGGAGCTAAACTGCAGCAGCTGCAACAGTGGCTACAACCTGGAGGCGGGAACCTGCATGGTTAGCACAGTCTGCAAAGATGGTGAGTTGTCAGCTTTCTTATTAGTGTGTGTGCATTTTAATTATTAGTTCCTAAATGCAAATTATTAATGCAATAAAATAGTTTAGTTGGACAACCATTTAGTGTCGAAATGGGGTCCTTTTTGAACATGTTGGCTGAAGTTTAGATGGACTAAAACATTCATTCAACAGTGGAGTAAAATATGTAAAACATAGTTTTACAATGCGATTCGCTTGTGGCCTTTTAATACCATTTTGAGCTTTGTACCAACACCCTGACTAATCCGCTCACTCCTGTGGTTTCAAAGCAAGAGGCCATTCTGTCGTTGCTCTCATGCCTTTGGCTTCTGTGCTGCTTTTTGACAGTTTAGGCCTATAACATCCTGTTTCTCTGGAAATGCTCACTGACAAGAGCTCCATCTTTTTTGTTTCGCTTTAATTTTTTTTTTTCTTCTCTGCACTTTATGCTCTGCTCTTTTTCCCCTCAAAACTGTGCATGTTGCGTCTATGAATCTTTAGACAGAAACAGTTTTGACTAACCCGCTGATCTCTTGGCCTCATGATGATGATTTGCGTTTGTGATTTCCTGCTTTGGCGAGGATGTTCTAGTTGATCTGAAAACACAGCCGTGTGATGAGATCTGAGGAGAATCGTGCCTTTGCTGCGTCACCTTTCTGTTGATGATTTTTATTACTTCTAGTGCACCCCCAGTCTGTCTCCTATCTCCCTAAAACAAAACAAAAGGCTCATTTTGTTGCTTAAAATCTCCTTAGGAGAATGCTTTTTTTAAAAGCCAATTATAGATGATGAACTGGGTTGCAGGCTTTACAGACGGGGGATCCACTGCGAGTTTCCTTGTTTAGTAAAATGAAATGAGTTTTTTGGGGAAACAAAATCATTATTTTACTAATTGTGTGACACTTTTTTTCTTTTTCTGTCTGTTGTCTTTCCCCCAAATCCATTTTCTGTTTCTCCTGACATGGATCCAATCACCCCGCTGGACTACAATCCTTTTCCACCTCGATGAACACCACCTGTGATTGGATCAAAACAAAACTCCTTCCTGTCACCTGAACCTTCTCCTGGCCAATCACGTGGCTCTGCCGGTCGTTTTTAATGGCTCTTCCTTGTGTGTGTTTCTCTGTAATGTTTCATCTCTTCCAACCTCTCTCCCCCCCTCCCTCCTCTTGTACCTCCTCGTCCTGGTCTATGGAAAGCAAATGAAGAATCTTGGGCAGAAGGCGGTTTCTGTGTGCTCGTTAAAAAGAACAATCTCTGCCAGAGGAGAGTGCTGCAGCAGCTGTGCTGCAGAACATGCTCGCAAAAGGGGTAACGGGACGCTGTCACCGGGCACGAAAGGGAGTGCGCGGAGAGGTGGGGACTTGGGAGCACCTTCTTCAACCCCCCACCCTCCCTCTACCTGCCCGAGCATTCACAGTCACATAATTTATAAGAAAATCTGTGCCTCTTTAAAGGACTGCATCGGAGGTGCGATGACAGGACTACAACAAACCTACCTTTTTTCAGTACTGGGACAAACACGTGGTCAGGGTGTAAAACGACTGGGACTTACTTCAAGAAAAATGAGCAAATGAAAAAACTACAAAAACAAACAAAAGAATAAACGTGTTGGTATTTTGTGACCAAAGCATTGATGCCAAAATAATTGAACCTTCGTTTTATTTGTTGCCAGTGTACAGAGCATTGTTAAAAACAGGAGCCTCTCAGCCTGCGAATCTCTCAATACATCTGTGTGCATTTTTGTTTTGGCCCCTCTTTCTCATCTTTCTCCAGTGCTAACAACCAACAGATGGAGAAAGGGAACATACAGTAGGAAAGGCCATGGTTTTCTGCCTGTAAATATACGTCAAAGAAAGAGAGGATTAAAAAAACGTAGCTCACTCGGTAATGTGAAATTAACGCGTGTCTGTGCTGACTTTGGCTGTTTGAGGAGCGAGGAGACAAATTTACACTTTAATACGTACCACACACGCAGTGCACTGATGCATATAGATATATATATATATATATATATATATATATATATATATATATATATATATATATATATATATATATATATATATATATATATACACACCACACACATGCACCTTTTAAACATGTGCGCAGACATAAATCAGCCATTACTTGAAGTTACAGAGGTAATGTGGGCATACGCCAAGATTCACGTTACTGAGCAGAACCAACTCTTTTCGTTTACTTTAAACATCCATCTGCCCTTTGAGTAGTGTGTGTGTGTGTTTATCTTTATTGCCGTGTCCAGGAGATTGCCATTAATTCTTGATGTAAGCCCAGACTGCATTGATTCATTCAAGAGTCGACAGTCATTCTTTCCAGTCTTTCTGCAGGGAAGGGAGCTCCGCAGTAAGTTGTAATGAATTTTTGGTACTAGGGATGTACCGATGCCACGCTTTCACAAGCGTGACGAAGATTCATGGCCCAAAAACTGAGGACCGACTTTATCCGCTACAGTGACTAACAGTTTAAAAGCTTCTTGTTTTACTTTGTCGGATAAGGAAACTGCAATACCACTCAGACTTGTTACAGGGACCTGAAATTCATTGAAATTGTGGTTTCTTTTTCCCACATGCCCTATATGACACAGCTTAAAGAAACTTTTGTCCAGTAATGATATTGTATCTGTATCGGTGCATCCCTATATGTTACTGTTCTCAAATAAAATAGAGTTTTAGACGTTTCTGCTCTCTTTATTCTGTTACGACAACGCACATGAACTGAAGTTCTCCACAACAATTTGGATTTACGGAAGGTTAGAAAAAAATATCCAGTTACTGCTGTGTTTTATCTGCAGATAGATCGCACTGACAAGTTGAATTTAAATATTGGCTCATTTTGGACAAATTAAGGTGTTTTTAAAGCTAGTTCAGTCATCCATCATGTTTATTTCCATTTTTTTACATTAAAGGGGGACTGTGAGTCTCAGAACTCTAAGCTGTGTTTTTCTGTGATGAGGGCAATAGAGGTCAGAGGGCTGTGTTCCCCTTCTCTCTGTCTTTGAGATTTACCTGATGGAGCTCGCAAATTATTCCAGAGATGCTGGCTTTTAGAAATTAAACAACGACAACAAAAAAACGGAATGAAGATTAAACCTAAAAGGAAAAAAAAAATCTGAATGGTACTTTGTGGTGGGTGTTAACGCCTGCAGCCTGAAGCATTTACAGTATTAGATGAAGTGTTGTTCTGTGGACTGGTTAATGGTTGTTGGTGATTTGTAATAAAGATTGAGTCCCCTGTTTGGGTTAACAGAAGCTTAATCTTGGTCATTGTTTAAGATGACTTTTGATTGTGTGTATGTGTGTGTGATAGTAGACACACACATACAGCCCCTCGTATAAAAGCTGTTTTAATGTGTATTTGTGACATATCTGTGACAATGCATTATTAATGTTACTCAAAGTCCTAGTTTTGAAAATCTTTTTTTATTACTTTTACTTAAGTGTTCTTATTAAAATGTTTAATCTGTTTACGGTTCTCTTGTCTTCTCGGTTTTCTCTTTATCTAAATTTTTTAACTTTAAAATAATTACTGTATTGGCATCATTAATTATTTTGCATCTTTTTAAATCTTGAAATTTGGTTTTACTCAACGAGTTACTTTAAAAAAAAAATTTCATCAACCCCACTGATTAAATGACAGTTTCACATCCTTGAGGCTGAGTGTTTTGGAGAAGATGGAGTTTAAAGCAGATATTTACAGCGGTTGGACAATGAAACTGAAACACCTGGTTTTAGACCACAATAATTTATTAGTATGGTGTAGGGCCTCCTTTTGCGGCCAATACAGCGTCAATTCGTCTTGGGAATGACAAATACAAGTCCTGCACAGTGGTCAGAGGGATTTTAAGCCATTCTTCTTGCAGGATAGTGGCCAGGTCACTACGTGATACTGGTGGAGGAAAACGTTTCCTGACTCGCTCCTCCAAAACACCCCAAAGTGGCTCAATAATATTTAGATCTGGTGACTGTGCAGGCCATGGGAGATGTTCAACTTCACTTTCATGTTCATCAAACCGATCTTTCACCAGTCTTGCTGTGTGTATTGGTGCATTGTCATCCTGATACATGGCACCGCTTTCAGGATACAATGTTTGAACCATTGGATGCACATGGTCCTCAAGAATGGTTCGGTAGTCCTTGGCAGTGACGCGCCCATCTAGCACAAGTATTGGGCCAAGGGAATGCCATGATATGGCAGCCCAAACCATCACTGATCCACCCCCATGCTTCACTCTGGGCATGCAACAGTCTGGGTGGTACGCTTCTTTGGGGCTTCTCCACATCGTAACTCTCGGATGTGGGGAAAACAGTAAAGGTGGACTCATCAGAGAACAATACAGGTTTCACATTGTCCACAGCCCAAGATTTGCGCTCCTTGCACCATTGAAACCAACGTTTGGCATTGGCATGAGTGACCAAAGGTTTGGCTATAGCAGCCCGGCCATGTATATTGACCCTGTGGAGCTCCCGACGGACAGTTCTGGTGGAAACAGGAGAGTTGAGGTGCACATTTAATTCTGCCGTGATTTGGGCAGCCGTGGTTTTATTTTTTTTGGATACAATCTGGGTTAGCACCCGAACATCTCTTTCAGACAGCTTCCTCTTGCGTTCACAGTTAATCCTGTTGGATGTGGTTCGTCCTTCTTGGTGGTATGCTGACATTACCCTGGATACCGTGGCTCTTGATACATCTCAAAGACTTGCTGTCTTGGTCACAGATGCGCCAGCAAGACGTGCACCAACAATTTGTCCTCTTTTGAACTCCGATATGTCACCCATAATGTTGTGTACATTTCAATATTTTGAGCAAAACTGTGCTCTTACCCTGCTAATTGAACCTTCACACTCTGCTCTTACTGGTGCAATGTGCAATCAATGAAGACTGGCTACCAGGCTGGTCCAATTTAGCCATGAAATCTCCCACACTAAAATGACAGGTGTTTCAGTTTCATTGTCCAACCCCTGTGTATACACTAAATTAAAACCCTAAGCTTTTTTTTCTCACTGACGGTGGTTTTTATAAACTTTATTTAAAGTTTTTTTCCTTTCATTATAGCCAAACACTTCAGCTTTAGTTTCATAAAACCACAGGAGATGTCTCCAAAATGAATTGCAAACTGTAATCTGGCTTTTTATTGTTGTTCTTGAATTAATGGCTTCTTCCTCTCTGAGTGGCTTTGCAGCTGATGTCATTACAGGACTTATTTCACTATAAATAATGACACTCTTGACCAGCTTCAGCCACCATCTGAAAAAGGTCTTTTGCTTTTGTTTTGAGGCTGATACGCATTTCTTACAAAACCACACAGTGTGATGTTTGGACATTCTCGTGCTGTTTATATGTGTGAATATTTGTTAGAACAGTTCAAGGTGGCTCCTTCAGACTTCTGGAAATTATATCCAGCTGTGACATGGAGGTCTGCAATTATCTTCCTGATAGTTTAGCTGATTGCATTAGAATGCATCCACAGGTGCACCTCCATTTAAGTCACATGCTATGAATTAACAAAGCTGAAGTTTACGAAGCCATCAACATCTGGGCTTTCCCAAATTGATCCATCCAAAACAATCTGAAGAAAGTAATAAAAAAACTCATTCTGAAATTTAGAAAGTGAAAATAATTCTGGTTATCCAAACTGACCTAAAACAATAAAAGTTTAGTCTAATTTAATGTCAAATTATGAGGAAAAAAACGGCTACGTCATTTTATGTAGTGTGTGCAAAAATCTGGTTTTCGAATCAGATGGAGTTAAAAGACTATAAATCTATGGTGGTTGCTTAGAGCTGCATAATGAAGACGCTTCACCTCACATCCAATATTTATTTTATAACCTATTTGCATTCATAAGTGCAACTGGATGAGATTGAATAGTTGTTGCTCTAACTTCATATTACAGGTACCACCTCACTAAATACAGTATTAACATATTGACTGAATTTAATCCTACATCAGCAGTGTTTCCACAACAAATTGGCACTAATAGTATAAGGCATACATACTGTATCTCACTAAAGTGAGTACACCCCTCACATTTGTGTAAATATTTTATTATACCTTTTCATGTGACAACACTGAAGATGTGATACTTTGATACACTGTAAAGTAGTCAGTGTACAGCTTGTAAAATGGTGTACATTTGCTGTCCCCTCAAAATTACTCAACAGTCATTGGTGTTTAGACTGCTGAAAATAAAGGTGATTACACCCCTAAATGGAAATGTCCAAGTTGTGCCCAATTAGCCATTTCCCTCCCTGGTGTCATGTGACTCGTTAGTGTTACGAGGTCTTAGGTTTGAATCAGGAGCAGGTGTGTTAAATTTGGTGTTATCACTCTCATACTGGTCACTGGAAGTTCAACATGGCCTCTCATGGCAAAAAACTCACTGAGGATCTGAAAAAAGAATTGTTGCTCTACTCAAAGATGGCCTAGGCTAGAAGATGATTGCCAGCAACCTGAAACTGAGCTGAGGCACCATGGCCAAGACCATACAGTGGTTTAACAGGACAGGTTCCAGTCGGAACAGGCCTCACCATGGTCGACCCAAGAAGTTGATTGCACGTGCTCAGCTTCATATCCAGAGGTTGTCTTGAAAATAAACACGTGAGTGCCGCAGTATTGCTGCAGATTGAAAGGTTGGAGGGTCGGCCTGCCAGTTCTCTGACCATACACTGCATCAAACTGGTCTGCATGGCTGTCGTCCCAGAAGGAAGCCTCTTCTAGATGATGCACAAGAAAGCACGCTAACAGTTTGCTGAAGACCAGCAGATTAACGACATGGATTACTGGAACCATGGCCTGTGGTCTGATGAGACCAAGATAAACTTATTTGGTTCAGATGGTGTCAAGCGTCTGTGGCAGGACCCAGATGAGGAGTACAAAGACAAGTCTGTGTTGTCTACAGTCAAGCATGGTGGTGGGAGTGTCAAGGTTTGGGGCTGATGAGTGCTGTTGGCTGTGGGGAGCTACAGTTCATAGAGGGAACTATGAATACCAACATGTACTGTGACATACTGAAACAGAGCATGATTCCCTCCCTGTGGAAACTGGGCCACAGGGCAGTATTCCAACTTGTTAACCCCAAACAAACCTCCAAGATGACCACTGCCTTGCTAAAGAAACTGAGGGTAAAGGTGAACTGCTGGACTGGCCAAGCATGTCTCCAGACCTAAACCCTATTGGGCATCTGTGGGGCATCCTCAAACCGAAGGTGGAGGAGCACAAGCCCTCTAATATCCTCCACCTTCATAATGTTGTCATGGAAGAGTGGAAGAGGATTTCAGTGGCAATCTGTGAAGCTCTAGCAAACTCCACGCCCAAGAGAGTTAAGGAACTGCTAGCATATAATGGTGGCCACACAAAATAGTGACATTTGAGGCACAATTTTGACATTTTCATTTAGGTATGTACGGTACTCACTTTTGTTGCCAGCAGTTTAGACATTAATAGCTGTATGTTGAGTCATTTTGAGGCGACAGCAAATTTATACTGTTATACAAGCTGTACACCGACTACTTTACATCAGACTGTCACATTCAGTTCAATTCAGTTTTACTTATATAGCGCCAATTCACAACACGTTGTCTCAAGGCACTTCACAAAAGTCAGGTACATACATTACAATTAATCTTAACCATTTCTAATTTTGGCAATGTTCCGGAGGTGAAAGAAGGAAATCCCAGACACCTGTTTAATATGGGATTTAAATGACATGTCCTGGTCAAAAATAACACCAAGGTTTTTTACTTTATTACCGGATGTCAATTTAATGCCATCCAGGTTAAGTGATTGACTAAGCAGTTTCTTTTTTAAAGACTCCGGTCCAAAGACGACAACTTCTGTCTTGTCTGAATTTAGAAGCAAAATATTTAAAGTCATCCAAGTTTTTATGTCTTCAAGACATGCTTGTAGTCTATCTAACTGGTTGGGTTCATCAGGATTTATGGATAAGTAAAGCTGAGTATCATCAGCGTAACCGTGCAAATTTATCCTATGCTGCCTGATAATTTGACCTATTGGAAGCATATATACAGTAAAGAGAATTGGCCCAAGTACTAAACCCTGTGGTACTCAACAAATAACCCTGGAGTTTAAAGATGATTTATCATTTACATGAACAAACTGGAATCTGTCAGACAAATAAGATTTAACCCAGCCTAGCGCTGTTCCCCCGATCCCTACAGCATATTCCAGCCTTTTTAAGAGAATATTGTGATCGACTGTATCAAAAGCAGCACTGAGATCTAACAGAACCAGTACAGACACAAGTCCATCATCTGAGGCTAGAAGAATATCATTAGTGACTTTCAGCAGAGCTGTTTCAGTGCTATGATGAGCTCTGAAACCTGACTGAAACTCTTCAAACAGGTCATTGCTGTGTAAATGCTCACACATTTGATTAGCAACTATTTTCTCAAGGATTTTAGATAAGAATGGAAGATTGGATATAGGTGTGTAATTTTTCAAGTCATCTCGATCAAGCAAAGGTTTCTTAAGTAAAGGTTTAATTACAGCTACCTTAAAAGCCTGTGGTACATATCCATTCACTAAAAATAGATTAATCATATCTAAAATGGGGCTGGTAATCAGAGGGAACACTTCCTTAAATAATTTGGTTGGGATTGGGTCTAACATACAAGTTGAAGGTTTAGATGAAGCTAATATTTCTGATAACTCAGGTAGCTCCACAGGATCAAAACAGTCCAAACACAGATCAGGTTCTACAGTTATTTCCAAAGTTGTCTCACTTGCTGAGGATGAAGTAATCATCTTCTGGAGTATGTCAAAGATTTTATTTTTAATAGAATCAATTTTATTTAAGAAGAATCCCATAAACTCATGACTGCTAAGAGCTAAGGGAATGGATGGCTCAACAGACCTATGACTCTGTGTAAGTTTAGCAACTGTACTTAACAGAAACCTAGGATTATTCTTGTTCTCTTCTATTAATGATGAGAAATAAGCTGTTCTAGCTTGGCGAAGTGTCTTTTTATACAACAATAGGCTATTTTTCCAGATTAAGTAGGAATCCTCTAGGTGTGTAGAGCGCCATTTTCTCTCTAATTTTCTAACATTGTGCTTTAAAGTACACAGATCTAAATTAAACCAAGAGCCTGCCTCCTATGAATAATTACCTTGTTTTTCAAGGGGGCTGCATTGTCTAATGCACCACGCAATGATGAAGTAACATTATGAACAAGAGAATCAATTTGTGAAGGGGAATAAACAAAATTATTGCCCTCCACTGTGTTTTTCTGTGATAATGAGGAGATTAAAAGTGGAACAGATTCTTTAAAGGTTGTTACAGCATCGTCTGATAATGATCTACTATAATGAAATTTTACTCGGTTAAATTAAACTCAAAGGTTATTAAGAAATGGTCAGACAGGACAGGGTTGTGAGAAAATATTGTTATGTCTTTACACTCAATGCCATATGTCAGCACAAGGTCCAGAGAATGAAGACAAAGTGGGTAGGTTTGTTAATGTTTTGAGTAAAGCCAATTGAGTCTAAGATAGCATTAAAGGCTATATTTAAGCTATCACTTTTAGTGTCAACATGAATGTTAAAATCCCCCACTATAATAACCTTATCTGTATTTAACACTAAAACAGATAAAAGGTCTGAAAACTGATCTAAAAATTGAGAGTGAGGGCCTGGTGGACGGTACAAAACAACAAACAGAAGTGGTTTTAGTGCTTTGCAATTTGGATGAGGAAAACTAAGGATTAAATATTCAAAAGAGTTGTAGCTATTGATTGGTCTGGGACTAGTCAATAAATCGCACTGAAAGATGGTTACTACTCCTCCTCGCCCAGTATTTCGAGGAATGTGAAAATTTAAATAATTAGTAGGAGTTGACTCATTTATAGTAACATAATCCTCTTGCTGCAGCCAGGTTTCTGTTAGGCAAAATAAATCAATCTGATTATCTGATTGTCTGATCTTATGTTCAGTAAGCCACATTTAATTGTTTTATTTTTCTTTTTAGTCTGAGTTGTTTATTTTTATGAGATTTTCCTGATTGACTCCTTTTAGAATATTTTTTAATCTATTCAATTTTGGCTGTGGGCAAGACACTGTCTTAATAGGGTAATGGGTGGGTAGCAGTACAGAAGCTGCAGAGAGGAGTATTAAACTACGACCCTGCTTCCTGGTCTGAACCCTGGGTTGTCAGAGTTTTGGAGAACTAATAAATTCGGCCAGATTCCTAGAAAGAAGAGCTGCTCCATCCAAAGTGGGATGGATGCCATCTCTCTGGATCAGACCAGGTTTTCCCCAAAATGTTCGCCAGTTATCAATGTAACCCACATTGTTTTCTGGACACCACCTAGACAGCAAGCGGTTGAATGACAGCATGCGGCTAAACATGTCGTCACTGGTTAAATCGGGGAGGGGACCAGAGAAAATTACGGAGTCCGACATATTTGGTATTTTGGTACTTGATGGACCTAAACATGATGTTCCAGAGATATTCTATTGGGTTTAGGTCAGGGGTGTTTGGAGGCCAGTCAGTGGTATCAATGCCTTCATCCTCCAGGAACTGTCTGCATTTTGCAACAAGAGGCTGGGCATTATCATGCATCAGGAGGAACCCAGGACGTACTTCACCAGCTAAGGGTCTAACAATGGGTCTAAGGGTTTTATCTCGATACCTAGCGGGAGTCAAGCTGCCATCATTTATCCTGTACAGGTCTGTGCATCCCTCCATGGATATGCCTCACCAGACCAACACTGACCCACCACCAAACTGATCATCCTGAACAATGTTGCAGGCAGCATAATGTTCCCCACAGCTTCTTCAGACACCCTCACATCTGTCACATGAGCTCAGAGTGAACCTGCTCTCATCTGTGAAATGAACAGGATGCCAGTGCAGAACCTGTCAATTCTGGTGTTCTCTGGCAAATGCCAGTCGAGCTCCATGGTGCTGGGCAGTGAGCAGAGGGCCTACTAGAGGACATCAGACCCACCGGCCACCCTCGTGTAGTCTGATTCTAATTGTTTGGACAGAGATATTCACACCAGTGGCTCTAGGGAGGTCACTTTGTAGGACTCTGGCAGTACTCATCCTGTTCCTTCTTGCACAAAGGAGCAGATATTGGTCCTGCTGATGGGTTAAGGACCTCCGACTTCACTGTCTAGCTCTCCTAGAGTAACTGCCTATCTCCTGGATTCTCCTCCATGCACTTGAGACTGTGCTGGGAGACACAGCAGACCATCGGGCAATGGTACATATTGATGTGCCATTCTGGTGGAGTTGGACACTTGTGCAACCTCTGTAGGGTCCAGGTTTCACCTCATGCTACCAGTAGTGACACTGACCCTCGGTGTCAAACAAAATGAGAAAGTAAAAAATGTCTGTGGCCTCCACCTGCAAAATCATTGCTGTTTTGTTGCACAATGAGACAACCCCAAAAACAGCAATGGTTTCAAAGACATTAAATATCAGAAAATGTAATAAAAGGCTGATATTTTCCTATCCCCTAAAACCTTAACATTGAAATAAAATCAATTGTTTTACCTTAAAGCAAATATTTTTAATGTAGAAGGTAAAAAACCTCATAAGAAATAAATCTTTGGATTGTAAAAGTTGCTGACCCCTGCTATAGACTTTTAAATAAGTTCTCCAGAATCTAGTTTGCTCATCATGTTCCCGATTATATTTTTGGATGACAACAGGTGGACGGACCTGTGTAACAGTGCTTTGTAATAAACATTGGGGTTTTAAAGTATTATGAACATGTATCGAAGACTAGATTTCTGCAAATAAATTCTTTATGAATTTAAACTGCCTTTTTTTTGTCGTCGTTGTGCTGGGGTGACATTTAACCTTGAAAGAGCCACTACGTCAGTATTTGAAATGTCTGGACTGTTTAATCACATCAGACTTGCTTTAGAAAACATGTAGTCTCTGGCAGTTGATCCTCTGGGAATTGTTAAACTAAAACACATTTTTCATCAATCGTGATTTGAAAGCAGGCACGTTTGGGTAGGGATCTGGTGGATTTGAGGCAAAGTCAACACAGATTGCCCCTCATTGCTGTGTCTTTAGAGTGATTCCTAACATTTTGCTTAAAAACACACCATTACAGTCTGTAGGTAGAGTAAACAAAATTAGTATAAGAATACAAAAATCCCTAAAAGGTTTCAGTGTACTACAACCTCCTAAATAGACGATTAATGGAATTAACATCATTTTAATACAACATGGCTAGAGTTGAGGTCTAGTGCAACACGACAGGGACAGTGTGTAAAAGGCCTTGAAAGTTTGTTAGGAAACGTTTGGGAACAAACAGCATCATGAAGACCAAGGAACACAGCAGAGAGGTCAGGGAGAATGTTTTTAAGAGATGCAGGGATAGATTTCCACACAGTTCCCTTAACTCTGAGTTACTACTACTTTGCGGGTCCATTATTCAATAACGTATGTATGACCATCTCAAACCTACCAAGACATGACCCTCCACAACTGTCATTTCTACATTCCCTAAAAATCTGGCCTTTTTAGAAGAGTGGCAATAACAAAGTCACTATTGAATGAAAACCATATGAAATCCTGTTTACAGTTTGCCTCGAGCCATGTAGGAGACACAGCTAACATGTGGAAGAAGGTGGTCTGGTCAGATGAGACCAAAGTTAACTTTGTCCTACATGCAAAATGCTTTATGTGTTTTGCATGTAGGACAGTACAGTGTGAAAACACCAGAAAACACCATCCCAATTTCAAAACATGGGGGTGGCAGCATCATGCTGTGGGGTAGATAGTCTGAGTTGATGTGAAATGGATAGAATTAAAACAAGGTGAACACAAAAGACTAGAGACTGGAGAGGTGATTCTTTTTGTGGCTCTTAATAAATTTAGTTTATCTAGACTGAAAGCAAAGATGGCTCTTAAGGTTATAAAGATTGCTGACCCCTGGTTTAGACAAAAGCATGTTAATGTGTTAGAATGGCCTAGTCAAATTTTAGACCTAAATCAAACTGAGAATCTTTGGCAAAACCTGAAAAACTGATGTTTATAGGCTTTCTGTCCAATCTGACTGAGCTTGGGCTAGTTAGCAAACACAATCTACGAAAAACTTCAGTCTCTAGATATTTAAAACTGGTAGAGACATTGATTCAAGACTTGCAGCTATAAATTTAGTGAAAGGTGGTTCTCCAAAGATGGCTGAGTAGAAAAACACACTACACTTTTCCTAGTTTTATTTGTAAAAATATTTGAAACCCATATATCCCCTTCCTTCCATTTTATAATTAGATGTGGTTATCACATAAAAACTCAATGGTTAAAGCTTAAGGGGTATCAATACTTTAGCAAGGCTCTTAATGTTGGGGTATTATTCTGAACATTGAACATTGAACTGAACATCTTTTTTTAAAGAATGTAGAAGATTAATTGGATCAATATCATACATAAAAATTACGAGTATTGAATGTTTGAACTCGGGTCAAGATCTGCAGAATCTAAACGCTGTAGTTATCTGCTGATCACCTGCAGGATTGTATTTTTCTGCTTTCTTGGACTGAGTCTGTGAAAATGTAGAAGAATTGGGGACCTCGGAATCAGAATCAGGTGTAGACGTTGTCAGCATTGTCTCATGACAGCAACTGTTGGTGTCCCTACAAGCTCAGGAAATAAGTTTTACCACCCTAAATGACACCCTCTCAGTCTTCTTCTGAACGTTAAGTTCCTGGATGGCACTCCATAGTGCAGGTTTCTGCTGAGTAGAGCTGTGTGGCCCTCCGTCCGCTGCAAAACCTGTCTCTGTTTGCTTTTGTGTGGGGGTGGGTGTGAGGAAGAGTAACGGCGTTTATTCGGGGGGCCATTTGAATGGTTTCAGCAGAGCTCGGCTGAATAGGAAGCCACTGCCTGTTGTGTTTGTACACAGAAAAGCTCTTTGTTTTCCAGAGGAACAATTGGGCTTTTCATCGAAAGCTGGAGAGCACAGACAAACCTCACCGCTACTGAGAAGGATGCTCTCGGTTTCACACATACACAAACATCCTGCTCCATTGTTTTGCTTAAACCAGTGTCTGTCACCTTTGTTTAATAGCAAAGTCATTGGAGACAATGTTTACGCCTCTTTTGTTTGCCTGTGTTTTTCTTTGAAGTAAAGTTTATTGAAGGTTAATGGACTTTTGGAAACTTTAGTTCTATACCAGCACTATAAGACAGTTTACATGCATTTTCAGATGTTGATCATTTATTCTTGCAAGGAAAAAAAAATTTGGCAAGCCTTATTTATGTGGATTTATTGCACAATAACTCTGGTTTTTTAATGTACCCAGTGTGGAATTGCAATTGCATATCCACCCAGAATGCAATCATAATTGTGATAATGTTTTTGATGCAATGATTCTTGATTACTCTGCCAGGTGTTGAGGTTTCTGGCAACCAAAGCTCAATTTTCTGCACTTCTGAAACCCACACACATTTTTAGCACTAACTCATAGCAAAACAAAGTTAGTCCCTGTAGTATTTTTGCTTTAATAATGATGCTTTCACTACTTAGTCACAAATAAGAATTTAAAGGTCATCACTTCTGTCAGTCTGCCTCAGTGGCAGGTTACATTGTGGCTACAGTGTAACCTGCCACTGTCAGTGTGTGAATATGTGTATGAATGGGTGGATGACTGATTCTAGTGTAAAGCACTTTGGGGTCCTCAGACTTGATAAAGCGCTATACGAGTGCAGGCCATTTACCAATTATACAATGTTTCCATTTAGTTTTTGTTCAGGCTCCTAGCTCACAGTAGTTATATTCATTTTGCATGACCAAACTCGAGAAATATGTAAAAAGCATAAAAGGAAAAAAACAAACAAACAAACACAAGGCAGCATAGAATGCATCCAAAAGCTGCAGATGAGTGAAGATGTCATGTTTGATATGCCAAACTCGGGTACTATTGCTTAGCCCAATTTCTACCCAAGACAAGAGTAGTTATATCTAAGTTAAGAGTCTGAAACTGAAATTTAAGTTCATAAAATGAGGTTTTGTATAACAAAATCTCTAGTGAGGAGGAGGAAGTAAGTAAATGTTTAGAGACATAACAAACTGGCACCCTATTGTGGAATTTTAAAGCACTCTATGGCCAGTCTGCCAGTAATTTACGACAGTAATGGAGGTCAATTGTGACGAAAACTAATATGAAACATAAAAATTCTGCTGCCATTCAGAACGATGTCATTTTTGCTCCAATTCTAACTAGTGTTGCTACTCTGATGTGTACAGGCATGCGTCAGTTTAGATTGACATTGAGGCCGTCTGTCATGACACTCAAATTCTGTAAGCATGTCTATAGTTAGTTTTCTATACTGTTTGGCTGTAAAAAGTCACTTCAAGCCAATGCTACACACCTGGTGGTTGGAAGGGATGTTAAAATACTGACATGCATTTCATTTCTGCTTTCTTTTCATTGAAAAAAATTAGTGTTTAAATGTGCAGATGAATGATTAGGAGAGTACGGTTGTTGATTTAGCACAATCTGTGAACATCAGCAGAAGCTTTGTGTGAACAGAGGACACAAAAATAAAAACTGCTGTAAAATAAAGCATTTTCTTACCTGAGGAACTTTATACTTACAAACAACACCAGTGGTCACGTCAGCGGTCTGGCTGTTGACTCTCTGCTGGAGCTATCAGCCCCTAGCCAGGGCATGGACTATGTAGTGCTCTCTTTCTTTCTGCAGATATGGGTTGTTTGGTCTCTTAAATCCAAAATTCAAATATTTTAATAATCCCTTGGCAAAAAAATGTTCGCAATGGAGATACTGTTTTATCTTTGTAGCAAATTTGCAAATTTTCTCCTTTTTCTGTGTCACCAATAAGCGGCCACACATCTGTTAACCATGTTCTACTAAAATGTTTCTATTTTTAATCATGAAAACAATCAGGATCTTATGCACAACACGGGTCCATCGGACACTGCAGATCCAGATAATACATAAAGAATAGATTAGACTCACCTAAGAGATGTGTGACTACGAAGACTTTTTGCTGTCAAAAATTACTTTTGAATTGCTTATATTGGTCGATGGTGATTTGCTTTGTAGAATTACTTTCAATATTTATACATTTTTGTAGCTCTAAACTATGATGATGTTTGTCCTTTAAAGTTTTTTTTCCAAGTTCAATCTGGAGAGATTTGGGCTTTTGTTATTACTTCTGCTATTCTCTACCTTGCTGCTGAAAGGGTGAAAATGTCTCCACTTATGGGTAACAAACACAAAATCGTACTCGTACTCGTCATCTTCCGCTTATCCGGAACCGGGTCGCGGGGGCAGCAGACTCAGCAGAGACACCCAGACGTCCCTCTCCCCAGACACCTCCTCCAGCTCCTCCGGGAGGAGCCCAAGGCGTTCCCAGGCCAGCCGAGAGACATAGTCCCTCCAGCGTGTCCTGGGCCGTCCCCTGGGCCTCCTCCCGGTGGGACGTGCCTGGAACACCTCCCGAGGAAGGCGTCCAGGAGGCATCCGGTATAGATGCCCGAGCCACCTCAACTGGCTCCTCTCGATGTGGAGGAGCAACGACTCTACTCCGAGCCCCTCCCGAATGGCCGAGCTCCTCACCCTATCTCTAAGGGAGTGCCCGGCCACCCTACAGAGGAAGCTCATTTCAGCCGCTTGTATCCGGGATCTCGTTCTTTCGGTCATGACCCAAAGTTCATGGCCACAGGTGAGGGTAGGAACGTAGACCGACCGGTAAATTGAGAGCTTTGCTTTTCGGCTCAGCTCTCTCTTCACCACAACGGACCGGCACAGCGCCCCCATTACTGCGGCAGCCGCACCGATCCGTCTGTCGATCTCCCGCTCCATTCTTCCCTCACTCGTGAACAAGACCCCGAGATACTTGAAATCCTCCACTTGAGGCAGGAACTCCCCTCCAACCTGAAGAGGACAAGCCACCCTTTTCCGGTTGAGTACCATGGCCTCTGACTTGGAGGAGCTGATCTTCATCCCAGCCGCTTCACACTCTGCTGCAAACTGCCCCAGCGCATGCTGTAGGTCTTGGCTAGAGGGGGCCAGCAGGACCACGTCATCTGCAAAAAGAAGAGACGAAATCCACTGGTCCCCAAACCAGACCCCCTCCGGCCCTTGGCTGCGTCTAGAAATCCTGTCCATTAAAGTTATGAACAGGACCGTTGACAAAGGGCAGCCCTGCCGGAGTCAAACATGCACCGGGAACAGGTCCGACTTAGTGCCGGCAATGCGGACCAAACTCCTGCTCCGCTCGTACAGGGACCGGATGGCCCCTAATAAAGGGCCCCCGATTCCATACTCCTGGAGCACCCCCCACAAGGCATCACGAGGGACACAGTCGAATGCCTTCTCCAGGTCCACAAAACACATGTGAACCGGTTGGGCAAACTCCCATGAGCCCTCGAGTACCCTGTAGAGGGTATAGAGCTGGTCCAGTGTTCCACGGCCGGGACGAAAACCACACTGCTCCTCCTGAAGCTGAGGTTCGACTATCGGCCGGACTCTCCTCTCCAATACCCTGGCGTAGGCCTTACCAGGGAGGCTGAGGAGTGTGATCCCCCTGTAGTTGGAACATACCCTCCGGTCCCCCTTCTTATGAAGGGGGACCACCACCCCGGTCTGCCAGTCCAGAGGCACTGTCCCCGACCGCCATGCAATGTTGAAGAGTGTCAACCATGACAGCCCCACAACATCCAGAGATTTGAGGTGCTCAGGGCGGATCTCATCCACCCCTGAAGCCTTGCCACCGCGGAGCTTTTTAACCACCTTGGTGACTTCAGCCTGGGTGATGAAAGAGTCCAACCCCGAGTCCTCAGCCTCTGTTTCCACCAGGGAATGCGTGATGGCAGGATTGAGGAGATCCTCGAAATACTCCTTCCACCGCCCAATAATGTCCCCAGTCGAGGTCAGCAGCCTCCCACTCCCACTATAAACAGTGTTGGCGAAGCACTGCTTCCCCCTCCTGAGGCGCCGGACGGTTTGCCAGAATCGCTTTGAGGCCGACGGTAGTCCTTCTCCATGGCCTCACCGAACTCCTCCCAGGCTCGAGTTTTTGCCTCTGCCACAGCCCGGGCCGCAGCACGCTTGGCCTCACGGTACCCGTCAGCCGCCTCAGGAGTCCCACAAGCCAACCACAGCCGATAGGACTCCTTCTTCAGCTTGACAGCATCCCTTACTGCCGGTGTCCACCACCGGGTTCTTGGATTGCCGCCGCGACAGGCACCGCAGACCTTACGACCGCAGCTACGGGCAGCAGCATCGACAATAGATGCGGAGAACATGGTCCACTCGGACTCTATGTCTCCAACATCCCCCGGAATCTGGTCAAAGCTCTCCCGGAGGTGGGAGTTGAATACATCCCTGGCCGAGCGCTCCGCCAGGCGTTCCCAGCAGACCCTCACTATGCGCTTGGGCCTGCCAAGTCTGTCCGGCTTTCTCCTCCTCCAGCGGATCCAACTCACCACCAGGTGGTGATCAGTGGACAGCTCAGCCCATCTCTTCACCCGAGTGTCCAAACATGCGGCCGAAGGTCTGATGATACGACAACAAAGTCGATCATTGACCTCCTGCCTAGGGTGTCCTGGTGCCAAGTGCACTGATGGACACCCTTATGCTTGAACATGGTGTTCGTTATGGACAATCCGTGACTAGCACAGAAGTCCAAGATCATGCCTCTCCAGGTGTCACTGTCGTTTCCCACGTGGGCGTTGAAGTCCCCCAGCAGAATAATGGAGTCCCCGGGAGGGGCACTATCCAGCACCCCCGACAGGGACACCAAGAAGGCCGGGTACTCCACACTACCGCTCGGCCCGTAGGCCGAAACGACAGTCAGGGACCTATCCCCGACCCGAAGGCGCAGGGATGCGACCCTCTCATCCACCGGGGTAAACCCCAACACGAGACGGCTGAGCTGGGGGGCAACAAGCAAACCCACCCCAGCCCGCCGCCTCTCCCCGTGGGCCACTCCAGAGTAGAAGAGAGTCCAGCCCCTCTCAAGGAGATGGGTTCCAGAGCCCACGCTGTGCGTGGAGGCGAGCCCGAATATTTCTAGTCGATATCTCTCAACCTCCCGCACAAGCTCAGGCTCCTTCCCCCCCAGCGAGGTAACATTCCACGTCCCTAGAGCCAGCCTAAGCATCCGGGGATCGAGCCGCTCAGGTCTCCACCTTCGTCCGCCATCCAATCCTCTTTGCACCGGTCCCTCACAGTTCCCCCGGCAGGTGGTGGGCCCACTGGGGGATGGCCTCGCGTCTCTCGTTAGGGCTTTGCCCGCCGGGTCCCGCAAGGAGCAACCCTGCCACCATGCGCTCTCCGACGAGTCCCAACCCCAGGCCTGGCTCCAGGGTGGGACCCCGGCTCCGCTGTACCGGGCGACGTCACGTGCCTCGATATATTTGTCCTCATGAAGGATTCTTGAAACAAACACAAAAATCATTAACAAACACAAAATCATTAAACTCTAAAGGTTTCAATGTCTAGTCTTATTAAAAATGATCACTGTTGTTTAATTAAAAAAAAAGTTGTGTTTGAATTTTGGTATTATAATACAGACAATGTTTCATTCATTAAACTTAAATTATTTGCATTTATCTCTGTCTTTGAGCATGCAATCACCAAACACAAAATATTTACATTGTGTCTTCTTTCACTGCAAAAGCGAACAATATATGAGTGACTTTTTAAAAACGTTTTTGCATATAGCGTGACATTAACAAATCATATTTTCAAGTTTGGTATCCAGTGCTGAAAAAAACAATAGAAAAAATAAAAAAACATGGAGCAATCAGAAACAAAGAAATTGACTGTAGATGTTAGTAGAAAAAGGGTTATGTCAAGCATTATTTCCATCATGGGAGAAGTGGAGGTGGTAAAGTATACAGTCATATTTAATAAATTAGTAAATGCGTTCTGATAAGGCTCGTTTGTCAGATAAAAATGACTTTTAAGCAGGTATTAAGCATACTTTTCATTAAGTCCACAAGTCTATATTGAAAGTGTTTTTTATTGGTCTGATGCAATATTCTAATCCTAAATGTTGTGTTTTTATTAGCGAAAACCATCACAAATAACAGCAATGTTGGCTTGAAAACATCTCTCTGTGTAATTAATCTATATAATGTGTTTCACTTAGTGAACAGAGTTACTGAAATTAATAAACATTTCAATAATCTAATTTATTGAATATGACTGTAAATACTTCGGTGTTCACCTGGAGAACAGACTAGACTGGAGATGCAACTGTGAAGCCGTCCACAAGAAGGGAAGTACTTCTTGAGGAAGGTTTGGTCCTTTAGCATTTACAGCAAGATGCTGCAGATCTGCTGTGGAGAGTGTTAAGAAAGATTCATCATAAAATGAAGAAAAATTACAGACAACCCTGAGCATCGTCTTCACGAGACATACAACAGCAGAGTGTCTCCTATCAGAGGCATCTTCAGATCTGCTGTAAGACCGACCACTTCAGGAGATCCTTCCGGCCAAGAGCCATCAACATCTACAATGACTCTTTGAAGAAACCTGTATTATATTAGTTAAAACAACATTTAATTTCCCTTTGGGAAATATAAAGTATTTTTCAACTGAACTCAATGGTAACTGAATACAAAACTGTTATTTATTGTGGCTCTCTGTCTGCAGGGGAGTACATGAGTAAACGGGGAAAGTGCCATTTTTGTGATACTACCTGTCTGCAGTGCACAGGTCCAGAGAGTGAGGCCTGCACCACCTGCCCAGAAACAAGGTTACAACCATTCACAAGGAAACATCACCAATGCAGAATGCATGTTTTCAGACTTTAGTTGTTTCACATATTTGGTTTGTTTTAGAGTCATATAATTTGATCTTAGTCCATTATGACCTAGGTAAATATAATAAGTCTGCACAATTCTGTTAAAATGGCACATTTTTGTGGCGTAAAATAATGATACCAAGAAAATTAATTTAAAAACTTTTTGTACATTCAATATAACCTGTACAACTTAAAAAGGTGAAAATTTTAAATAAACTTAAATAATGTGGGTGCTCATCCTTAAACTAGTACTTTGTTGCAGCACCTTTTGAATTTATCAAGGCACTCAGACCTTTTAGGTAAAGATTTTTAATCAGATTCAGGTCTGGACTCCATCTGAACCATTCCAGAACTTTATTCTTCATCTGGTCGAACCATTCATCATTTTTGTTAATAAGGTTTATGACACTAGTGACCTTTATTCATTAGTAGCTCGACAGGAAGAGGAACAGAGAGAGAAGGGGAAGCTGTGCAGTAAATGGACTCGGTCCCGGTAATCGAACCCAGGACAGCTGCATGGAGGACTGTAGACTCTGCATATGGTGCGCTTGTTCGACCACCGAGCCACCTGGTGCCCCACCATTCTTAGTAAGCTTTGTGTCCTTATGCTGAAAGATGAAGTTCATCTTAAGCTTTCAAACAGACCTCTGAGGTTTTTATGCCAACATTGACTGGTTGTAAATGTGTTCAATATTCCCTCCATCTTGACTAAAGCCTCAGCTCCAGCTGAAGAAAAACATCCCTAAAACTTTTCTTGATTTCCTGTTAAGTAGTTGTGCCCAAAATACCTTTAGGACTTATAGCCCAAAGCTCAACCTTGGTTGCATTAGATCATAGCACATTTTCCTACATGTTTTTGGGAGGGCTTAATGTGTTCTTGCAAAATTTTGCCAGGCTTGCAATGTTTTTCTGAGAGAAAAAGCTTCCATCTGGCCATCCTACCCAAATATGTGGAAAAGATTATGGTCACATGTACAGTACAACACAAGTAGTACTTGCCAAATGTAGAACTAGAAAATCCTGCACATCCTTTAATGTTGCAGTAGTCCTCTTGGCAGCCACCCTTACCCTTGTCCCTATGTTCTTCCTATTTGGAGGCAGGTCCAGTTCTTGGTACATGTTAGTTTTACATCATATTTTCTCTTGATGATGACAATTTTTTTTACTGTGTTTCATGATATATCTAATTCCTTCGAAATCCTTTTACCATCTTCTCTTGACTGATACCTTTGGACAATGAGATCCCTCTGAGGCTTTGTAAGCTCTCTGCAGTTCATGGCTTTAGCTGCTAGATGCAGCCAAGAACTTATCAGGAAAAAGCCTCATGTAACAGGTGAACTTTTGTTGGTGCTAATCAGAGACACTTAAATGATGACCAGTGTTTACTGACTGCTGTTTAACATGAATTTGAATGTGATGGTTCCATCTTGAATACAGCCACATACCCAATTAAAGGAGGCTATACACATTTAAATGCTCTTTAGTTTATCGGTGAAATTAAGGGGGAAAAAGGTCTGTCATTTATTTCTATCACAAAAACGTGCCATTTTAATGGGGGTGTGTACACTTTTTAGATCCACTATAGAGGGATATACAGCTGCTGTTGTAAATTTGTGACTATTGCAGGACAAATACTGACCAGTATTTCAAAGATCCAGACCCACAGTTACTTTGAGTTGACAGAAAAAACCTACAAAGTCACTGGTGAAGCACCGCACTTAACATTTAAGGTACAGAGGCAGCCAAAAGCTAATTGTTTCTAAAAGGCTTATTAAAGTGCTCTGTTAAATTAGCTAAATGGCACTCGAATGACTCCCAAGCCATTAGAGTCAATTAAGAATCAAACCTGGCACTGCGCCTTTCCTCAGTACCAGCATGCCTTCAGCCAAACATCATTATTGCAGCTTTATTTTGCAGGGAAGTCTGATCAGGAAAGAGCAGAAGAGTACATGGAAATATAAAGCAAAGCTGAATTAATATATTTCCAGCATTCTCTGGATCTTAGTCTGGAACTGAGGTTTAAGTTTCAAGGAGACAATAATAAAGAGCACACAGCCAAGAAAACAAAGGAATGGCCTCACACACACAAAAACTGTTTAAGGTCTTGGACTCAGCCAGCCGGAGTTTGGATCTGAACCCAGCAGAGCTTCTCCAGAGAGACCTGAAATTCACTCAGGGCTGATTCTGCCAAAAAGAAACAGAAAAACCTCCAAGACAAAGGTATGCCAAGCTTGTGGGACCTTTCCCAAGAAATCTCTAGGCTGCCAAACATTCCTTAGCCAAGTACATAGAGAAATTTTTCAATAGTTGTGTAAAGAGGCATATTTTATGTTGAAGAAAATGTTACAAAACGCTCTATTAAACCTACTTTTTGTGAGTCTCTTTGCACTTGTGTGTGTAAATTAATGAAGCAGTAAAAACAACCTGGATCCATGCTGAGACAAACCTGAAACAAAACAAAATGTGAAACATTTTCCATCTGCACTGTTCATTTAAAAGATGTAAGCTAATATTGCTGAAGTGAAATAAACCACTGCCGCCACAACCACTGCACTTTGGTCTGAAAGCTGGTATAAATCAGACTTAAATACACAGACAGGGGGGGTTAAGATCATGGGAAACTGCTCATTTCAGAGGATAAATCAAACTAATTAATGCAAAGTGTTTATGTTTCAGCTGTACCTTTGTTTGAAATGTCCATGTAGGTTTTTTGAGGATGGACGCTGTGTTACCCACTGCCAAGCGGGGCGCTTTGCCATGGGGAAGCAGTGTCTTCTCTGTCATCACACTTGCAAGGCGTGCACTGATGAGGGTCCTGATAACTGCACCAGCTGTGGCACAGGTATACACTCCCACAGAAGTAGACTCATTAGAATCTTTGAATCATTGGACAGCCATGTATCGCCACAGAAGGTGGGGTCTGCTGGTTAATAACTAGAATGGGTGAACTCAGTAGCCAGTAAATACTGGTGTTACTAGGGTTACTTTAAAATTGCCGTTTAATAGCTGCCATGGTAAATATTTCTGGTAAAACATGGTGGTGGCAGCATCAATGCTGTGGGGTTGCTTGTTGCAAGACTTGAGATTTGGTCGGTCCATTGCTGAAAAATCTGAACTTCGTCAAATGAAAATTTGCTCTAAGATTGTTGGCTGCCCAGTCGAAGAATTTTATGAATCTTCTTACTATAAAAATATGGCAAGATTAGCTAATAACGTTACCTCTAACCCTGACCACCACAGTTTGAAATGCCTTCTTCTGCTCAACTTACAATGTTTAATCTTTGATACTATCTGTGTCTGTGTATATATTTCTTTAAACTATAGTGCTGTGATGCAAGACAATTTTCAGACTTGTTCTGATGATAAAGGAATATTGTATCGTGAAATCATCCTAAGCACACAGCCAGAGCTTGGTTCAAAGCATATTCATGTGTTAGAATGACCCACTCAAGGCTCAGACCTAAACAATAATGAGAATATGTAGCAATACTTGAAAATTCATTCTCACAGATTAAAAATGGGCAAATATTTTAAGTTTCTAGATGTGGAGAGGCAGTAGAAACATACCTCAACAGACGTGCAGCTGTAGTTGCATTAAAAGGTGGATTCTACAAAGTATAGACTGAAGAGGGCTAAAAGGAAATTGATGCCGCACACATAAAAAATGTAAAAGCATGTATAATTTTCTCCTACTTCACATTTATCCACTACTTTGCGTTGTTTCTTACTTAAAATCCCAAACAAAATCCAATTAGGTTAGAGTTGGAACCTGAGAAAAGCTCAAAGGGTATGAAAACCTTTGCAAAGCTTTAATGCTCTGACTGCAGTGTAGCGCAAATGTGCTTTTAGACCATGCTAAGGCTCATTTATGTGAGACACCACCGATTAATCTCCTGAAAGTAAATGGATCTAATTAAATTATAATGTTGCTGTTGATTGATGTTTTCAAGAAAAGGAGAATCAGTCTTTTGTATTGTTCATTGTGATACCTTCTCTGCAACATTGTCTATTTGTTGTCCCCCCCCGGTGTTAAGTGCTGCGGTCCGACGATTTAGAGGAGCTAATCCTCAGTCCTTTCTCCTCATATTATTATACATCTCAGAGGTCATTAACAGACTGCAGCTGAGGAAATATTAGTCTGATGGTGGCAGGAGCAACTGTGTTTATCACACTGTTGCAGACAGTATTATGGCTGTCAGAATGAACGTGTTTACACAGGGGAGATACTGTATATCTACACTCACTCTGAGGTACCAGATGTCCAAGAAAAGAATTAACACAAGATTTTCTCGTCACACACACCTTCATACACACTTTCAATTATCTGAAAAATTTGTCAGGCTATGTTTGAAAATGTGGTTTCATTTAATTGCTAGTCTGTCTGAAGCTCAATGAGACATAACAAAAACAACAGAAACAGACCTTCTATCTGTCTCACCCTGTTTCTTTCTCAAAAGAGCTTATCTCTCTCTCTCTCACACACACACACACACACACACACACACACACACACACACACACACACACACACATAAAGGTATGCATCCAGAGCGGCTAGATACTGTGAAGATCTTTTGATACTGACCTTTAATAGTGACAAAGGAAGTACCATGGCATATAACAAAATAACTTTAAAAAAGTGAAACAAAAATGTAAATAAACAACCTGGTAGGTATGACATTACAGTAAGACATACTAATTAGTTTATTCATTCATTTTTGTTACGTTTATTAACTATAAAAATTACATTTGTTAGGTTTTCGGTGTGAAACAAAAAGTTTGCACAAATTTAAAAGGAGGGTTTTTCATTTTGTCACATCATAGCTTCAAATATTTTCCTTCCACCTCACAATGATGTTCTGCTCTGTGTTGATCTATCACGTAAAATCTACAAAAAAATCCATGTTTTTTTATTGTAAGTTAACAAGTGAAAAGGTTCAAGAGGAATGAAAACTTTTACGAGGCAGATGTGACCACATATCCTTGAATGATGCTTCACTTCCAAGATAGTGGTTTTCTGAAACCTTAATTAGTCTCAAAGCTCTGTCTGTGAGTCTGTCTTTGCACCAGACTTTTCTTAAGATGAAATCACTCTTATCTCTTTTTTTCCTGTCTCACCCCAGACAGGTTTGGTTTACCCAGGTACCTGTTTCAGGATCAGTGTCGGGAAGCCTGTCCTGAGGGGTTCTTCCACTCTGCAATGATGCGTTGTGAGCCATGTGCTGCAAAATGCATCAATTGTGCGGCTGCAGATCGTTGCGTCCAGTGCAGCCCGGGATACAAGATCCAAAATGGCCATTGTATCCAATTGAAGTGCAGCACAGGTTAGAGACATGTAATGGTGACATGTGGTCATTTTCTTCTGCTGGAAACATCTGCATTAAGAGGTTATTTATGACCCTGAGGAATATTTAGTCAGAAAAAACTCAATGATAGCAGTTATTTTCTTAGGTAATCAACATCTTTCTTTAATAAATACATTGAATCTCATTGCAATCATTCAGTAACGACATGATTAACAGTCAATGAGCGATTGCTGCTCAGAGAGGTAGATTCTTATCTTACATTAAAAAATGTTATTTCTAGGAGCTCAGATGTTCTCATCATGGTGTTAGTCAAATAATTAGAGAGTCCAGACCATTTTTCTATTATCTTTGATATCTCAACAAAGGAAAAAATGTTGGAAACAAGTTGTTGGCGTGCCTTAATCTAGTCTTCTACCAAGGCCCATATGGTGTTCACTTTCTCTCTTCTTTTTTCTGATCTTAATCCGCATTTTTATTCTCTGAGAGATTGTGAAAGATAAACACCTCAAAGTTTATATCAAAGCATGAGATCAGCTGGGAATGGTAGCCAAGGGAGAGTTGAGAGAAAGCTAGAACTTCTGCTTTTTGCAGCGTTTCAGGTTAAGAACAGAGGTGGAGCTTTCTGCACCTAAAATGAAAGCGGATTCCAGCAATTACAGTTTGTTTATGAAGAAGAGTTTGCATCATTAGAGAATATATTGTCTTTCATTTTTATGTTCTATAGGAGGATCATATTCTTCTATAAAATTTTGATTCAGTTAATTCAGCCATAATTGAATATGTTTGAAGAAAGCACTTTTCAGAAAATAAGAACCAAACTCTGTTTTATTTCTTATATGTAAGTTCACATGATCATCAATGTTTCCTCTGCCAGATGAGGTTTCAGATGCAGAGGAGGACTGTCTCCCCTGTGATGAGGGCTGCAATAAATGCAAGCGCAGTAAGTAGAGCACATATGTCTCTCCAGTTTTCTCTTTCCTCCTTTGAGTAACCAGTTTAAACTAAACAAAAGACAACAGATTTCGTCCAGCTAGGAGATGTTACAAGGATATTGCCGTAGATCCAGAGTAAAGATTTGGAGAAAGGTTCTTCATACTTCATGTTGATCAGCCATCAGCAGAACTATAGAGGCACTGCAGCTTGACGCCATGAGCAGCTGCTGTACTCTGGGTTTTCCTCTGATGACTGCACAGCACCATTGTTTTGCTGAAGTAGAGCGTGAAACTTATATAAACAAATCTGAGAAGTGACTGTGAAAAATTTGCACAAACTGGCTAATTGTTGTGTACATGGGGACACAGTAAGATTTATTAAAAAGTAATGGATTAATCTTAGTATATTTCCCAAAGAAATGCAAAAACTTCAGCGCCTTAAAAAAGTATTTATACCCTTTTAAGTTTTCCACATTTTGTCCAGTTACAACCGCAAACCTCTGTATTTTATGGGGATCTTATGCAGAACCATTGTTAGGTCTTTTGGGGTATGTCTCTACTAGCTGTTCACATCTACAGCCTGAAATATTTGCACAATCTTTGTTGCAAAAAAGCTCAAACTCAGACAGATTAGATAGAGAGTATCTGGAAACAGCAGTTTTCAATTCGATTCAATTTCAATTCAATTCAGTTTATTTATATAGCGCCAATTCACAACACATGTCGTCTCAAGGCACTTCACAAAAGTCAGGTACATACATTCAATTAATCCTAATCACTGAACAGTGCAGTCAGATTCTGTTATTTATTCAAATTGGATAAAAAGTTTTTCTGTCTAAGGAAACCCAGCAGATTCCATCTAGTCAGTGACTTGCAGCATTCACTCCTCCCGGATGAGCATGTAGAGACAGTGGACAGTCACTGGCGTTGACTTTGCAGCAATCCCTCATACTGAGCATGCATGTAGCGACAGTGGCGAGGAAAAACTATCTTTTAACAGGAAGAAACCTCCAGCAGAACGAGGCTCAGTGTGAGCGTCCATCTGCCACGACCGACTGTGGGTTAGAGAGAACAGAGCAGAGACACAAATAGAACAAAGAAGCACTGATCCAGGAGTACTTTCTATGGGAAGGAAAAGGTAAATGTTAATGGATGTAGCTCCTTTAGTCGTTTCACCTAGAAAGAAGGAACAGATAAACTCTGAGCCAGTTTTCAAGTTTAGAGTCTGAAGAGAGCACATAGAGTTAGTTACAGTAAAAGCTCAGTCAGTAGCTATGTCTAGGAGAGAGAAAGGGTTAAACACTGAAAGACAGGGCAATGTGGATCATCGGTAGAAGGTGAGCATTAAGTTGTTGCCAGCAGAAGCTTGGAGGATTCCCCTCTCCAAAAAGGTGTTACAGGTAGACACAGAGTCAGGCCAGGTGTAGCTTTTAGGAAGAGAAAAGAGAGAGAACCAAGTTAAAAGCTGAAATAACAGCAAATAATGCAAAATTGGAGAGTAGTGTGAGAAAGTAGCGAGGAGGATGAAAGTGGTCATTATGTCCTCCTGCAGCCTAAGCCTATAGCAGCATAACTACAGAGATAGCTCAGGATAACCTAAGCCACTCTAACTATAAGCTTTATCAAAAAGGAAAGTTTTAAACCTAGCCTTAAAAGTAGACAGTTTGTCCATCTAGAGCCCACTGATGGCCATTGTTATACTAAAAACCACAACGATTGGGATATCTCTATCTGTCAGATTGACCATAACTATTGGAAAAGAGAGGGGGTCATACAGGTAGCAGAAATAGAGGGTGTGTTTGCACCTCAACCATAACTGTTTTCAAGTCTTGCCATAGATTGTCAATTGAATTGAAGGTCTGCACTTGGACTGGGCCATTCTAATACATGGAAATGCTGTAACAAAATCAATTCCATGGTATCTCTGGCTGTATAATTAGGATCATGTCCTGCTAAAAAGTGAACCTCTAACCCAGTCTTAAATCTTCTGCAGCCTTCAGGTTCTCTTCTAGCACTGCCCTGTATTGAGCTTCATCCATTTTGACATCGACTCTGGCCAACTCCTCTCTTCCTGCTGAAGAAAAAAAAGCATCCTCACATGATGCTGCCACTACCATGTTTCATCATAAGCAGGGTTTGTTCTGATTGATCTGCAGGATTAGTTTTTAACTACCAAAATTTAGTTTGAGTTCATCTGACCAAAGCACCTTCTTGCTGTGCCCCCTGGTATGTAGCAGACTTAAAACATGACTTCTTATGGCTTTCTTCCAACAGTGGCTTTCATCCTGTTGTTCTTCCACGAGGACCACACTTGTGAAGTGCACAGTAGTAGTTCTCCTGTTGACTTTTCCCATCTGGGCTGTGGATCTCTAAAGATTTTGATGTGCTAAACTTGCTTTGCAACACTCTATGGTTTATTTATAAATGGTGCTGTGACTGCGTTCTGTTCCTCAGACTCTGCTTAAGGCATGCTGTATATCTTACTCTGAAATTGAACTTTTTCACAAAGTAAGTTTAGGAATTGAATGGATGTTGGGAAGCTTGCGGTAAGGGTGACGAGGTTGGTTGTTGTTTCATTCACATGCTTTGGAGAAGGTTAGCTTTGCTCTCTAAATCTAACTCCATGTTATTTACAGTCTGCAATGCCACAGAAAGACAAACCTTCCTCCTCCTCTCAGAGGTGATTATCACATACCACTGAAAGTTGTTATTGTGAAGTGAACTCATCCGAGGGCTGTTATTATGTCATTTTGTGTTTGTCTGGAATATGATGCTTCAGTCTGAATCCCAGTTCGGCCGGGCTGCCACCCATCATCTCCGCACAATAAAGATGTCAGTCAGCAGAGGAGGGATTAGAAATGACCGACTCTTCTGCTAAGTTAGGACACAACTTAGCATAACTGTGACACAAATATTGTTTGAATGCTCGTTAATGTTGAGCGTTTGTAGCCTGTCTGTGGACAGATTTAAAGACATTTGTGACCTTAGTTCTGAATGTATTTAATCGTGGATTAATGTATTAGACCAACACATAACTGCGAAGTGAAAGGAAAATGATTGTTTCTTAAATAAAAACCTGAAAGGTTCTGCAGTTTTGACTTAGTCATCCCGAGTCAACACTGCAGAAACCTTTATAGCTGTAATTTCAGTTGTAAGACCATTGTTGTGTCTCCACCAGTTCTGAACATCCAGAGATAATTTGCTCAGTCTTCTTTGCAAAATAGTTTGAACTCAGTCCGATGAGATGAAGAGCTTGAAGTGAGCAACAAGCCCAGCTTCAACCCTTCTGCAACCTCTAACAGTTGTTCTTCCATGGGTGACCTGGACTTTGACTGGGCCATTTGAACAAATGGATCTCAGGTGATCTAAACCATTCCATTGTATCTCTGTCTGCGTGTTTTGGGTTGTTGTCCCCTTTCTCAGTGATGCTCTCCTTGCCAGGCCTGTCAGTTTAGGTGGATAACCATGCCCTGGTAGGTTTGCATTACTGCCATCCTCTTCACAGTTTGGGGTGGTGGAATGAACAGTTCTCTGTGTGATGTCAAGAGCTTTGGGATAATGCTTTATAATCCAAACATTCTCTATACATCTCCAAAGCTTTTTCCATGACATGTCAGCTGTGTTTCTTGGTCTTCATGATGCTGTTTGTTCACTAATGTTCACTAACAAACCTTTGAGGCCTTCACAGAACATCTGGATTCATACAGAGGATGAACTTCTCACAGATGGAGTCTGTTTGCTAATTATGTGACTTATAAGGGCAACTGGTTGCATAGGAATTTATTTCAGGGTATCAGAGTAAATGGTGCTGTTAATGAACGCTTGCCATATATATTTTTTTAAGTTATAATTTTCCTTCCACTTCACAGTTATGCACGTTGTTGGGTTTGTCCACATAAAAGCCAGATAAAATACAATGAATTTTGTTGTTTTTATAAATATGAAAAGAGTCAAGGCATTTGAATGTCTTTGCAAGGCACTGTGAATGACCAAATAACTGAACAAGCTGTTTTGACAAAGATCTTCTAGAATAATTTCCTCTGTGGTGTAGATTTCAGATTAGGTCTGTAAGGGTTAATTTTAAAGTAACACCTGGTGTGGGTCAGTTTGTTATACAAGACTTTTTTTGCACCTAACATCAGTTTTGGACCCATTAATCCTCCAAACAGGCTTTTTGCATTTTGCAAACTAAATGCAAGAGGTTTGGAAATGTTCTAGAAATATGTTGTTTTCATGTGCTGAGTGTACTTCTAGGAAAGGCAAATCTGGGGTCACTTTTCTGTCTTTTATAAACTGTAAAGTATCTTATCTTGGTTTTTGTCCTCCACACAAATCTGAAACTTTGACCTCCCACTGTGAGGAGATCTTGCAGCTCAGAGAGGAGGCTTTTGGAGATCTTGGACAAAAATAATTTCTATGCTGCTTGTAGCGATTTTTTAGGACGCAAATTCATGCAACTAACGAGCAAAAACGGTCAGATGATGACCTTCAAAGTTATAAAATTTGAAATCAGGTAATTTTCTTGTTTGGACCAAAGTGTTAGAGAGCCCTCCTTACCACGACTATTGAAAGACAAAGTGGGGAAGTATCTCCTGGAAGACGCCCTGCAGCAGAGCTGCACGGGCTTGCAGACTGAATGCCAAGTAGAAGTGGAGGCAACATGTGCAAACCCAGCACTTTTACTGAGACAGTGTGCTAAGACTCTTTATAATCTGTATTCTCCAAATCAGCTTCCCATAATTATTACTTCTCCCAAAAGACACAATATTGTCTATTATTTATGTGGCTCTTCAAAGAAGTAGAATAGAGTAAGGATATTTTTGTTTAGAGGTTTTTAAGAGGATACTATCACAAGCGCACAGCAGGTTTGCTGCTCACTTTGAGTCATTTTTAACCTCATTTTTAACCTCATTTTGAAGTGATACATTTAGGCAATGCTTTCATCAGTCATCCCCCTTGACCATGCTTCCCTTTTATTTTTAATTGAACCGAACCACCTTAACGTGTGATCATGTGCCCTCACATCATACATGTCTCTTAATAGCTGACATGATGTGCAGCTTCTCATTGCACTTAGAAAAAAAGAAAAGTGTCAGTGCTTGCACATTCCACAAGTCAATACCTCAGGATGTGTACGGCAGCTGAAATGCTCCCCTCCTCCTGCTTTGCACCGTTAATATTTATGCGGGCGCTATTTTCTCTCTCTCACAGACACAGCCTGCAGGCACGATTTCCGGCTCCTCACCCGAGTATTTCTCCTATACCTTGGTCCCTCCCACCTCTCCTTTCTCCCAGTCTTTCTATTCCTGTATGAGTAATTGCTTTCACAGGTTGTGGCTTGTTGACAGCATTGAAGTGCAAACCGGTGCAGTGTTAAGTTGAGGGTGCTGGAAGGAGGCAGAAAGAGGAATGGGATTTGGGGGTCGGTGGAAGGTTTTTCTTGAGAGGATTAATGTCCCAAGGGAAGATCTGCTGGAGTTTCTTTTTAAGCCATGCTTTACCTTCTCTCCCTGCCTGTCTGATCCTTTGTTTCTCTTCTTTTACCCACACTGCTCACTCTCTCTGTCCTTGAAGATGTTGTGACATTGTTGGATCCGGAAGTTACAGTGAGGGTCCTCCAGAGTTGTTAGTTGAATGGTTTTGATGGACAGCTCAGATTAATTAGTTTCAGGGAAAAATGACCTCTCTTTATGGTGTTTGTGGATAAAATCAACCTCTCACAAACTCACTTGAAATACTTATGAGGATTCACTATAATGCTGGAGTTTGTTTATATTACTCTGGTAAAGATGTGTGGGAAAACCTTAAAATAAATATAACCTTTAATGTAGTTGTATAATCTCACACGTGATTTAAATCCAACCTTTAATTTAACAACATATTTTTGGTGGGGGAAAATTCATCCTTATCTTTATTTATTTATTTATTTATTTATCACTGGTGCCACACTGGTACCGTAACAATTTTAATAAAATTAATGGAATCCAATGAGTTTTACAATACTGTATTGTACTGTAATGTATAGTTTACTTTGGAAGTTGATTACCGTCTATGCATCTTTAGTTATCCTTGGCTTCCCATTTTTCTGAAGTATAAATATGATGCTACACAGAGACCTGTTTTTCTTGGTCACTTTTCAAAATGGGACAAACACAGCATGTGATTCAAGTGAGGCAGAAGTTCAACTCAAATCAATTCAGTTCAGTTCATTTCAGTTTATTTGTATTATTGAACCAAATTACAACAAAGGTCATCCCAAGGCATGCTACAAGACCAGCAAATCCAATTTATTTAACGAGATTTATAATCAGATGAATCCAAACATATAGAAAGATGCAGATCCAATGTAAATGTAGTTATTATATATTGCATTTAAGTTCAGTTCACTGTGAAATTTAGTATAAAGGTTTTCTATTTGAGGAATGCCAGTAGATTGCATCAAGGTGGTAACTCCACAGCAGTCCCTCTTCCCGAGAATGCATGTGGCAATAGCAGAAAGGAACTGCTTGCCTTTTTGCAATGGCTGACTGGGGGTTCAGTCAAGACAAGTCACAAAAATAACTGCAAGAAGTGGCAACTTGTTTAAAGCTCCTGGCATCAGTTAGAGCCAAAATTAAAAGTTTTTACAAACACATATTTTTATCAGGGGTGCCAATAAATGGGAGGGCTGCTGAACATTAGAACTGCTCCTGCAATGCAAGGACTGAAAAACACATGCACTCAAAACAAAACCTAGAAGCATCGAACCTCTTTGAGGTTAAACTAAATTAAATTAAATTAATTCAAACAAGTGATATAAATATAAAGTATAAATGTAGCAAAGACCCTGATGATTATTTTTCTGTGTTTTTGTTTTAAATCTGTGTCTTAGTTCCCCTTTAATCACACTCAGGTGATGACTGATGAAAACATGTCCAGATATCGTCCACTAGAGGAACCTGGACATTCCAAATGTGTGAGAGTACAGTGCCACCTGCTGGTGGTAAAATAAACTGCTTCAGTGCTCTTCAACCTGTACAAAGAGCCTTTTTGGTCTATATCACATCCGAATAAAATTAGTCTTGAGCCAAAAATCCTCTAATGAGTTAGTAAATGCCATACTAAGGTCGCCAGTTTATCGCAGGGCAACACAGAGACACACAGGACAAACAACCATGCACACACTCAAGGGCAATTTAGAGAGACCAATTAACCTCACAGTCATGTTTTTGGACTGTGGGAGGAAGCTGGAGTACACAGGGAGAACCCACGCATGCACGGGGGAGAACATGCAAACTCCATGCAGAAAGACCCCTGCCGGGAGTCGAACCAACAGTGCAACAGTGCTAGGATCTGTGCCACCATGCAGCCCTTAAAAAATAACAATTATTTATAATTAATTACAATATGTTTATTCTTATTTACAAACATTTAATTGTTTATAATTTTTAATTATATTTAATGTTCATTAATTAACTATGAGGGCCTATTGGAGTCATTCTAATATATGTTAAAAATTACTAAAAGACATAAGGAATAACTGAATTAAAGGCAAGGTGGTTATTTATTAATTCTCACGGTAAAACGTTTTTACAAAAAATTGCTATTTTTAGTTTTCTTGTACTACTTTCTTGACTGCCTGTAGATGTAAAAACGTTTAAGTGTGTTTTCCCCTCAGTGGTGTGACTCAAAATAATTTAATAGCTGCTTACCAGGAAATAAAAGCTGGTAAATCAAAGACAGTCTTTAATTTCTATGCTGCTTGTAGGGATTTTTTAGGACGCAAATTCATGCAACTAAAGAGCAAAAACGGTCATATGATGACCTTCAAAGTTATAAAATTCAAAAGCAGGTAATTTTCTTGTTTGGACCAAAGTGTTAGAGAGCCCTCCTTAACACGACTATTGAAAGACAAAGTGGGGAAGTATCTCCTGGAAGACAGTTTTAGCATTAGTTCGATAGTTAAACTGATTATTGTTCTAAAAGCAATCTTGTGAGAACTTGAGCCACACTGTTGAGCTTACTGCTACTACGCTGCTGTGTGTACACTCTGCATTTCGTGATTCGTATGTCCGGTAATAATTACAAAGTTTACAAAGTTAAATACATTTTAAAGCCTTTTGCTGCTGTTTTTCACTGTCATTTTGTTGTCTAAACTCCATGCACACATTGAATGAAACAAGATGAGATTTAAAAATGAAGATTGTTCGATTTAATGCAGTTGTTGGTCAAAGTCACATAAACCCACAAGCAGAGGGGATAAGGAGAGGCTAGCTACAGATTTCTTATCACAACTTCTTTTAATTTCCAGATGATTCAGAAGATAAGAAACAGAAGACTGCTTGCCTGGAATGTAAAGATGGATACTATCAGTGAGTCTCCTCAGATTGATGTTTCAACACCATCATCCAGCTCCAGGCTCTCATACTGATGCAGGTATTCTTGTGCTGCAGGTTTGGTGTTGACTGCCATCGGTCCTGCCCAGATCGGACATACGATGTGAAGGAGACCATGACATGTTCTCCATGTGAAGACATACACTGTACAATCTGTGACCAATCCCAGTGCTACTGGTGTGATGATGGATACTATGCCTCGGGTAACGTCTGAACCATCTATATCTTTCGACTGTTAAGTGTTACTATTGATCTGAGTATTTTTATGTATCTCAAATGTTTTAGTCACCAGCTATTGAATGCATTTCAGGGAAAATCCCCAAAATGTTGGATTTAGTGAGAAAAAATTTATTTTACATGGTATGCATGAATTTGTGCTCATTTTTGTGTCTAGTTGGAGAGTGTGTGACCCATTGCCAGGAAGGATACTTTGTGGATAAGGAGAGTAAGGAATGTGAGCCTTGTCACAGAGACTGTCGCTCCTGTGGAGGGCCCAGATTTGATGACTGTGACTCCTGTGAAGACGGCTTCACACTAAAAAATGGGGAGTGTCTCAGTGAGAAACAGCTTGCTGCATGTCCTGAGACACAGTTCAGAAACAGTGCGTCAGAGTGTTAAGATTTCCTCATTGTTCTAAGAAATATGCATTATCCATTCATTTTGAAATATGAAACTGTCTTTGCTTAGCTTTTTTCCTTTAGTTATTAATGAAAATAACCTTGGAAATTATTGCTCTGCATTGTTTTCTTTTTGCATCAGGTCAGGATAAATGTGAACTGTGCCACTCCTCCTGTAAGACCTGCTTTGCTGCAAGAAAGGAAAACTGCAGCACTTGCAACCATGGTAAACCAACTCTGCATCTCACACATTTTTTTTGTAGCCATCCATAATCTTCAGTTATATTTCTGTTTTGATATTAAACCACTTCAGGAAGGGTGAGTTTTTTTTTTTTTTTTTACTGTTTGGGGTTCTGGTCCAGCCCAGCTGCTGCTGGGCTGGACCAGACTGGACCAGACTGGACCAGACTGAGTTTTCAGTCATCCAAACTGTTCCACCCAATGAAAGAAAACTGGTTAGGATATTATATATATTTATACAGATAACAATTGTTTGTAAAATTCTGACCAGTGCTGTATTTTCATCAATTGTCTGAACATGGTTTGTCTTATATGCTTTGCTGTATGAATTTTCTGGTGTAGATATTCAGTCATCCAGGATCTCATAAAGTTAAACGTCTTAGTAGAAGGGAACTGGCCTTCTTTTCTTCTCTCATCCAAAAAGCTTCTTCATGTTCTTCTGAACATAGTTGGAAGTAACAGGCTTATAAACTGTCATCAGATCAATAATACTAATAGGATCAGTCCATAAGGGGCAATTAGGTTACATGAGTCCCTGGCTCAGATTGACGTTGGGTTTTTTTCTTTCTTTCTTTAGGCCTTTTTTTGACTCCGTATCAGACTTGCGTGTCTCATTGCCCATCTGGTACATTTGGCAACAAGACCTCTGGACTGTGTGATCCCTGCCTTAGTGGGTGTGTAACGTGCCAGGAAGCCCAAGCCTGTCACCTGTGTCGTACAGGACTTTATCTGCAAAATGGAGCCTGTGTGGTGGAGTGTCAGAGGTGGATTTCCATTTGTCTCCTTTTTATGATTTGCATAAAACACACTGCATGCAACTGCTGTCCATCACTCAGTCATTTGGGCCTCTTTCTGCATCTTTCTCAGAGGGTTTCCACAAGCTGATGAATGCCACCCATGTTCCCTAAAGTGTGAATCCTGCAAAGAACGTCCTTCCAACTGTTTGAGCTGTGAGAGACCCTTTCTGCTGCTGGACAACTCCTGCTTGTCCTCCTGTCCAAAGGGTTACTATGGCAACAACACAGAGTGCCACCACTGCCCAAATCACTGTAGCGAGTGCAATCAGGATGGCCTCTGCAAGAGTAAGTGGGGATGGGGGATGTGGAGAAAAGGAAAGGGATTTGCTTTAGAGCTCAAATAGTTGAAAAGAGGAAGCAAATAAGAAGGATGTAAAAGTGGAGGAATTTAGGAAATGTGGAAACTTCTCTGTCTGCTTTCTAGACTGCAAAATAAAATCTAAATTTAACAGCAACAGGAAGAAGAAAACACAAGCCAGCTAAATGAAAACACAAAGTTCAAACAGTGGGACAAATGCTGCCAAAGAATTTATTCAGTGTCCAAGTTGTGCCGACATTTAAAGTTACAACAACATGAAAGTAAACATATGTTTTCAATTGATACTTTTTAGACCACATGCTTGCAGTAAAAAAAAAAAAAAGATTTGAGGAAAAACCTTTAAACTATTTTAATATAGCAAAAAGGAAGATTATAAATGCTGATAATTTGAATTAAGAGTCACTAGTAAAATAAGTAAATGTATTTTTCTAAATTAAATTTATTTAAATTAAATGATAATTGTTTATTTCTCTTATTTTATATATGTGTGTGCCAAACGGGTCAGAACAAGTTCATATATGTTAACAAAAGCAAATCGTGTTTATTTGCAATTTCAAGTAACCTTTTTAAAATTCTTTAAATTACAAAATATAGTCAGAGACTCAATAAAAACTGTCGAATTTCCTTTGATAGAAAACTTTGTACCAATTGGCATAAAAACCTGACCTTGACTCCATTGTTTTATAATTGGATCAAGCTGGAATGTATTTAATTATTTTTTAATCTGTCTATATTGGATTGATTTTCTATTTCTATAAATATTAATTTGTAAGTAAAGTGCCTAAATAATTCAAATTGAAATAATAAAAACTGATTTGAACAGAATATTCAGGTAAATCTCACAAGCATTGATGGTTTTACTATATAACAATCAAGTTAATACTTATTCCTTAAAAACAAATATTTGCTTTAGAATTTAGATTTTTTTTAAATTTAATAATTATTTTTTATTTCTTTATAATTTCATATAATTCATTAATACATTTTCACTTACCCATCAAAGATCACAGTGATTTTGGGTAATCTGGTCAGAACTTGATCAAATGCAAAATAATAGTTATGTTGACTTTGTAATAATAGACCTTTTTTTTGATTGGCTTGATCCCCAATGATATTACTCTGTTTTCTGAGGCATTACATAGAAAAAAGGTTATAACGCAATGTGATCAGACTCTGACTGAAAAGAAAACAGAGTGAGGGGTAAAAAATCAGGCTAAAAAAGCAGACAAATTTGTTGATTGTTTGTTTTTGGAAAATCCTTATTTACTTTCATTGTACTTTCATTGAACTGAGTGAGCTGGAGAAATAAAAAAATGAATTTAACAGCTATCTGGTCATTGCCGACCTATATTTCAGTACACAAGCTTGTGTTTATTATCTTGCATAATGTATCTATTCTGTTTCAGAATGTGCAGATTATTACTTCCTCCACGAGGTTGCGTGTGTGGACGACTGTCCCAAAGGTTACTTTGCCAGTGAGCAGCAGCAGGAGTGCATGCAGTGTCATGCGGACTGTGCCTCCTGTGATGGACCGAGCGAGGACGACTGTGATGTGTGCCGCAACCCTAAAGCTGTCCGATACAATGGAGAGTGTCTGGCCAGGTGTCCAAACAGCACCTACTATGATAAGAATACAAATGAATGCAGAGGTAGGGAAGGTGGAGACTTATCACATGATAAAATAAACAATGTTATCAATACCTAAAATAATAGTTTTATGCACCTTCTACCAGATTTTGTTCCCTCCACTTAGTTTCTATTAAAATGCTTGGATGCAGCACTTTAAGAGTCAGCCTGCTCCTTCTGGATGGTTCTAATGTCTTCTTCTCCCTGCAGCTTGTGACAAGTCATGTCTGACCTGCTCAGGCCACGAACCCAACAACTGCCTCAGCTGTGACACCAACAGACGCGTGGATGACAGTGGACACTGTGTGTGGTACAGTGACTGCTACATGGACTCATACATGGACCCGAATGGTAACTGCCAACAGTGCCACACATGGTGCCACCGCTGCAACGGTCCAGGCGAAGACCACTGCCTCAGCTGCAACGAGCCACGCTTCCTACTGAGTGAGTTATGAAGGTGTTAGTCTGGATGCCTCCAATGGAGGAAAACTACTTTAAACGTCTCTGTGGATGTGCCCTTTAGACACCACCTGTGTGAAGAAGTGTCCAGTGGGTTACTACGTCGAGGGCAAAGATGAGCGTGTGTGTCAACGCTGCCACTTCAGCTGTGAGTCCTGCGATGGCCATCACAGTCAACAGTGCAGCACCTGCAACCCAGGATTTTTCAAACAGGCTGGCAGCTGCGTCCAAACCTGCTCAGAGAGGTTAGGAAAGATTTAAAAAACCCTTTCCTTACCATTGTCATGTGCTCTAAACACATGTTCTCCTTCAATTTCAGCCACTTTGGCAACAAGACCACCATGCTTTGTGAGCGATGTGACCCCTCCTGCAGCCAGTGTGTAGGCAGTGGCAACAAAAACTGCCTGAGCTGCAGGGAGGACTATGTGTACATGAAGCAGTGGGGACAATGCCTGAAGAGCTGCCCTCCAGGATACTACAAAGATATCTGGTCCACAGACTGTCACAAGTGTCATCCCACCTGCAAGACCTGCAGTGGTAAAGAGAAGCTCTCATGGCTCAATCATTATGTGTGGTTTTTATCTCTCTGTCCTGTGTTTGCTGAGGAGTGTGTGAGATGCACTGAGTAGGCATACCAGTATGTAATACAATTATCTCTGTCAATGTAAATAAGAAGATTTGGTCTCTGTTTAAACTAAGAATGGATGCTGAGACAGTTGTAAGATTTTGATAAGATGTACCTCTCTTGGGCTTTTTAAAGTGATAGTTGATGTCACAAAGATATTGTGCTTCATGTTATATCCCTGCCCCTCCAGATGAGGGCGCTTTGAACTGTCAATCCTGTTATGACGGCTTCACCTTTGAGGGTGGCTTCTGTGACAACCCGTGTTTTATAGGCCACTACCCGGCCTCTAAGGTAACAGAAAGAACACAACCTACTCCTAACTTCTTCAGATTTAACTTTCAAGAACTCAAACCTTTTTTATTATTTAAAAGGGCATTGGTCAATAGTTATTCATAGTTTCTGAAGGTTTTCTTTGGACTTTGGCTGCTTTTTCTCCAATTTGTTGTCCATTTCATCCTGCTGTTAACTATCTATTGCATAAATCACCTTGTTGGTCTGAAAATATGTATGTGCCGAACTGTTAAATTTGGTATTTTGAATAATTTAGCTAAAGAAATTTGTGCATCTTTCAGACTGCTTGAAATAAATGCTAAAAAATAAGTTTAAAATAAATATTTTAGTATATCATCTAATGGTACTATAGTATTTTAGAAAAGTATCAATACACCTTGAACCTTTTCACATATTGTCATGATTCAACCACAAATTTTAATGTATTTTATAGGAGTTTCAAGTGATAATCCAACAGAAGGTAGTGCATGATTGGGAAGTGGAAATAAAGGATAGAATATCTTTTGTATTTTTATTCAGCCCCTCTGAGTCAATGAAGAACACAATTTCTCTAATGTACCTGAAAGTCTTTTGAGTTTTGTTTTTACCAGCGTTCCACATCTAGAGACTACAATAATAATAGCACCTGTGAACATAAACTTTCTCATCTTGCTACAGACTTTGAGTGGGCCATTCTAACACATTAATATGTTTTGGTCTAAAACATTCCTGTGTAGCTCTAGGTTATTTTTGCTGCAAGAAAATGTCTCAATTTCAAGTCTTTTGTAGCCTGTTTTTTGTTCTCTTCCAGGATTGGTTTTTATTTAGCTCCATCTACTTTCCCATCAACTCTGACCAGCTTAGCTGTTCATTATGGAGACAAGCATACCAACACCATGTTGCTTCCGCTACCAAATGTCACCCTGGGGATGATTTTTTTTTGGGGTGATGTTTACTGTTAGTTTCTCCCACCTATAGTTTTTTTTCCTTTAGGAGAAAAGTTGCATTTTTGTTTCCTCCGATAAAAGCACCATGGTTCCTTGCCATGCTTCCATAAAGGTCGTATTTGTAGAGTGCAAAACGAATAATTGTCCTCTCTACCGATTTTAACAACTGAGCTGTGGATCTCTGCAGCTCCTCTAGAGTTACCATGTGCCTCCTGGCTGCTCTCTGATTAATCGTCTTCTGTCCCGGACTGTCAGTTTAGGTGGACGCCATGTTTTGGTAGGTTTGTAGTGAGATCAAATCACACATAGATGGAATCTGTAAATTATGAGCTGGCTTCAGAAGTGTTAGTGGCACTCCATTTTATTTAGGAATATCAGAGTAAAGGGGACTGAATACCAATGCATGCCACACGCTTCAGATTTTCTTTGTAATAAAAGGAATTTAAAGCTTGTATAGACTTGGTACTGCTTCACAGTTATGCACTACTTAGTGTTGGTCTATCACATACCATTCTGATAAAATGCATTGAAGCTTTAGCTTATAACACAATTGTGGAAAAGTTCAAAGGCTGTGAAAACTTTTACAAGCCTTTAAAATATGTAGAAACAACTCTGGTTCAACCAGCTTCTGGTTGGGTTTAGGAGCCTGAATAATTCATATGTCAAAGTTAGCCTAAACAAACATATCTTAGAAATAGTCAGGCAATAAATAAAAAACAGTCAGATTCCAAAGAAACTTTGAAACATCTTTAGAAAGCCTGCTCAAAACTACTCCTACAACACAAAAATAATATGTATATGGGGTGACTTTTTTCCTTCAGGATTCAAAGCGTGGTGACCCAAACTGCAGAACTTGTGACCCATCATGTGAGGGCTGCTGGGGACCCAACATGTGGCAGTGCACCCTGTGCCCTCCGAGCCAGATCCTGTCTGATGATGGCCGATGCTTGAGCTGCTGTGGAAATAAGACACCGCGTGATGATAAACCAATACCCAGAGAGTGCTGTGACTGCGAGGCATCACAGAGTAAGCAGAAACACACACTAAGTTACTCATTTGCACCAGTAAAACCTGTTCTGTCATCTTGAAATCCCTCCCCTGGATTTGTGAATTGAGACTGTAAATTTTTAATCATGAACTGAATATATGGGGAAGTTATGTGTCTATTTTAAATTCTTCTACCATTTAAAAGGATATTGCGTTTATTTTCCTGTCAAGTCGTGTATGCCCTGTTAAGCCAGGGATTCTGGAAGCAATTTCCACCAGAAATTACATATCATAAATTAATCAAGTATCGCTCTACAGTTATAATATATAAATGCAAACTTTTGGTACCTGTATAAAAGGTAAGACAAAATATATTTTTTTCTCCAGTAGAACCACTATTTTATTTGTGATAAAACAAAAAACATTTTTTGAGCCTTGTTCTGAATGAACATTGCAAAACACCATGAAAATCCTTTTAAAATCCTTGCAGAAGCCTCAGATTGTATTCATCAACACCTTGACTAGCACTGCAGCAAATGTGGACTGAATCAGTTGAAGCATACACACGTGGACAAAATTGTTGGTACCCCTCGGTTAATGAAAGAAAAACCCACAATGGTCACAGAAATAACTTGAATCTGAAAAAGGTAATAATGAATACAAATTCTATGAAAACGATCAAATGACAGTCAGACATTGCTTTTCAAACATGCTTCAACAGAATTGTAAAAAAAAATAAACTCATGAAACAGGCCTGGACAAAAAAATGGTACCCTTAACTTAATATTTTGTTGCACAACCTTTTGATGCAATCACTGCAATAATATGATTCCTATAACTGTCAATGAGACTTCTGCACCTCTCAGCAAGTATTTTGGCCCACTCCTCATGAGCAAACTGCTCCAGTTGTCTCAGGTTTGAAGGATGCCTTTTCCAGACGGCATGTTTCAGCTCCTTCCAAAGATGCTCAATATGATTTAGGTCAGGGCTCATAGAAGGCCACTTCAGAATAGTCCAATGTTTTCCTCTTAGCCATTCTTGGGTGTTTTTAGCTGTGTATTTTGGGTCATTATCCCTTTGCAAGACCCATGACCTGTGATGGAGACCAAGCTTTCTGACACTGGGCAGCACATTTCTCTCTAGAATCCCTTGATAGTCTTGAGATTTCATTATACCCTGCACAGATTCAAGACACCCTGTGCCAGATGCAGCAAAGCAGCCCTAGAACATAACAGAGCCTCCTCCATGTTTCACAGTAGGGACAGTGTTCTTTTCTTCATATGCTTCATTTTTCTGTCTGCGAACATAGAGCTAATGTGCCTTGCCAAAAAGTTTGATTTTTGTCTCATCTGTCCATAGGACATTCTCCCAGAAGCTTTGTGTCTTGTCAACGTGTAGTTTGGCAAATTCCAGTCTGGCTTTTTTATGATTTGTTTTCTACAATGGTGTTCTCCTTGGTCGTCTCCCATTTAGTCCACTTCACCTCAAACAACGTTGGATGGTGCGATCTGACACTGATGTTCCTTGAGCTTGAAGTTCACCTTTAATCGCTTTAGAAGATTTTCTGGGCTCTTTTGTTACCGTACATATTATCCATCTCTTTGTTTTGTCATCAATTTTCCTCCTGCGGCCACGTCCAGGGAGGTTGGCTACAGTCCCATGGATCTTAAATTTCTGAATAATATGTGCAACTGTAGTCACAGGAACATGAAGCTGCTTGGAGATGGTCTTATAACCTTTACCTTTAACATGGTTGTCTATAATTTTCTTTCTACTCTCCTGAGACAACTCTTTCCTTCGCTTCCTCTGGTCCATGTTGAATGTGGTACACACCATGTCACCAAACAGCACAGTGACTACCTGTAGTCCTTTATATAGACCCACTGACTGATTACAAGAATGTAGACACCTGTGATGCTAATTAATGGACACACCTTGATTTAACATGTCCCTTTGGTCACATTATTTTCAGGGGTACCATCATTTTTGTCCAGGCCTATTTTAAGTTTATTTTTAAAAATAATTCTTTTGAAGCATGTTTGAAAAGCAATGTCTGACTTTCATTCGTTCATTTTCATAGAATTTTTATTCATTATTACCTTTGTCAGATTCAAGTTATTTCTGTGACCATTGTGGGTTTTTCTTTCGTTAACCGAGGGGTACCAACAATTTTGTCCACGTGTGTATTTGTTCCAGATAGGTTTTAGTGGGAAATATGCCAGGCAGAGCTGGCATTTTGACAGAAACAGCAGACGTAATGTAAATCTGCTGTGGGTTTGTTGGAGTTGTGTTGGAACAATTTGCAGGGCAGAGCAAGGAAGCGACAAGGCGAGTGAAAAAGTTTACTTTGACCTGAGCCATAGCTTACAAGATTCTCATTGAGTGTTATAAGCAGGAAATACAAGTTTGATAGGAACACACCAGGGACCGGATGGGTAGCAAGCAGTAGAATCCAGTGGCAAGAACAGAAAACCAGAGTATAAATGCTAAGGGAAGTGGAGAATGGACCAGTGAACTGAGGGAGCAAATCAAGGAGAGAACTGGAGGTAACTGAGGGAGAATGATTTATGAACTGACAAATTAACACTTGTGAGCAGGCACTGCAGGGAGGTAACAGAAAACAATTAGTGAATGGAAATAGGTACACAATGAGAATGCCAAAAGAAATTAAACAGGGGAGGAACCAGATCTACAAGGAATACAAATTAAAACATCCAACCAGGGAAGTAACAAACACCTAAACAAAATAATGAATTGGATAAACCTCAATTAACTGAAATAAATCAAGCGCAAACAATGGCAGTTAAGAGAAAGTAAACAGAACTCAAAACTCAAAATCCACAAACACAGGCAGATTATGACATGCTGGAAATACGAAGAAACACCTTAACTTACTCATGATTTAGTTCCCCACTCCTCTTCATCATCCTCTTCCTCATCCTAATCGACGCAACTTTCCAAGAAATGATGTCACTGGTCCGCCAAATGTTGTCCAGAACCCCATCAGCCATTTTCCTCTTCTGTGCAATTATAAATGATCGATTATCTAGAATTATCACACCACACCTTTAAACATTATGTTGGGTGTTTAAATTGCTGTAAAATTAAAAGTGTTTTTGAAAAACTCATTTGGTGAATTGTTTTGTAAACATTAAAGCATCCTTTTGTGAGGGAATTAAGGAAAAAAAGTCAGTCTCTGAGGTGATTTTTGAGGTGGAGAAAAAAACAGTGTGTCAACTGAACCCATTGGTGGGTCCGATGGGCTTGTAATTGTCCTTGGTCTCTTTCAGTAATCAGGTTTTCATTTTACATACACCACAGATTTACAACATCCAGCATCTAGTCATGCCGACTGCTCCAATCTAACATTGGTAAAAGGAACACAGTGGATTCCAGTGTGGTGATGAATTGGATGCCATCTGTGCAATACATAAAAAATAAAATTGCTGCTAAATGTAACAAATATTCCAAAGTCAGCTGTTGGTGGTATCATAACAAAGTGGAAGTGATTAGGAACAACAGTAACTCAACCAAATAAAATCACAGACCTATACTGCAGGTGCATAGCATCCAGAGGTCACCAACTTTCTGCAGAGTTAACGAAGATGTGTTCTCTAGAGTAATGATTTATTCCGCTCTGGCAATCAAATGGACAAGTCTGAGCTTGGCAGATGCTAGGAGAACAGCATTGTGTCAAGTGTAAGGTCTGGTGCAAAAAAACTGTTTTTGAGTTACTGGGTTCAGCCCCTTTGTTCCAGTGGAAGGAGCTGCTAACCCTTTAGCACAAGAAGACATTTTGGACAATTTCATGCTTCCAAAATCAGTGGGAACAATTTGCTGATGTTACCTTCCTGGTCCAACATGACTGTACAGCAGGGAGTAAAGCAAGGTCCTTAAATACGGGTATGAGAAAGTTTGGTATGGAAGAACCTGAGTCTGCGAGCCTCTTGAACATTCTCATAAACAGACTCCTAGACCTTGTGGAAATGCTTCCAAGAAAAGTTGAAGCTGTTAAAGGTACAAAGGGTGGGCCGACATCATATTAAACCCTACGGATTAAGGATGGATTGTCACTTCATACCTGTGTGGGCAGATGAGTAAATATGTTTGGCAATATAGTGTATGTAAGATTTTTTTTTTCATGCCTAAGAAAAAAACACCTGTAAATGAGGCCAAAAAAACCCATAAATTTAAGAAGTATAAATAAAACTACAGCATATGCACTTGGGAACAACTGAGTGCTTTCCATTTAACTCTAACCCATATTGCTCACATTATAGAAAAAAAGCACAAACTTTTCACTTATTGAAGATCAGCTCCTCCAAGTCAGAGGCCATGGTACTCAACCGGAAAAGGGTGGCTTGTCCTTTTCAGGTTGGAGGGGAGCTCCTGCCTCAAGTGGAGGAGTTCAAGTATCTCGGGGTCTTGTTCACGAGTGAGGGAAGAATGGAGCGGGAGATCGACAGATGGATCGGTGCGGCTGCCGCAGTAATGGTGGCGCTGTGCCGGTCCGTTGTGGTGAAGAGAGAGCTGAGCCGAAAAGCAAAGCTCTCGATTTACCGGTCGGTCTACATTCCTACCCTCACATATGGCCATGAACTTTGGGTCATGACCGAAAGAACGAGATCCCGGATACAAGCGGCTGAAATGAGCTTCCTCCGTAGGGTGGCCGGGCACTCCCTTAGAGATAGGGTGTGGAGCTCGGCCATTCGGGAGGAGCTCGGAGTAGAGCCGCTGCTCCTCCACATCGAGAGGAGCCAGTTGAGGTGGCTCGGGCATCTATGCCGGATGCCTCCTGGACGCCTTCCTCGGGAAGTGTTCTAGGCACGTCCCACTGGGAGGAGGCCCAGGGGACGGCCCAGGACACGCTGGAGGGACTATGTCTCTCGGCTGGCCTGGGAACGCCTTGGGCTCCCCCCGGAGGAGCTGGAGGAGGTGTCTGGGACGTCTGGGTGTCTCTGCTGAGTCTGCTGCCCCTGCGACCCGGTTCCGGATAAGCAGAAGACGACGAGTATGAGTACAAACTTTTCACTCGAATGACATAAAAGACTGAATAAGAATTGCGTGGTACGATTAGTTCTGTTGTGTAAATTTGATAATAATTAAGGAAAATTATTACTTATTTTCTGTCATTATTGATCAAATATCTTAAGAGTACTTGCAGAGTCCTAGTCTAGGTCTTTATCTTGCAGTATTAACTAATGTAAACTTACAAATATGCTCCTTCTTCTTTTTCAGTGCTGTGTGTCCTCGGTGTCAACTTTGTCATGAGGTCAGCTGAGGATTTAGGGAACAGTGCCAGGCTCACTGTCATGACCTGTGTCATAATCATAATTTTTCTGGGCGGCGGAATCTTCCTTTTCCTCACTGCTTGCTCCAAGTGGTTCACCACCCAGTGGCTCCCCACCAAGCCCAAAACCAAAGGTGGGGGGTATCAGAAACTAGACACGAACGGTGATTGTCCACCACAGGCCACCACCTCCTGCTTTGGGGACTACACCGACAGAATCACAGAGTGTGAGAACAACGATGAGGAGTACGACGACGAGGACATTGTGTACATGACTAAAGATGGAACGGTGTACCGGAAATTTAAGTATGGCCTTCTGGACGATGATGATGTTGAGCTAGAATACGACGATGAGAGCTACTCATTTAGATGAAGCAAAAACATAAAAACCTAGCTGTGGCAAAACGTTTACACTTATTTTGGTACCACTTTACAATAAGACACCCTTAATTAAGGACAAAATAACAAGTAATATTATTTATAAATGAAGCTATAAACACTTTTTAAACCATTAATAATGAATTATTGTGTATTATTTAAATAAATATATATATATATATAAAACAGCTTATATATATATATATATATTGATATATATATATATAAAACAGCTTATTAAATACTTATAAAGCTTTAACATCCTAATTAATAACATAATTGGAGAATAATTTATGGGGCAGTCTAATTTTAATGTGGTAAATTGTGTTCAGTTTTAAGGTGTTCGTGAATATGTCTCTGTTGCTTAAAACAATATATCATTGTCATAAATGATTTATGTCTGATCTTATTGAAAACAGTCTGTTTGCACATTTTATGGATGAAGCAGGGTAAGATCTTTTTATTTAAGAATTATACCTAAAACTGTAATTGTTCTCTTTAAAATTCATTAATCAATTCAACATGTGTCCGTTTATCTTTGTACAAAATGTTTCAGGTTCTTTGCTAGCACACAGTTCCTATAAGTCTGGGCCTTCGTTTGAAATATTCAGATTGTGCAATGTTTGCGTAACAGCAGGATGTGGGGTATGATGTTCAGCGACAGTTACGTTGCTTCAGCACTCGGTGGCCAGACTGGTTTGCTGTGATTAGCTATCTTTCTGTAAATGGGTATGGCTCTTTCAAGGTAACAGAAACTTATACTGAGGAACTATTAAAACTAGTTTTTCCGCTTTGCTTTTCTTTTTCTAACAAAAACGTTAATATTTTTATTAACGTTTTTTGTATTCTCACATAAAAATTAGATAAATTATAAGATTTTTATTCCAAATACAAATCTGATTTTGCTGTGGATTTTTCTCCAATCATCACAGCGTCAAAATTATATGTTCATGTTCAGACTTATACATAAACCACCACTGATTGGATCAGCGTCCCTTAGCAAGTTGCACAGACACCACAGGTCTTTTTTTACCATTAACATGCTTCTGTTAAAATTCTGGTTGGAAATTTGACCCTTCTTCTTGGCAAAATGGGTAAAGTCCATTTAAACTGAACCAAGGCTGCCTCTACAAGAAACAACACCAAATCCATGAGCCAAGAATCAGCTGATTTGAACGCGCATAGTTTAAAATTGAGTGTAAAGTGATTTTACAATAGGGGTGGCTATTGTTCCTTTGGTGGTGCCTCTGATCAGTCCACGAAGGGGTTCAGACTGATAGAAATCATCTCTCATTCAGAAAGTTTTTGGGACGTTTCCAGCTTCCTCCTGTCACATATTGATGTGCCCCTGGGAAAAGCAATTAAGCCCAAATTCTGTACCTATTTGCACATTGCTGTATGGACTTCTGTGCATTTGTGTGACTGGGTAACTACAGCTCCAGTGTAAAGCACTTTGATTGATCAGAAAAGGAATTTAAGTTGAAGAAAATATGTTGTCTTCATGAAATCTTTACAATATGCAAAGAAAGTTTGCAAGTATGACAACACAGTTTCATAATTTGAGTAGCTTTGTAAATCAGACTAAAGCCAGCATTTAATTAACATTTAGCTGCAAATTAAATGTGATTAGCAGCTCGTTTGTACCCTCATAATCTGGTTTAAAGGACATGCTTTTTAAATGTAATTTTACTGTTTTTATTTAACTGGGCCATGTATCATGCTAAAAGAAAATTAAATGCCAAATTCCCTTGGGAGTGCAGTCTAATATGCAACCCTGAGTAGTTCTTTTAAAGGTTAGTCACACAAAAACCTTTAGCTTTTGTCTCTTTTGTTTTGGCTACAAAGCAAAGCGGCTGATAAAATCTGCTGGACGACTGTCCACCACCGAATCGGGGAAGTTGGCTGGAGGTCCGAGAGAAAGGACAGAGGTAGAGGTATGTCTACATTATTTGGTTTGCTTTACAAGATCTATTCTGACCTCAGGCAGTGCAGCATCAGATAATATTATACTGAATATTATCAACATGTAATTAAAAGAATTGTTCCACAGCACAACTGAATTGGGACGTGATTATAATAAATACCTTCTAATGAATTTTTATGTTACATTTTTGAAAACAGAAGATAGTCTAATTGGAATTAATTTTAAAAGATTATTTCAAAGAATTAAACCATCATTGTGGAGACAGAGATTTCAAAGGATGTGCTTTGGATCTGCTTTGTTTGTACAAATCTAAAGCATGTCTATAAAGAGGAATTTATGGATAATTGTAACAAACTCTAAACTGGGATAGAAACTAAATAATAATAATAATAATTATAGAGTAAAAAAATACTTTTTTTTGTTTTTGAAATGTACATCCTAGGTGCCTAAACAATTATTCAACCACACCTAGGTAGGTTCAGTCTTATTCTGCTTACTTGGAAAGCTGCCTTGAACTCCAGCCAAATATCTCAAGCATCTAGCTCCACTGAACCATTTTCTCACATTTGCTGAGATGTGGTCTACAGTTTAAGAATAATAAAAAGTCAGATCTAACTTGGAGACATATACCTTAACACATAAAATGGAGGCTCTTATAATTTCTTCAATTTATGTGGAATACAGAGCTACTACCTCAGTGACACTGATTAATGTATACAGTTAATATTTGATCAGTTTTAGCTGCAGGTAATATTTTAGATCATTTTATCTGGAGATTCTGAATGTTGTTTAAAGATGAGTGACCTTATGAATTTCTCCGTTTTCAACCCTGAGTAGTTATTTTAAAGGTTAGTCACAAAGAAACCTTTAGCTTTTGTCTCTTTTGTTTTGGCTACAAAGCAAACCGGCTGATAAAAACTCGCATCGCCAGGAGGAAGAGATTTTTTTTCAGTTTTCCAGCAGCTAACGTGAAACTCAAGAGGATTCTGACACATTTCTTACTTAACTGTTGGGATAAATGTCATGAAGCAAAACATTTGATAACTTCAGGTACATTTTGGACAGTGCTTCAAACTTCATCATGTATTTGGTAAATACATCATGGCTTCTAAAGTAAGAAGGCAACATTCATGACACAGCAACTATTTTCCTGCTTTTAACAAGGCTTTAATTATCTAATAATTACCATAAACTTAAAAATCACAGAGATAGGGTTTTAGCAATCACAACCGGTTTTACAGATGTAAAACATTTACAGCCATAGTTACCTTTTATCTCAGATTTAAAATGAGCAGTCAAACGAAAATCCTCTTTCAGAGGTTTTAAAAATATCAGAATAAAACTGAAATAGTTACAAATGGGCAATAGTTTATCTGTTTAAGAGCTTTTACATATAACTAATGTAAAAAAACAAGTCATGTTCATAAACTTAAAAGGTTTTTATTGTATTTACACATCAGAAACACAAGATTTATTTTCTCCTAATCATTAATGTTTTACTACAACTAAAAAGAAAAAAGAAAGTGCTTGGTCATTCAACCTTGGCGGTTATTTTATTTTACTCATTAACTTAATCAGCTTTTCTGATAACACCAAGGGTCAAGACATTCAAATCCTGCAGGGTGATGTGCTAAAACTCCATAAAGTTACTGATAAAATGCATTTTAGTTCATAACTAAGTAATGCAGCAAGTTGTTAAAGTACTTGTCTGTAAATATTAATATATATTTGTTTTCTGCTTTTAAAACTACAAATCTGATCAAACGTAGGATTTCTGACAGACAAGGTTGCGGTTATTAAAGCTTGAGAGACTGTGCTACAGATGATGATAAGAGGAAACGGCAGGAACTATAATTAAGTTTGCGACTTATAGTTATAGTGATGGATAAATAATGTAACACAATATTATCTAATGAGGTCTCATTTTATGGATAATAATGCTGCAATGTTGACTTGGGTATATGAGGTTAACTTGATTCATCAATTTCCAAGCTGAGTTTACAGCTCATTTAAATCATCATTTACACAGAATAAAACAAATAAATAAAAAAAAACACACCATCTTAATCAAAATCAGTGATTTTTATCTATCCTCTCTTCTATGAGATTCAAAATATACAGAAGAACCAGATAATATGTTGTGAATATATACAGTTTAACAGGCTGTGTGCAATTAGGCCACAGAGGTCAGTAAACAGCGCTTTCACACAGAACCACATGCAAATAAAAACAACAGTATAAGTTGGCTGTCTTTGTGAAAGATTTTATAAGGCGGATGTACATCCTGCGTGTGCCCAGAAACGTGTGCTCCTCCGCTCAGAGCGCTGCTGCCTCTGCCAGCTGTCAGTGACCGTTGATGATGCTCTGAGATGTGGACGCAGCAGATGATGGAGAGGCTGGAGACGAGTCGGTCGTGCTGGTGAAGAAGTTGTCATCTTTCAGTTTGCTGTGCTCTGGCAGCTCCAGCATAACCTTGGCCTCCTCAATGTCACGGCTGATGGCCGCAATGAGGTCCTCTGTTTGCACAGATAAAACGGGAAGCAGACGGGGTCAGGGAGTGTGTGCAGCAGGAGGTAAGACGAATAAAGAGCAAATGAAAGAGGAAGAAATGTTTCTTGGATACTTTCCCCTAACTAGAGTACAAATGGATAAAGAATGGGACCTTCACATCTCAGTTTATAGACACTTTAGCTGAGCTAGATGACACCGTACCGAGTGAGGGAAAGCTCTTCTCCGAGCGGATGTAGCCCACTAGAACGACACTCAGAATCTCTCCGTAAAAGTCTTCTTTGAATTTGTGAATGACGTGCGTCTCCTAGACACCACAAAAAAAAAAAAAAACTGAATATTTAGAATAGGGGAGATGCCAGCCTTTATTAACTGCTTCAACAGGTTTAACAGAGACTATAGGGTGTAGTGGATTTTCTTTAGCATAGGAAAAAGTTGTGCAATAAATTAACGAACATCTGAGTGCAAAGTATATGTCCTGGAAAAAATATGTCTAGTTACAGTTTTCTATCTCAGTGTTTTCATATATAAACATTTATCCGCTTGTATGTTAAGCTAAACTTCACAGTTATGTTTTCATCAAATAATTTTTAATAAGCCAATATATTCTCAATATTTTAGTTTAATGTTGTTCAGAAGTCACATGAAAAAGAAAGTTTTAATAAGTTTAATTCCTCAACCTTTATGTGTGTGGGGTTCTTAATAGGGTGCAAACCCATATCTGCCCAACTGAGTCCAGACAAGGATAAACTCCAGTGACTTTCCTACCCGGAGCCATGTTAAACCACCCAAAAAGGGCAAATGTTCTAATATTAATCATTTTTATTGCAATTGTACATTCCAACAAAAAGTGTCCTCTGCATTTCACCAACCCCTTAGGAAGCAGTGCGCTGCCACCGCGTTTCGAACCGGGGAAGCTGCGACATCTCCAGGACGCAAACATTCAGCTCCCTAAACACTAGGCCACCACTACAAGTGTGTCGTTATTCACCAAAGAAGGTCAGGTTTTAATTTTTGTTCTCATTTTGTTAACTCTGAGACATGCCAGTTTCCAAATATCTTAATGAAGAAGTACATTGTATGCACTGGGGAGAATATATGGTTTATTTTGTGGGAAGATCCACATGCCATATGAAAGCTACCCAACAGGTTTAACATAACGTTACTTTCTTCCTGATCGACATGTCTGGAACAAAAGCCAGACACTTTGTGCTTACCATAGACTTCTTTGTGTTTTTGTAGTAAGGGTTCCAGCCGATGCTCATCACCATTTTGTGGATGTCGCTATTCCCGACACAAGCCCAGCCATAATAGATTCCTGTGCTGATATCTGCTGGAAGACTGTCCACCACCGAATCGGGGAAGTTGGCTGGAGGTCCGAGAGAAAGGACAGAGGTAGAGGTATGTCTACATTATTTGGTTTGCTTTACAAGATCTATTCTGACCTCAGGCAGTGCAGCATCAGATAATATTATACTGAATATTATCAACAGGTAGTTAAAAGAATTGTTCCACAGCACAACTGAATTGGGACGTGATTATAATAAATACCTTCTAATGAATTTTTATGTTACATTTTTGAAAACAGAAGACGGTCTAACTGGAATTAATTTTAAAACATTATTTCAAAGAATTAAACCATCATTGTGGAGACAGAGATTTCAAAGGATGTGCTTTGGATCTGCTTTGTTTGTACAAATCTAAAGCATGTCTATAAAGAGGAATTTATGGATAATTGTAACAAAATATAAACTGGGATAGAAACAAAATAATAATGATAATAATAATAATTATAGAGTAAAAAAAGATTTTTTTGTTTTTGAAATGTACATCCTAGGTGCCTAAACAATTATTCAACCACACCTAGGTAGGTTCAGTCTTATTCTGCTTACTTGGAAAGCTGCCTTGAACTCCAGCCAAATATCTCAAGCATCTAGCTCCACTGAACCATTTTCTCACATTTGCTGAGATGTGGTCTACAGTTTAAGAATAATAAAAAAGTCATATCTAACTTGGAGACATATACCTTAACACATAAAATGGAGGCTCTTATAATTCCTTCAATTTATGTGGAATACAGAGCTACTACCTCAGTGACACTGATTAATGTATACAGTTAATAATTGATCAGTTTTAGCTGCAGGTAATATTTTAGATCATTTTATCTGGAGATTCTGAATGTTGTTTAAAGATGAGTGACCTTATGAATTTCTCCCTTTTTTCAGGGACGCTAGAAATTAGAGAGCTGGCCGGTTCTTGAGGCAGCTTCATGTGCTGCTTGTTGTGTGTGCTGTTCTGCAGTTTGGATAAAATAAAAGTTACTGAGAAGAGAATTAACTTTCCTATCAACTCAGAAATACAACAGAAATACAGGAAATACAGGAAATATATATATATATATATATATATTTATTTATTAACACATTTCTTATTATTAGACAAAAATATTTAATTGCTTGGACCTTCGAGAAAAGTATTGGTCAGGATAAGGTTTATTGGTGCATTTCTTACAGTAAATCAAACTTTTCCCAGCACCAGACAACTTTAATGGTCAACCAAAATTGTGCCACAAATGAAAACCCTAAGCTCCTTTGAAGGGATTTTTGGAAAGTGAAAATACATTTTTTACAGCTTAACAGTTGCTATTTTACCATATTTAAGTGTTTCATTTGTTCAGTATATGCCTGCTCCTATTCCTTGGTTTAATTTAGGTTACATAAGCCCCAACTTCTGCTTATGGAAAGAGACACAAGGGCATATAGAGTCAACAGCAGCACTTTTAGCATCTGTCAAGCTCCGTTACGCAACTCACATTTACTTACGTAAGAAATAATTATTTTTACGTAAATAAATATTACTTTTGTGAATTATGATCACGCACCCTGTATTGATTACTCATTAACAAAACCACTTAGATTGGCCTATAACATCAAGATGTACAGCCTCCACATGTGTCTGAGAATCTGAAAGAAGATCGGTTAACACACATATTACGTTTTTTACGTAGACTGTTATATACCAAACTGTAAACTCCATGGGGACTGATGCCAGTTTCTAACCTGTGGGAATTCCGAGTTCTTTGCTTCCTCTTCCAAATCCTCGAACAACCTCTCCTCGGCAGAAATATGGGAGGCTCTTCATGGCTTGTATCCCGGGAACAGCTGCTTTAGACGGGGCCACAGAATGACCTCGAACACGGCACAAGGAAGTCAGTCTGGCTGCTCAACCAGAGCGGTTTTAGCGGCTAACACGCTGCTATTTGAAGGCCGGTATTTATTTTAAAGTAAGGCCCTAGTAATCGAGCCTGTGTGTATGATTGTTTTTCCGGCTAATGTGCGTCGTTCGAATTGGTTCAAGTTGAACTTCAGTCACTAAGCAGAGATGATGGTGAAAGTTCATCAGTTATGCTAGCGACGCTAACTAGCCTAACCAGCTACAGACAGTTCCTGATGCGAGTGGAACCCCGTATCAATTCAAGACAGGGGTTTGTACAATAACTCAGAAGACCAGAGTATTTGTTTCAGGACGGAAGCTCCTCTGCGTGATATTAAAGATCAAGCTCAGAAAAAGCCGGTCACGTCTAACGTGTTTAAACGCCCTGCGTCACATACGCTCTGCGTGATGTCAGTGACTGCGTGACCACAGAGGGAGTCTCGTGGTGCGTTTAGATATTGTAGGAAATAAAACAAACACGAGTTTTTTGTTTTTTTTATATAAGTAGGCCGCCGATTTTCCTGTTAATGTTTCGATAATTAATGTTTCGATAATTGTTAAAAAGATTTGAACAATGTGTGTCTCGCTGATATTTGCAATTGTTACTTTGTAGGACGCGGTGAATAGTAGTTAAGCGTTTTCCAAACCCTCAGTAGTGTATTGTTGCACTGTGGTGTCACCTAGTGGAGGGCAAACGAACTCAAAAATGAAAGAAATTATGCGTGAGTGAGGAAGTACCTCTGCCCTGCAGTGATTGCCTTGTCAGCTGAAACTTTTTTGTTACTTTTTTGTAACTCTACGACGTTTCCTACCCAATACTGCACTAGATACACGTTTTGTATAGGAATACAGCCTACACACGTTTGTCAATGTCATGCTTACAGTGTGATTAACATCGATGGATGATGTAATAAATACATTTTGAAATTTGGGATCATTTGTTGGTTTTGTGTCCTATCATGAAATGTATTATTCAAATGGTTTTTTTGTTGTTGTTTTGCATTATAATAAAATCAGTAAAATCTAGTGCCAGGATTTGTTCGTCCATTGATTCATTGATTTATTAATTGATTCATCCATTCGTTCATTGATTTATGTTCTGAGGGGTTACTGCATCTGCCTTGATTATAATATATTTTCCCTTAACAAGGATGTCACTCTGGATGCTATACCAATCCATTTTATTTACAAAATTTTCTATGGGTTATTTACTTGCTTTATGTCCTACATTGAAATAAATTTTGCAGTTGTGTCAAAAATATATATTTTTTTAGCTTTTAGCCTCATATCTCAATTTCTTAAAGCTTTCTTAAACAATGAAAACAATCACCAGACGAGATTTCATAGCAGTTTTATGAAGGATGTATGGCCTACAGCAGTGTAAACCCAAGAGTAAGATCAGGTTTATGTTACTGATTGGTTTATAACATTAACATTTATAATTTCTTTGTGCCTTATCTTCCCCATAAACATGTGCAAAACCTCCACTTCACATCAGTGTAACCTAAATCGAAAATGGGTAGCTAAATGCCTAAAATCTAGACAGCTTACCTAATTGTGGACAGACATACTCTTGGTCCAGCAGCTTTCAGTTTTAGATAAGCTTGATCCTGGGTGATTCCTGGGTTACTCCTACACATCCTTACGAATTTTCTTTTTTTTACCGGAGGTGAGAGTTTGGTTAAGATAATTGAAAGTTTGACACAGCTGGGTGTTTCAATCAGACACTGGTCCCAAAACACACATCAGGACTGGTTTTGGAATGGATAAACCAGGATATGGAATGGTCCTGAGCTCAACTCTATTAAAAAAATGTATGGACTATGCTTAAAAGGTCTGTGCTGGGAAAACCAACCAAGCTTCTAATGTCCTTTTGCCATTGATACCTACTTAGTACATTTTGTCTCAGGTCAGTTCTATTCAGTTTGTTTCATTTTCCATTACAATTGAGTACCGTCTCAATATGGGTGGGATTGTCAATAGCAAGGCGGCCCCACAAAACACCAATGGAGGATCTGCTACTTATACTCAAGCTTTTATCAGACTCAGAGTGAAAGAAGAGCCAGAGAAAGCTGTGAAAAGGCGCTCCTTATAAGTACAGGAGAGAGAAGGAAGCCATGGAGCAGTACAAGCTAGAGGATGAGCTACTGCTACCTCATGCTAGCTTGCTATAGTTTCATAATAAGCCCAACGTACAACGATTTAATGGTTGAAGATATTAGTTATTATAATATGTATGCTGTGACAACTGACGCCGCCACCTACCCAATCAGTGATTGACAAACCTCTGACATCGCATTTTCAGCATGACTCGGCACAGTTGGAACTGCAAGCAAGCAGGTACTAAAAGTAGTAATGGTTCCAGCCAGATCCTAGAAGAAGAGGAGAGACACACATACACCAACCTGCACACTATTCTGTGGATATAAGAACTTGTGCACCTTGTTTTTGCTCCTCACAAGACTGTCATGCAACAACAGTGTCTTCAGTCAGAAGCTTCTAGAGATCCTTCCTGCCCACAGCCATCAGCATCAAAATAGCTCTTTTAAGAAATCTGCATAACATGAGCTACAACAACATTTAATTTCCCTTTTGCAACTAATAAAGTATTGTTGAATTGGAATTAAATGTATGTTGTCTCAGCATAACATACTTCAAGAGGACAATCAAGCTAGAACATTTCTAAGAAATTTCAGAGCAAAAATGAAACTCCTATAAATTTTATTCATTTGTTTTCTGGGATAGATTGGTGCTTCTCCTATGCACCCGTTTTTAAATAACAATATACTTTAGGAAACTTGAACTCACAACAGTAGAAACAAGCAAATAGACGTGCAGCAAGCTAGTGTAATGTAATAGTGTATCTTTTGTAAAACAAAGCAATCAGCGATGTTATGTAAGGGCAGTGGATATAATATTATATTTAAATTACACCATGGCTATCATTGTATTTGTTTTGCCTTGTTTTGTGAACATGTACTTATAATTCTGTGTAATGCTGTGATGATTATTCTGTCCTTTTAAAACCCCATATCTCTCTCTCTCTCTCTCTCTAAAAACAGCACCAAGAGAAAAGAAGTCTTTGCATTTGAAAACATTTAAAACAAACCAACACTATGCATGGGAGAATATTATAATCCAGGAACAGTGACTCATTGAGATATAATCAACCTTGAAACAGCATCAAAGGCACTTTGGAAAATTCTCTTTACTCTTGTTAAAGGACAAAAGCTATATTAAACATTCTACCAAATATGTTATAATTGAATTATTCTCAAGCAAATCTCTGACTGGAGGAAGTATAAAATCTTGTGCAAAAGACCGCTGGCTCCTTTACAGAGCTTACTTAAAAGTGTCATAACTAAAGTCCTCTTGAAACCATGCGATTGTACAAACAAAGCTGGTGGAAGCTGTTACTGGTGCTCACCGTTGCACTGGGATCATTGTGCATGGTGTTTCTGGCCCTTAAGCTGGACACATCCTTGCCTCTTGACCTGTTCCACAGTCACAGCTGGTTGGAGTACAATGATTATGATTTTGGCCCAGAGAGCATGTGTAACTGCTCAGCAATTCAGCAGGGAGACCGGGAGGCCCTGAAGGAAGCCAAATTATTAACCATTACAAAATACTTCCGGAAGACCATTCAGATCCCTGATGAGTATTACATCAACCAAACCCAGGACTGCAGGTGTGTTGCTTTAAACTACAGCGCCCTGCAGAAACATTCATACCTCTTGAATTTTTTCATATTTGTCATGTTAGAACCACAATGGTTAATGTATTTTATTGGGATGTTATGTGACAGACTAACGCAAAGAGCACCACTGTGAAGTGGAAGACAAATTATACATGTTTTATTATGTTTTTTCAAAAATGAAAATCCATTTGGAACGCATTTGTATTAAAACCTCCTGAGGCCCTCAGAGAACAGATTGATTTTTACTGAGAAATAATTACACAGAGGTAGACTCTGGTTCTCTAAATGTTCCTATTTAGACAACTTCTGAAGGCAATAGATTGAAGTTGCTTTTATTTAATGGTGTCAGAGTAAAGAAATTTAATTTAATTTGTGGAAAAAATATGAAAACTATAATTTCTGTCCACTTTACACATTTGCATCACTTCTTGACTTGGTCTATCACATAAAATCGCATTTAAATGCAGTGTAGCTAGTGGTTGCTTTGAAAAAGTTTAAAGGCTATGAATACTCTTGCAAAGCACTGTATGTGTTTTAGTAAATGAATAATTTGAATGACACATGCTGACACACAATATTGTTACAGAAAATTCAAGTCAATGAGGAAATACATAACATTTCCTTTAAGCAAAGAAGAGGAGGACTTTCCTCTGGCTTATTCCATAGTTGTCCATCACAAGGTGAGTCAATTCTAACATTTAAATTAAAATGCACATAAAGTGAATATGGTTTATTTTTTACCTAAAGTTTGATGTGGAATAGAGCTGTGTAATGTCCTCTTCAGTCAGGGAGCAAGTCAAAGCTTGGAAAATGCATTTCATGTTTTAACCCCTAGAAGTCCCTTTATTGTGTGCCCCATATGAGTCCTTTGGACACAAAAATGCTCAGCTTCATATATTCTATGCAAATTGGCTAATGCACAGTATATGAAAAAATATATTTACCAATGAAACATTACATTTTGAAGGGATTTTTGACACAGGAGGATTAGAAAAATCAAAAACGTCAATGGCACCAAAATGCAGAAGAGACAAGTATTGTGCTATTTAGAATAAAAAAATATACAAAAAAATTAAACAAGATTTATAATGAGATATTTTAATTCACCCTAGAATACATGACCTGTCTACATTTTATGCCAGTTGCATCAACACCAAATGTATACAAAAACAAACTAAAATAAATTAAATCTTTTGGGTCCCAAAGGGTTAAAGCAGGCATTTACTGTATTTTGGAAAAAGTGAGCTACAGATTTTGTGATTATTCTCTTGCAAGTTTCTAAAAGGCTGCTATAAAAGTTAGCATGTATTTCTTCACAGGGAAATGCTTCACACATATACATCATAAAGAAAATAAATTCTCTTTTTGTCACAATTTAGGTGCAGAACTTTGAACGACTGCTGCGAGCCATCTATGCACCTCAGAACATTTATTGTGTTCATGTGGACAAAAAATCCCAGCCCTCTGTACAAGCTTCCATTGAGAGCATTGTTTCTTGTTTCCCCAACGTCTTCATGGTCAGTCAGGCTGTGAGCGTGGTCTATGCTGGTTGGCCGCGTGTCCAAGCTGACCTTAACTGCATGGCTGACCTCTATAAAGCCAGTGCAGAATGGAAGTACTTCATCAATCTTTGTGGGCAGGACTTCCCTCTGAAAACCAACTTGGAAATGGTAAGGATGCTGCGCTCGCTAAAGGGCGGCAACAGCTTGGAGTCAGAAAACTTACCTGCAGGGAAGAAGTGGAGGATAACAACGGTTCACAAGATTTCTAATGGGACAATCAAGGTACATTGGGAGAACATTTGTAGCTATGTTTGTGTTGAGACTTATCATGTTTATTTCTTCTTTCTGTGTTTTCAGTCGACAGGAAAGTCAAAAAGCCAATCTCCATTCAACCTGCCCATTAAGTCAGGAAACGCATACATCGTGGTAACTCGGGGCTACATCCGCAGTGTTTTGGAAGACACCCGAATACAAGCTCTTATTGAGTGGTCCAAAGACACCTACAGTCCTGATGAGTTCCTATGGGCAACCATTCAGCGAATCCCTGGTGTTCCCGGCTCGACGAGGCCCCACGCAAAGTACGATCAGACGGACATTAATGCCATTGCACGGCTGGTCAAGTGGCGGTGGCATGAGGGATCGCAGGATTCAGCAGTGTACCCTGAGTGTCAGGGCAGCCACGTAAGGTCCATATGTGTATATGGAGCTGGGGACCTACAATGGCTGCTGGAAAACCATCACCTCTTTGCCAACAAGTTTGACACATACAGAGATCCCATTCCTGTCTTCTGCTTGGAAAAACATCTCAGACAGAAAGCTCTGGCCGAGTCAGAAGCTGAAGATTTTTTCTGGTCTCCATAGATTACTTAAAATAAGATTATCTGCTACATCTTGGAGAAAGTGCTTCCCTGTGTCCAGCTGTAATTTACCTTACAGCTGAAGACTGAGTTGAAGGCCAACAGCTTCTCTGCTTGACTTCATTTATCATGCCTCAAAGTATTTCAGTCACACTGGTAACATTATAATCAGTCACATTGTAGAAATTCTGTTCAGAGTGGTGAGTTCTCTTTATACTTGGGTTGATTCTTGGAGCAAATACCTCCATAAAGCTGCAGAAAAATATTTCTGGTTGTATCTAAAAATATTTAGCAAAATAGGGGTGTACATGTTCATCCGGGAGGAGTGAATGCTGCAAGTCACTGACTGGATGCAATCTGTTGGGTTTCCTTTCCTTAGATAGAAAAACTTTTTATCCAATTTGAATAAATAACAGAATCTGGCTGCACTGTTCAATGATTAAGATTAATTGGAATGTATGTACCTGACTTTTGTGAAGTGCCTTGAGACGACGTGTTGTGAATTGGCGCTATATAAATAAACTGAATTAAACTGAATTGAATTGAATTGAATTGAAAACATATTGAGATTTTAGTTTAATCCAGCAGGCTAGAGGTCAGACGTTGACCCCCGTGAAAGACTTAAAAATGTGTGTACCCCTGCGGTCTGTTGTGTGGCGTAGAAAGAGCTGACCCAAAAAGTAAAGCTCTCAATTTTCTGCTCCGTCTCTGTTCCATTTCATATCTCATGACCTATGCTCCATTAAATTTTCGACTCTCAAATGTGCATCCTCCCCACACAGGCTTTTAGGGGACAATGTACACCTCACATCCAGCCTCTAAGCACTGCAGTATTTTGTTACAACACTGACAAAGATTTGAAAAAAAAGGTAAAACATTTTTAATTTAAAAAAAGTATTAAAAACTGCGATGGACTAGCGACCTGTCCAGGGTGTACCCCGCCTCTCGCCCATAGACTGCAGGATATAGGCACCAGCTCCCCCGCGACCCACTATGGAATAAGCGGTAGAAAATGACTGACTGACTGAAAAGTATTTAAAAAATGGCTCTGAGAAGAGGGATGTCTGGGGTTCCCTGCTGTACCTGTTGCCAGCTAATAATTGTACCTGATGATTCTCTATTCTTCAAGTCTTTATAAAACAACTGGCTAAAAAAACTTCTTCCAAATTCAGTCTTGTCTTTCTTTAGTGGCAATGAAAAGACTTCTGTAACTTTTATGTCTTTAGTTGATTATGGAAATGTTTAAATGAATGCCTCTTCACAATGATTAAATGGAGTCAAAAAAAGTCTGTCACAGAGATTTTACTTTCATCACAAACCTTATAGGTTTGACACATATTGTATGTTGTAGTGTTGGAATGCTCTACTTCATAAAAAAAATCAAACATTGGCATATTTTCATTTATAAAGCTACCTGTAAAGTTGTAAAAGTGTACAATCACAAACAAAGTTATGAAAGTGTGTGTTGCATTTTAGTGCTGTCTAGAGCTATTTTTTCTGTCTCTTCTGGGTTAAGTATAAAAATGCCTGATTACAAAGATTATTTTCTGATTCTTTTCCTATGAACTTACTTAGACTGCTGGATTAAGTTTAGTGGTTGGGTGAAGCCATTTTTTGTCAGTCAGTCGTTTTCTATACCGCTTCGTCCGAACTGGGTCGCGGGGAAGCTGGTGCCTATCTCCAGCAGCTATGAGCGGGAGGCAGGGTACACCCTGGACAGATCGCCACTCCATCATAGGGCAACACACAAACAACCATGCACACACTCATTCACACACCTAAGGGCAACTTAGAGAGACTAACTACCTAACAGTCATGTCTTTGGACTGTGGGAGGAAGCCGGAGTACCCGGAGAACATACAAACTCCATGCAGAAAGACCCCCAGCCTTTTGTGTTCAATCTATATAACATACAATGACAGCAGAAACTACCAATATGACCCTAAACAAAACTTTACCTACCCTAAATGGGTACTAACAGTAACTATCCTTAAAGCTGCAGTGGCTAACTGTAGCTAAAAAGGTATGTTTTACATATTTCTTAAAAGTGTCACTATGTCCTGACAGTAGAATATGAGACAGATCATATGTGGTCCTCTGGCTCCTCCCAGTGGTCCTACTGCCATTTGCAGAAGTACACAGCTCCTGGTCAGAAACAACAAACCACAGCCAGGTGTATTGTCTTATGCCTGGTTCACCTGGCAGGATTTTTAAGCTGATTTTTGCCCCGATCTTCCCCTTCTGACATGCCCCAATTGTCGTGATGGTTCTTGACATAATCTTATGAGATAATCCTGCTGTGTGCGGTGTGTTAAGAGTGATCTAGTCTGCTCGGAAGGATGGCGGGCCACTCCGACCTCAACTAGGGGATATTTAACATGTTTGATAGTCTTGCCCTGATATCCTACCGTGTGGGGTGTTCCCCAAAAATAAATGAGTACGCAGCCTGTTGTCAGACAGCGACATGACATAAACATGGAAGGGAATTACTCTGAACTCACGTTTGATCTTGAGAGGGCTTGCAAGATGTCCTGTCTGAAATCTGAATGTTTTTGAGTGAAATCTGTTCATGTGTGGTGTGTTGTGCTTTTCGTGTGGCTGGACACCACACACTGTAGGACCAAACCTGTTATATGTAAGTTTTTTTATCGTCACAAGCCTCTCAGGTTTTGAAAATCAGCCGACAGTTTTAAAATCCTGCTGTGTGAACCAGGCATTAGCGGTGTCAATCACGCTCAGGTACTCTTTCCATTGTGCTCTGTCAGAGAGGGGCTTGCTTGAGGAAGATCAGAGCAGTTTATTGTTGCATTTCATCTTTTTCTATTAGAAAATAAAGGCTGAGAAGCATTGTATGGTCTCTTATGCATCCTGAACAGAAATAAACACTACGCAAGAGAGGCAAAAACCTGTACCGGTAACATATACAGAGTCGGTAGTGATTTTAATCCTTTTATTTGATTTGATTTATTTCTTATTATTAGACAAAAATATTTAATTGATCGGACCTTTGAGGAAAGTGGAATTCTGTATTGGTCAGAAAAAGTTTTATTGGTGCATTTTTCACAGTAAATCAAACTTTTCCCAGCACCTGACTGCTTTAATGGTAGACCAAAATCGTGCAACAAATTAAAACCTTAAGCTCCTGTGAAGGCATTTTTGGGGGGTAATACAAATTCTTTTTTACATCTTTTCAAATAACTCTCACATACCCTGTATGAATTATTGATCAAGTATTAAACAAAACCGGTTAGATGGGCTTATCATGTTAAGATGTACAGCCTCCACAAGCAGCAGAGGATGAGATAGAAAATCCGTTAAATCTCATGTTACGTTTTTTACGTAGACTGCTAGTTCTTTGTTCCCTCTTCCAAATCCTCGAATGACCTATCTTCGGTATAGTACGCGAGGCTCTTCATGGCTTGTATCCCGGGAACAGCTGAATCACTGAATGACCTCGAACACTGCACAAGGAAGTCAGTCTGGCTGCTCAACCAGAGCTGTTTTAGTGACCAACACACTGCTATGAGAAGGCCGGTGTATTTATTTTAAAGTGAAGCCCCAGTAACCGAGTCTGTCTGTATGATTAGCTTTTTCTGCCAAACTGCCCTCTTACGAACTGGTTAATATTAAACCTCAGTCACTAGGCAGAGATGATAGTGAAAGTTCACAATTACAATGCAAAATCAGAGTAGATAAAAAATATTTTAATAAAAACACATTATAAAGAATGATTTCCTGAATAAAGAAACAACCTTCTGAATAATTCATTCTCGATGTTTTTTATTCAGCTATCTTTATTCAGTGAAACAAAATATTGTCTGGATTGGGAATCAATAACCTTTCTGGATTAGTGATTCTTAACAATTTTTAATTAGCTATCACATTTAGGAAAATAATATTTAATTAAGTATTTATTTAATAATATTACATTAAATTTTATTTTCTGGATTGGGAACTAATAACCCTCCTGGATAATTGATTCTTGATGTTTTAACTTGTCATCAGATGGGGTAATGGACTATTAAAATGGTGACGATGAACGTCTATTGACTCTCATAAGATGAGGAGTTGTGCATAAACATTTGACTTTACTGGCGCTAGCCATTAGCAGTTGTAGCTAACAAAGAAAATGTTATAGCTTGTTTACCACTTCTTTAAAGTCAAACAATACAAAGTCAAACAATACAATTAATACAAAGATTAAAATGCATATTAGCATTATGGCAGATCTGTGTTTAAAACCACCCATTAAATAAAGTTTGTCTTAACTTTGAAACACAACACAGAACAAATATCCAGCCTCAAGGCAGAGAGACCTTCTGAGAGACTTCTGCTTTATCCGGGAAAGCAGACTTATTAGAGACGGTCAGACTTCCCTCTCCCTTGACACCTCCTTCCAGTGGGATGTGCCTGGAACACCGCCTGGTGGAGGTTTCCAGGATACAGATGCCCGAGCCATCTCAACAAGGAAACAAGGAAACGTTGCATCTACAGCTACTCAGTAGCAGCAGTCGTGGGAAGCTAATGCTGGGTGGAACTGTATCAGCATGCAGAACTGCGGTTCAGACGCCTTCTTTACCAGGCCATGGGGAAAACCGCTTCACTCGACGTGATTAGAGACAGGGTCTCTGCTTGGAACTTTCTGGCAGAAAACACGCTAGTCTTAATGATCGCTTTTGCATGAGTCGGACATTCACGCGCATATCCTCTCCTGTCCTGCCTTCTGGGAGTCGAGTGGAAGAAAACAAGAGGAAATTGGGAAAGTGATTTCGTTAGCAGTGGCTCCATGACATCACAGGGATTTCTGACTTTAAAAGAGCTGATGTCCTTTTGTCACCCATGGGTACATATTTTTGTCCATATTGTATCACTGTTTCTGCCTGACAGTGAATTGATTCCAGTAGAGAGGGCTATGCTGCAGTAATAAATTCCAGCTATAGTTGCTTTCATTACAACTCATATGCTTTCATTATAATTCCCCTACATTCTAAAATGACATAATGTCAGTCAAAGTGCTGGAAAATACTAAAAAAAAAAACTTTTTTACTTTATTCTAAGCTGCATTTAGCTTAATGCCACGATTTTTCACTTTTCCCGAGTAAATACATACCCTGGTCCCTGAGATGTTCTTTGTACCTTGAAATGAGTTGATTTGAATCAGCAAAGTTGGTGTAGAACCAGCTAGTTTACAAACTCATTTCCAGGTAGAAACATTTCAGTGACAGAAAGGGGCACCAATCACTTTTTAGCAAGTAAAAAAAAAAAATGCATTGACATCTTATTGTTGTCTAGAGGCGTCTTGGATAATGGTTAAGAGGGTTTGTAAATAAGACGCGTAATTAAAAGAATATATATTGAGGCAAAAACAAAACTCCTCTTTTGCAGAAGTAACTTTGGTCAGAGATTTTGCTGCGGCCTTAAAAGCTTCATTAAACATTAGAAATGGCTTTAACTTCATTACAGCTTTGGTTTATCATGAAGGAAAATACCAACTTTACAAAAAGAAACGCTTCATTTAGTTATATGAGCCCAGAAATAATACTTGCATCACATAAAACTTTCCAATTAAAGACACGCCGAAGAAATAAGTAAAGCAAAACAGTTTTGAGGTTTGCAAAACCATGTATTCTCCATAGCCATGTAAATAGTAATGTAACCCTTATTTCTTGTCTCTCATTAATTCAGATGGCTGTGGTTCCGGCGGGTTACAGTAGAATTAAGACGGAGAAATGTTTGGTTAGTTTTCTTTAATTACTAAATATAATAAATGTGTTAATGCAAAATAATAATACAGCGTCCATTAATAATTAAATAATAATTACTGGAATAATAATAGTTTAGGCCAAATTAAAGGTTACAGTAACATGCGCGTTTGTCCCTTTCATTTATCAGTGTGTTGCAGAGAGAAGCAGTTGAAGACCAGCGCGCTCCCGCGAGGCGGCGGCCGCGAGCTAACAGGAAAACTCGTGTTAAACACAACTTCGTCCAGCATGCATGTACAGCTACTGCTGCAAATCTAAATCGTAGTTGACTTTAATATCAGGTAGCGAGGACATCAGGGTTAGCCTCTGTGTATACATATGTGGGTTCAACTACATATCCAGTTTTAACCTTCCAAATTATATTTTTGAGTGGAGCTGGTGTCTCCAGCTGTCATTAGGCGAAAGGTGGGTTACACTCTGGACAGGTCGCTAGTCCATCACATCATTATGATGATGATTCATACAAAGTTATTTCATGGTTCTATCAAAAGGTTATTGTGTTTCAAGCTTACCTAAACAAACAAGGAGTCAGCATTCTTTGAAAAAGGCTCACATAGTGAGCACTACTCAGAAAATGTATGTTCTTTTTACACCTGCTCATGTTGGACCGTGTTGCCCAGCGCAGTGTAGGTGATGGTAGACGAGACTCAGGTCGGACCACAGGTAAGAAGCACATTTATCTTCCACGGTCAAAAAACAACAATTCTTTAAGGATTCGGTGTTAATATATTTAGATATATCTAAAGAAATCGCCTTGGTAATTTCAAGGGAAGCACTAAAATGTTTTGTTCGTTTTGGATACTTATTCATTCTTCACATCATTCAGTAGGGCGATAGCTTTAAATCAAATGCTTTCAAAATCTTTAACGCTACTCTCATACGTGGCTACATATCGCTTATAAAAAAGTATTTTTAATGTAGTTTCACAACCACTTTTTGCGGAATCTCTGCGTCATCACCATAAATGCTTGAGTTTCTTTATTATATCCCATTTAGGATTCGGTTTTCAAGCAATTTTCTTCTTTCAGTCTGAATATTCGCAAAACCGAAATGCGGTGTTTTTGCAGCCGGTTTAACGTGTTTAGTTTAGTGGTGTGGATTAACACGTTTTTTTTCTAGCTAGCGTAAAATACAAAACAAATAAATAAAATAAAATCTTATTAATTAATTTCATATTAATTTCATATTTTAACAGATTTTTTTAAACAAAAAGAGTCAGTTTCAAATCAAAAGAACCAGCTCTTATATTTTTAAGAAGAAACAAAAATATTACTAGGTAAAAGAAAGATTATGTCAGATTGGGATTTCTCCCGATATGTTTTCTTTTGCTCATTCCGCAAGTTATTTTATACATTTATAATGACATCGAGATTATATTTGCTTTTATATTCGCGCTTTATAGAAAAACTGAACTGATTAAATTAAATTAAGCTGAATTGCACAGAACTGAATCAAACCGAACTGAATCAAAACGAAAGTGAATAAAACCGAATCAAACTGAACAGTATTGTACTTAATTAAATCAAATTAAATTAGATTCAATCATTTATTGGAACCCTAAAAATACTGTAACACATCTATGCTGATTTTATTCAGATTAAAGGAGTGTGAGAATACTGCTTCAGCAGTTTTGTCACAGTTATTAAAACAGGGGCTGAGTGTACAAGCCAGGTTTTATTCATCCAAATGATGTAAAATATCACCAGGAGAGACTTTATAGCAGTTTTATGAAGGATAAGGCCTCCAGGAGTGTAAACCCAAGAGTAAGATGAAGTTGATATGACTTATTGGTTTTTAAACATTCGTCTTTTCTTTGTGCCTTATCCCTTCCACAAACATGCACAAAACACTTCTTCACATCGGTGTACCCTACATGTTCGGACCCCCAGATGAAGACTTATCAAACACATCAAATTCACTTGGCTTGCTTCTGCAGGATGTAAATGAGGCGAAATAAAGTGTCATAAGCAGTTTACATCAGGTAGTTTTTATTACCCTTGTTCTCAAATGCCAACACATCCTGTCAGGTCCAAGTTTCAACCGTCTAGCTGTTGAATTAAAATTAAGCTGCTAAACAGAGCCTCAGCATGATGGTTCCACCACCATGCTCGACAGTTGGAACAGCGTTCTTCGGTTTTAAAGCCTCACACTGATTTCTTCTTGCCATTGTGGCCAGTTAACAATATTTTTTCTCATCTGACAATAAAACAGTTTATTAATGCTAGAATTGTTTCTCACATCATCTATTATATTTCCTGTTGGTCTCAGGCCAACGAGACCACACTGAAATCACTCAGATCTCTCTATAACCAAGACAACAAGAAAAACACTTCATTATTACCATTGCAATATTCTTAGCAAATACATTATGCTAAGTTTCCATAACCTAATTCAGTCTTCAAATTTACAAATATTTTTCAAAATTATTAATAATATCGCTCCCCCTTTATTAAAGAAACTCATTCAACTATGTTCCGAAATAACTCCGACATCTAGTTCCACTTCGCACAAAAACTGTGTTCCCAAAAAGATGTTCTACCTTTGCACTGTCAGCCTTATCATTCAAATCCATCAGACAATGGAACCAGTTTCCAGACAGTCTGAAGTTGTCTGTAGATCTGCAAACATTTTCTCAAAATCTAAGAAAATACATTATCAATAAGCAACTGTGCCAACATAAGTCCTAATGCTGTGTTTGCTTATTGTTGATGTATCTGTACCTAGTATTTTAGTGTTGATTAATTTAGGCCAATTAATATTTTAAGGAAATGTGTTTTGTATTATATATGAAATACAAAGTATTTTTATACATGAGCTAGTTTTGAATTGTGAATTGTTTTATTGTGCACGCTTGCCCAGGGACTGTAGATGGAAAGTAGCTTCAGCTAAGTCTGGTTCAAAGCATCTCTTCTCATTGTGAGATTAATGGTTTTTTACATGATCTCTGACAAATAAATAATAAACTAAACTAAACTCAAACAATTTTCTCTTGAACATATTTGGCTCGTCCACATGGTTATCAAAAAAATGTTTCATGCTTGAAGGTACCACTAATGGAGGAGAGGCTTCTCCCTTCTTAAGCAGTCTCTTAGTTTATGTTGATGCTAAGCTTACCTTATTGTAGACAGCTTACCTAATTATGGAAAGAGATATTGGTGGTCCAGCAGCTTGCAGTTTAAGATAAGCTTAACCTTTGGTGATGCTTGGGTTGCTCCCACACATCCTTACCAAATTTGTTTTACCGGTGGTAGGAGTATGGCAAGAATTTGTGTCTGAATGGGATGTGGATGAGTTGGGTTGAGGTGTTAACTGCTGGTTTTCATACCTGCAGTAGAAGCCATTCAACTAATTTGCCAGGTGAGGATTCTGGTCAGGGTTGAGGGAATGGCTCCCTTAGGAGGTTTTCAAACCATTCCAAACAACAGAAGCTGCTTTGATCTCCTTGGTCAGTTTGTTCCTGGCCTGCTTATACAGGGCCCGGTCCCCACAGCTGTGAGCCTTTTACTTTTCCCTGCGCAGCTGCCTCAGATGAGAAGTGAACCATAGTTTATTGTTATTGTATGTGCAGAAAGTCTAGGTCTGCACACACATGTCCACACAGACACTGATGTATGATGTCACCACCTCAGTAAGTTGGTTTAAATCAGTGGCTGAAGTTTCGAAAACAGTCCAATCTGTGCAGTCAAAACAGGCCTGTGATATCTGCTTTGACTCATCAGTCCACTTCTTAACAGTCCGAACCACAGATTTGGAAGCTTTTAATTTCTGCCTGTAGGTAGGAATGAGGTGGACCAGAGAGTGGTCAGAAAATTCCAAAGCAGCTCTAGTTACATGCATCCTTTAAAGTTGTGTAGCAGTATGTGAAAGTCAGAAGTGAGTCAAGATTTGGCCCATAATGCTGAGCAGAATTTAAGCGGTAAATTGGGGGCCTCGGTCAGAGATTATCTCTGTAAGTAGACACGGATTTAGTTTTGCAGTTTTAGAGACGGATGGAAGCTTAGAGAGGGCTATGAGATGACAATCATTTGGTATAAGGTTCTTGCTGGAGACCATGTTGGATCTGGCTCTTCAGATCTTAAGTGAGCGTCTGGACAGAACAGGATTTAATAAGGATGGGCTCAGGACCTCCAGATGTCTCATCATCAGAAAGCTATCGGGAGAGAGCAATAGGTTTAATGTTAAGGAAACTGGATCTGTATAGGATAGTGAAGTTGAAACAAGAACAGAACAGGGACCAGCAGGATTGGCAGGGATTGAAATGTCTTACAGACTGTAGATAAGGTAGATTGTTGTGATCAGTCCAAACAATGACTGGTTGTTCTATGCCCTCAAACTAGTGTCTCCATTCTTCTAGAGCTAATTTAATAGCCATAAATTCACAATCACCAATGTAGTGATTAATAGTCTGAGAATATTATTTAATATTTAATATTAATACTTTAATATTTCATCAAATAATATTTCAGTCTGTTAAGGGTTGTCCTGTGAATACCAGCCCAGTAAGGCGATGGTATTAGGACAAAGTTGAAAGGTGTGAGCCAAGCTCTGACATTATTGAACAGCATAAACTCTGCACACACATGGAATGAATTCACACAATTTCTTAAAATACAAGAATTTATTAACAAAAATTAGTCAACTCAAAGTCAAACATATTTCAATCAACAAACTCTTTGCTATGCTAAAACAATCCAACTAAACTACCAAGCAGAATTAAAGAATAAGGAAGACTAATGGGCTATGTACAATATAAACAAGTTGATTAAAGATGATTGAAAATCATGACCAGAAGAGTGATGCAACATTACCATGCAATGTTATTTATGTTTGAGAACCAAGGATTATCAGTCATTCACTCATACTTATCTTTGCATATGATCGGTGATCATATGAGACTCTTGGATCCAGTTTGAAGAGATTATGTGATTATATATGATTGCACATTGCACCAGTAAGAGCAGAGTGTGAAGGTTCTATTAGCAGGGTAAGAGCACAGTTTTACTCAAAATATTGAAATGCACAAAACATTATGGGTGACCTACCAGAGTTCAAAAGAGGACAAATTGTTGGTGCATGTCTTGCTGGCGCATCTGTGACCAAGACAGCAAGTCTTTGAGATGTATCAAGAGCCACGGTATCCAGGGTAATGTCAGCATACCACCAAGAAGGACGAACCACATCCAACAGGATTAACTGTGGACGCAAGAGGAAGCTGTCTGGAAGGGATGTTCAGGTGCTAACCCGGATTGTATCCAAAAAACATAAAACCACGGCTGCCCCAATTACGGCAGAATTAAATATGCACCTCAACTCTCCTGTTTCCACCAGAACTGTCTGCCGGGAGCTCCACAGGGCCAATATACACCGCCGGGCTGCTATAGCCAAACCTTTGGTCACTCATGCCAATGCCAAACGTCGGTTCAATGGTGCAAGGAGCGCAAATCTTGGGCTTTGGACAATGTGAAACATGTATTGTTCTCTGATGAGTCCACCTTTACTGTTTTCCCCACATCCAGGAGAGTTACGGTGTGGAGAAGCCCCAAAGAAGCGTACCACCCGGACTGTTGCATGCCCAGAGTGAAGCATGGGGGTGGATCAGTAATGGTTTGGGCAGCCATATCATGGCATTCCCTTGGCCTAATACTTGAGCTAGATGGGCGGGTCACTGCCAAGGACTACCGAACCATTCTTGAGGACCATGTGCATCCAATGGTTCAAACACTGTATCCTGAAGGCGGTGCCGTGTATCAGGATGACAATGCACCAATGCACACAGCAAGACTGGTGAAAGATTGGTTTGATGAACATGAAAGTGAAGTTGAACATCTCCTATGGCCTGCACAGTCACCAGATCTAAATATTATTGAGCAACTTTGGGGTGTTTTGGAGGAGCGAGTCAGGAAACGTTTTCCTCCACCAGTATCACGTAGTGACCTGGCCACTATCCTGCAAGAAGAATGGCTTAAAATCCCTCTGATCACTGTGCAGGACTTGTATATGTCATTCCCAAGACGAATTGACGCTGTATTGGCCGCAAAAGGAGGCCCTAAACCATACTAATAAATTATTGTGGTCTAAAACCAGGTGTTTCAGTTTCATTGTCCAACCCTTGTAAGTACTGTAACTGAGGGCCTAAAAGGTTTTCAAACTTTTAAAGATAAGGAAATCTTTGTAGCATAATGTCAGTTGTTAGGTTTGGTAACGAAACAAAGACCTAGAAAAAACAAAATTATTTTTCTATTATTCAAGATAATGAAGGCTCTGTCATGCTTTAGGGCTACTTTGCTGTTTTTTATATTGTCTTAGCAAAAATACATCAAGGGGACAATCAACATTTTCAAGATATTTCTGAGTACAAACTGTGCGGAAGTTTTGTTTTATGTCGATTTAGAAATTGTGTTTTTGTTTTTGTTTTCTGGGATAGATTAGTGCTTTTCCTATGCACCCGTTTTTTTGTGATCAACTTCTTATTGATTTCTTAGCCACAGTAAATTAAATAATACACGTTTAAATTACAGCCATACCATGAAACGCATCTCAGAACGTGTGTAAATTAATAACCTGAATGGATGTGCCCACAGGATACCACCAAAACGTTTTAAGTAACATAATGAAAACAATACAGTGACTTCCAAAAGTTTAACAAAAACATAAAACAACACTCCACCCGACTACCCCTACGGGTCCAGAGCCTTAACCAGTCATAGAAATAGTACAATCTTCTCGGATGTGAGCAATAAGGGTCTGCCGGTCTCAACCGAAGCGTTGCGGACCCCATGCACCTTGCAATAGAGAGCTTCAGATATGCAATATCCAAAAACATTGAAGTCCAGATACAAATAGAAGATGATGTGGTGGCTTCCAGCCAGAAGACACCAGTTTCTTTGCTGCTGTGAGTCATCCTAGTAAGGTCCCCCTTTTCACCACCTTTAGTTTAACTTGTGAAAACTTGTTCAAAATAAGAATATCTGGTGAACAGGGTACATGAACATTCATCCACACTGCTAGGTTGCCTGAAACCTATCCCCAGAAATCCCTGACCGGAGGACAATCCCAGAACATCTGTTTAAATGTTTCACTATGCACCCGTTTTTAAATAACAAGAACGGACAACAGTATAGACAAACAAAAATAACTAAACGCTGCGAGAAGCCATTACTGTTGCAATACCTGCATCAAGCAAATGTTAGCATTTTATTATATTGTGTAATTTGCTAAATTAAGCAATCATTGTTCTGTAAGGACAGTTTATAAAACATGTTTTATTTAACCCGTGGCTATTATTGTGTTTGTTTTGCCTTTTTTTGTGAACATGTTCTGTATATTGCATTAACAACACTGCAGAACTTATAAGTCGGTGTAATGTTGTGGTGATTATTCTGTCCTTCTGAAGCAACATCTCTTTCTGTCTAGCACTAACAGAAAATAAATGTCTGCATTTTAATACATACCAACATTATTCATGGGTAAATATAAAATCCCACTAATCAATGGATTTTATTTCCAGGAACAGTGACTCATCGAGATATAATCGACCCTGAAACAGCATCAAAGGCATTTTGGAAAATTCTCCTCACTGTTGTTAAAGGACAAAGGCTATATTCAACATTCTACCAAAGATTTTATAATTCAACCAATCTCAAGCAAATCTCTGACCTCTTAAAACTATGCGATTGTACAAACAAAGCTGGTGGAAGCTGTTACTGGTGCTCACCGTTGCACTGGGATCATTGTGGATGGTGTTTCCGGCCCTTAAGCTGGACACATCCTTGCCTCTTGACCTGTTCCACAGTCACAGCTGGTTGGAGTACAATGATTATGATTCTGGCCCAGAGAGCATGTGTAACTGCTCAGCAATTCAGCAGGGAGACCGGGAGGCCCTGAAGGAAGCCAAATTATTAACCATTACAAAATACTTCCGGAAGACCATTCAGATCCCTGATGAGTATTACATCAACCAAACCCAGGACTGCAGGTGTGTTGCTTTAAACTACAGCGCCCTGCAGAAACATTCATAACTCTTGAATTTTTTCACATTTGTCATGTTAGAACCACAATGGTTAATGTATTTTATTGGGATGTTATGTGACAGACCAACGCAAAGAGCACCACTGTGAAGTGGAAGACAAATTATACATGTTTTATTATGTTTTTTCAAAAATGAAAATCCATTTGGAACGCATTTGTATTAAAACCTCCTGAGGCCCTCAGAGAACAGATTGATTTTTACTGAGAAATAATTACACAGAGGTAGACTCTGGTTCTCTAAATGTTCCTATTTAGACAACTTCTGAAGGCAATAGATTGAAGTTGCTTTTATTTAAAGGTGTCAGAGTAAAGAAATGTAATTTAATTTGTGGAAAAAATATGAAAACTATAATTTCCGTCCACTTTACACATTTGCACCACTTCTTGACTTGGTCTATCATATAAAATCGCATTTAAATGCAGTGTAGCTAGTGGTTGCTTTGAAAAAGTTTAAAGGCTATGAATACTCTTGCAAAGCACTGTATGTGTTTTAGTAAATGAATAATTTGAATGACACATGCTGACACACAATATTGTTACAGAAAATTCAAGTCAATGAGGAAATACATAACATTTCCTCTAAGCAAAGAAGAGGAGGACTTTCCTCTGGCTTATTCCATAGTTGTCCATCACAAGGTAAGTCAATTCTAACATTTGAATTATAATCAAAAAAAAAGTTCAACAACTGAATTTGGTTTAATCAATCTCTTTTGTAAAGAGAGACTAAATTTACCATTTACTTTCTTTGTATGATTTTTTTTACTTAAAGTTTGGTGTGGAATAGAGATGTGTAATGTCCTCTGGAGTCAGGGAACAAGTCAAAGTTTGGAAACTGAGCATAAAACTGACTTTTTTGGACACAGAAATGCTCAGTCCCATATATTCTATGCAAATTGGCCAATATACAATATTTGAAAATATATATTTATCAATGAAACATGAAATTTTGAAGGGATTTTTACACCGGAGCATTTTAAAAATCAAAAATGTCAACAACACAAGAGAAGAGACAAATATTGTACTATATAGAATTTAAAAAAAAATAAATTTGAAATGAGATTCATAATGAGAAATTTAAATTGACCCCAGAATACACTACCTGGCTATGGCAATTGCATCAACACCAAAGTTATGAAAAAAAAAATGTCTAGGGTCCCAAAGGGTTAAAGGAGGCATTTACTGTATTTTGGAAAAAGTGAGCTACAGATTTTGTGATTATTCTCTTGCAAGTTTCTAAAAGTCTGCTAGAAAAGTTAGCATGTACTTCTTCACAGGGCAATTCTTCACACATATAAATCATGAAGAAAATAAATTCTCTTTTTGTCACAATTTAGGTGCAGAACTTTGAACGACTGCTGCGAGCCATCTATGCACCTCAGAACATTTATTGTGTTCATGTGGACAAAAAATCCCAGCCCTCTGTACAAGCTGCCATTGAGAGCATTGTTTCTTGTTTCCCCAACGTCTTCATGGTCAGTCAGGCTGTGAGCGTGGTCTATGCTGGTTGGCCGCGTGTCCAAGCTGACCTTAACTGCATGGCTGACCTCTATAAAGCCAGTGCAGAATGGAAGTACTTCATCAATCTTTGTGGGCAGGACTTCCCTCTGAAAACCAACTTGGAAATAGTAAGGATGCTGCGCTCGCTAAAGGGCGGCAACAGCTTGGAGTCAGAAAACTTACCTGCAGGGAAGAAGTGGAGGATAACAACGGTTCACGAGATTTCTAATGGGACAATCAAGGTACATTGGGAGAACATTTGTAGCTATGTTTGTGTTGAGACTTATCATGTTTATTTCTTCTTTCTGTGTTTTCAGTCGACAGGAAAGTCAAAAAGCCAATCTCCATTCAACCTGCCCATTAAGTCAGGAAACGCATACATCGTGGTAACTCGGGGCTACATCCGCAGTGTTTTGGAAGACACCCGAATACAAGCTCTTATTGAGTGGTCCAAAGACACCTACAGTCCTGATGAGTTCCTATGGGCAACCATTCAGCGAATCCCTGGTGTTCCCGGCTCGACGAGGCCCCACGCAAAGTACGACCAGACGGACATTAATGCCATTGCACGGCTGGTCAAGTGGCGGTGGCATGAGGGATCACAGGATTCAGCAGTGTACCCTGAGTGTCAGGGCAGCCACGTAAGGTCCATATGTGTATATGGAGCTGGGGACCTACAATGGCTGCTGGAAAACCATCACCTCTTTGCCAACAAGTTTGACACATACAGTGATCCCATTCCTGTCTTCTGCTTGGAAAAACATCTCAGACAGAAAGCTCTGGCCGAGTCAGAAGCTGAAGATTTTTTCTGGTCTCCATAGATTACTTAAAATAAGATTATCTGCTACATCTTGCAGAAAGTGCTTCCCTGTGTCCAGCTGTAATTCACCTTACACTTGAAGACTTGAGTCGAAGGCCAACAGCTTCTCTGCTTGACTTCATTTATCATGCCTCAAAGTATTTCAGTCACATTGGTAAAGGTTCGAGTATTTGATCAGGAGGCCTCCTGGGCACCTCCCTTTGGAGGTTTTCTGGGCTCAACCCACTGGGAGGAGACCCCAGAGAAGACCAATAAATTGATGGTGGGACAATATATCCCAACTGCCCTAGGAGCACCTTGGAAACCCGAAGAATGAGCTGGAGGATGCCGCTGGGAAGAAGGATGTGTGGGGTTCCCTGCTGGACCTGTTGCCAGTTATTACCTGAATACAAATATCTAGGAAATATCCTTCAAGTCTGATATGACAAAATTAGGTTAAAAAAAACTCAAGTTAAAATATAGCTTAACTTTTTTTCTAAATTCAATCTTGTCTTCATTTTGAGTCAATGAAAAGGCTTCTGTTATTTTTATATCTTCTTGCCTCTTCACAATGTTTAAGTGCTCTTGAAACAGTCTATAACAGAGATCACAAACCTTCAAGGTTGGACACATTGTATGTTTTAATGTTTGAATGCTCTGCTTCGTCAGTGTAAAAATCAAAACATTGGCATATGTGGTTTTATTTTTTAATAAAGAGATTCTTGGAATCTTTATATTTAACATCCTATATCTAAAAAAGTGCATTAGCTTACCATTCGCTCAAAATCTCTGCCTGTTGACATAGTCGAATTGAGTTTGGGAAACAAAGCGTTCTAATACTCTGCTACTAATGCTTGGTATCAGCTCCAAAATCAGTACCAATTAAAGGAACATGCTGCATTAAGTGGCTTTTGTGGAAGCTTAAAGCTTTGTTTGACTAGATTAAAAGTGTTATTATTTTTTTTACCATTACAAGATGAATTCTGGGAATTGCAGTTCAGCCAGGAAATCTCATGACTCCAGCCAGGTCACTGTGACATCAATTCAGCAGTCCAGTTTAGCTCAGGAATGAGGAGTTGACCAAAATAATGAGAATGTTATTGTAAACTATCACGTAGGCCAATTTGATCTTTTCCAGATGTTTGGCTGGAGTTGTATTCCCGGAAGATTAAATATTTTAGTTTGTCAAACATCTTAAACAGTGACCTTTAAAGTTCTATGTGTACAATCTTAAGTATGTATTGTATTTTAGTGCTGTCTTGAGATAGTACTGTTTTTTTCTGGCTTTCCTGGTTAAATGAAATATAAAAAATGTCTGATTACAAAGATTATTGCCTGATTCGTGTCCTATGAACTGCTTAATTAGACTGCTGGATTCATTCTAAATACAGTTGTGTTCATAAATTTACAAACCCAGGCAGAGTTGCAGAATTCAGGGGCATTTTTCAGAGAATATGAATAATAAAACAACTCGTTTCCACTTATGTTTAGTGGATGGATGAAGCCATTTTTTTATGTTCACTCTATATAAATCACAATGAAAGGAAATTCTACCAATATGACCCTAAACAAAACTTTACATACCCTTAATGGGTACTAACAGGAAATTTCCTTAACTGTGATCTGCTTGCTCACGATTTGTGTGTTTATAAAAAATAAGCGAGTTTTTTGGCTCCAAACAGATCCTGAATGTCTCATTCATAGCTGGGCTGACATGGCTGGAATCAGAGCCACTGTACTTGCCATTGTGAACAGTTTTGCAGGAGAATAAAACTGAACTTTTATAAATCAGTAACAGAATATAAGACACCCAAGGATTTAAGAATGCTAGACAAAAAGTTCAGCAACACCTGCTAGGAAAATTGTTTGGCATGCAAAGGAAGACTCACTAAAAAACCAAGACCAAAACTGAAGTTCACCCAACAAGGCCTATAATGAAAACTAACCATTTTCACAGTGAAAGACGTACATAATTCGCTGACCGGTTTGGGTAGGTGTGAACAACAAAACCTCAGGGAATTTGTTCAGCATTGATGGCAACGTTCCAGTGTAAACACTTTTTTTCAGTTTGGTTGTTCTGTCTCTCAGGGACAACTTAAGACTCCAACATACTCAAAAACTATTCTTCAGATATATGAGTGAAAACAATTTAAACTGTAGGCAAAGGTTGCATAGTTCAACCATTTATTCAGCCAGATACAATGTGCAGGCAGAACAATGCAGGGATACAATCCAGGGTTTGCCTGATCAGATGTTTGAAAACTTTACCTTACACATGTTTTCAGCGTCACCTCCTATGTCAATCGATCTGTGCGTTTTCCAGTCAAATTGTAGAGGTGGGGATTAAGTACATGAGGTCGGTGTTCAGTAATTTTACTCCAGCTGATTGGTACAAATATTTCCCCACAGAGCAGGTGGTTGATGCATTCACTTTTTAAACTTTCTTAAAAATAAAAATTTTCATAAAATGGAAAATGTTAGGTATAAGACACTTTGTTTGACTTTTTTTTTTTTAGCATGCTTTAATTTTTGTTTCATATGAAACAGGACCACAAACATCCAGTGACTTTTTTTCTCAAAGGCAGACTTGAGTGCACCATTCCTTAAACTTGCCAAAATATGGCAACATGTTTGAAGAAAGAGTGACTATTCTATTGTTTCTGAGAAAAAGAAATGGACCGCAGTTTTAATAAGGCAAACCTGTAAAACCCTTTTATGTTTTGGATCTACAACTTACAAATCCCTTTTTAACAAAACTCAGACTACTTTCTTTGTTTCATTAAAATATTACTTGTTTAGTTTATTGTTGAGCAAATAAAAATTAATAATAATAAAAAACACACAATTATTTAAATGTTTTTAATTTGGAAAAAGAAAATCTGATTTTTGGGGCCTGCAAGTACTTTCAGCTTCAATCAATCTTGGCCAGACGGCCAAGAGGTTTGGACACCAACATGACTATGGTCCAAAGCAGCAGGTCAAGTTGACCGGTCATTGGCTACAGCAGGAAGAAGTGAAGGTTCTGGAGTGGCCATCTCATTCTCCACACCTTCAAAGGCACTTTGAAGAGATCTAAAACGGGATGTTTATGCAAGCCAGCCCAATAATTTACAAGAACTGGAGGCCAAAAAAAGAATAGGAATGAATGAGTATTTGCGCTCAGTTTACTGAAGTAACACATTTACTGTTTGCTTTCAGATTATGGCAAAGAAGTTGATACCTCCTCATTGTCATTGTATCATTTCTGCACCTCAAGAAAAAGGGGAAAAAAATGCTACCCGTTGGTCCTATGAATATAATTTTTAGGATATTAGAAAACATTTAATAATGACACAAAACTTTTCTGATATAATAATCAGTGAATTACAAGAAAAATCATAACCGCAAAACGACTTTTGGTGTTAAAGTAACCAATATAGAGAATCAAAAAAACTACTGGTTGGGAGGAAAATGCATTTAATGAAGTGCACAATTTCATGATCTCTACAACGAATGAATATAATGTGAGTTACATATTAACAAATATGAACAAAAGCAGACATTACTCACCCTCCACTGTTGTTATAACTTTTGTATAAGGGAACATAAAGTATTTAAGTTTGTTTTCACCCAACACTCATCTTGCGTCTATAATGTGCACACACCCCACATTTATTATTAGTGACACTAGTCCTAAAGCCACGTTCCCTTTGGTGTCACCGTTATCAAGTGATTGTGATAAACTGTAGCTGATAGAAAACATGCAACATGTTTGGAATGTGGAAAAACTCCACTTGTTTTTGTGTAATACTTTTTGCTTTTACTACAGAAAGATATATTTCTGCTGACTGATATGCCATGAGGATGTTTTCACAGTGACAGTGGTGTTGGAGGAACAGCTCATTTTATTCACAAAGAAATCAAGTGATGAGTTAGACGGTTCTTACTCAACATAACCTCCTTATTGTTTATAGCCTTTTTAAAGGCTTATCAACTGAGATGAAAGTTAAAACAATCATTAAACAGAGTCTTGTCAGAGATCTACAACAGCCTAACACTGAAATGTTAGATGGAGAAAAAAAGCTTTCTGCCAGAATATTAAGTTCAAATTTCAATTCAATCGTAGCTTCAGAAAAGCACAAGTGTATGAATACTTTTCAACAGACAGTGAAGAATAGTTGTAAATGTATAAATTATATTTAAATAAACTCGGAGAAGAAGATGGTGAACATAGCTAATGTGAAAAACAGTACAAAGCTTCCCCCTTTCAGCACAGTGACAGTCTCTGTCATCTAGGGACACCAATAAACTGAAATCTATAAACCTATAAACTGAGCATGCTCAGAAACTCTCCACAAAGAGGATGTGACCATACCATGTTGGCATTACGGCACATTCCCTTCTGATCAAACCTCTAGTTGTCCTGTAACAACTATGTGCCATACTCATCGTGCTGCAAGCTTTTATACTCAGACATGCTGTGGCAGACAGTCCAGCAAAATACAGGGAGAAAAGAGGCAGCATCCAAGTGTCTTCTCAAACCGCTGATTTTCCTTTGTCCACTCTGCAAAAGACACAAGTAAAGAAGAGAGAGGAGTAAATTTACTGCAGGGCTACTTTTTCTTTGCCTAAGCTTAGCAGAACCTAGTTTTGTGGTTTGACAATGAAACCATAGACCTGTCCAAACATAATTTCTCTTCTCATTAATAGTGGTCAGAATATTATGTAGAAATGAGTAATTTCCTTTTCACTCACACTTTTCTGTTCCCTGCTATATTTGCATTTGTTCTGGAGTGTCTGGCTTTCTCAACAAAGTTATTTCGAACACAGTTTTCTCTTGAAGCATAGGGAAGCTGATCCTGATCATGTTTCAGTAACGTTTAGTGTCGGGCTAAGCCATGGAAGGAACAAAATGAACTGAAATGCTTTGGGGAGGACACGCCTTGATCTCATTGGCCAAGTAAAAGACTAAATCTTCGAAGAAAACTTGGATCCGAAGTAAAGTAGGATCATCTGTTTATTTGTCCTGTGACTGTACCCCAGGCGAAAATAAGACTAGCGGAGTGAACCTAGATGTCTCAGCTCCTGCAGAATAGAATCTAAAAGAATTATAGATTCCCCTATAAGAGACGGTGCCCCTACTTACAGAGAAGACAGCAATTTTTAAAGGTATTTTTATAGGTACTAGCGGCCTTTATTTTTCAGATTTTTTAAAATCAAGTTGGCAGGAAAGAGCGAGGAGAGAGTAGGGTATACAATAAACGTCGATCGGCCAGGATTTGATCCCCTGTACATTGGGGTAAAGCGCTTAACCCCCTGCGCCAGCAGCGCCGCGCCCTGTAGAAGACAGCATTGTAACCACAGCTCCGCATGCCTGACGTATGCATGACGCATGCGCCAGTCTGAGTAGACGCTTATACCATCTGCTAGATTGAGAGCCAGGCATGTGCAGAGAGGGGGCGCATTAGGGGCTTGAGCACTTGCTCCTTTGGCTCCTGCCCACAAGTGCCCTTTTGGTGAAATTATATATATTTTTTATTCTATTTTTATATTTTTTTAAGCATGAGAATAACAAGCAGCGGTCTGGAGTTGGCTTTTAATTATTTTGCCGGAAAAATTAAAATAGCTGTAAATTAGTTGTAAATTTTGAAATAAACATAACATAACATTGGCTCCCTCACATTATTTCTGATCGATTATGATCCTCTATAGATAATGTATGTACTGGTGAATCAAGGCGCTCCTGTCCAATGGAAGAATGTGATTATTAACAAAAACACATCCCAGACTCTAAAACAAAACTCCTAAAAAAACAGCCTGGAGAGGCTCCGTTTCTCTCATATGGCTTCTGTTATGCTGTGCTATTGACTGAATAATAATTCTGGTTTAAATACAAGGAGAAAAAACCGGGTAGTGCATTTTAAAATATTTTTTAGATAATCATTTGTAGCGGGTTTTTTTTTAGTATAAGTTCAAGTATTTAAATTTGGAGTTGAGGTATTTTGTTAATAAATTCTTGTATTTTAGAGAGAAGTTGTTTGTGTTTATGCTGTATGTGTGTGCAGGGCTTGCTGTTTGAGAACATCAGTGCTCAAATTCACTCCTTCATCTATTGTTCTATAATACCACAACTCAGTAACTTTGGTTACTATTTCCTGATAATCAGGTGGTGCACCGACTTGGTTATTTCGATCTAAATTACTAACTTTGTAAATAATTGCCTTGGGTCCTTAATAAAAGTTATTCATAGCAAAAGACGGCATGTTTTGTTTATTGTAGGTAAAACAAACCAAAAAATTACAATAAATTTACTTTTGCATTTTAGAATAATAAAAAAAAGAAAAAAAATCAGATTTTTGTCGTCCTTTACATGGCAAAAAGTTTGTACACATCTGATCCACTGCGCTCCATTAAAGCTCTGACTGCATGTTTAGGGTAAGGTTTCAAGGTGGAGATGGTCGCTGAGAGGAATGTACATTTTTATTTTTATTTAATTTTAAACCTAACTGCTTTAAACTTGTTTACCTATCTGCTGTGCTCCTTGGCCTACATGATGATTTGTTCACCAATCTTACAAAGCTCTGAGGGCTTCACAGAGAGTGAATTACTCGTACTCGTAGTCTTCCGCTTTATCTGGGACCGGGTAACGGGGGCAGCAGACTCAGCAGAGACACCCAGACGTCCCTCTCCCCAGACACCTCCTCCAGCTCCTCCGGGGGGAGCCCAAGGCGTTCCCAGGCTAGCCAAGAGACATAGTCCCTCCAGCGTGTCCTGGGCCTTCCCCTGGGCCTCCTCCCGGTGGGACGTGCCTGGAACACCTCCCAAGGAAGGCGTCCAGGAGGTATCCGGCATAGATCCCCGAGCCATCTCAACTGGCTCCTCTCGATGTGGAGGACCAGTGGCTCTACTCCGAACCCCTCCCGGATGGCCGAGCTCCTCACCCTATCTCTAAGGGAGTGCCCGGCCACCCTACGGAGGAAGCTCATTTTAGCTGCTTGTATCCAGGATCTCGTTCTTTCGGTCATGACCCAAAGTTCATGGCCATAGGTGAGGGTAGGAACGTAGACCGACCGGTAAATCGAGAGCTTCGCTTTTCGGCTCAGCTCTCTCTTCACCACAACGGACCGCCACAGTGCCCCCACTACTGCGGCAGCAGCACCGATCCGTCTGTCGATCTCCCGCTCCATTCTTCCCTCACTCGTGAACAAGACCCCGAGATTCTTGAACTCCTCCACCTGAGGCAGGAACTCCCCTCCTGAAGAGGACAAGCCACCCTTTTCCGGTCGAGTACCATGGCCTCTGACATGGAGGAGCTGATCTTCAATTCAATTCAATTCAATTCAGTTTTATTTATATAGCGCCAATTCACAACACATGTCGTCTCAAGGCACTTCACAAAAGTCAGGTACATACATTCCAATTAGTCCTAATCATTGAACAGTGCAGTCAGATTCAGTTATTTATTCAATTGGGGAAAAAAATTTTTTTCTATCAAAGGAAACCCAGCAGATTGCATCCATCAGTGACTTGCAGCATTCCTCCTCCCGGTGAGCATGTAGAGACAGTGGACAGTCACTGGCGTTGACTTTGCAGCAATCCCTCATACTGAGCTTTGCATGTTAGCGACAGTGGGAGAGGAAAAACTCCCTTTTAAAAAAAACCTCCAGCAGAACCAGGCTCCAGTGTGAGCGGCCATCTGCCTCGACCGCGGGGGTTGAGAGGAAAGAGCAGAGACACAAAGAGAACAAAGAAAACTGATTCAGGAGTACTTTCTATGGGAAGGAAAAGTAAATTTTTAGTGGATGTAGCCCCTTAAGTCGTTTCCCTAGAAAGAAAGAAATTAAAACTCTGAGCCAGTTTTTCAAGGTTAGAGTCTGAAAGAGAGCACATAGAGTTAGTTACAATAAAAGCTCAGTCAATTGCCATGTCTAGGAGAGAGAAAGGGTTAAACACTGAAAGACAGGGCCATGTGGATCATCGGTAGAGGGTTTAGCTGTTGCCAGCAGAAGCTCAGACGATGCCCCTCTCCAGAAAGGTGTCACAGGTAGACACAGTCAGGCCAGGTGTAGCTTCTAGGAAGAGAAACGAGAGAGAACAAAGTTAAACGTTGAAATAACAGCAAATAATGCAAAATTGGGAGAGTAGGGAGAATGTAGCGAAGAGGGTAAAGTGGTCATTATGTCCTCCAGCAGCCTAAGCCTTATGCAGCATAACTACACCGAAAGTTTCAGTTCAGATTATTAGTTAAACTGCGCTTATTTTCAACAATGTCTCTCAAGGCACCCCAAAAAGGGTCCCATGATGGTCATTTTTTAACAAAAAAACCACAAGGATTGGATACCTCTCTCGGGCAGACTGATTATAACCATTGGAAAAGAGAAGGGGTCATACAGGTAGCAGAAAGGGGGAGGGTGTGTTTGCACCTCAACCATAACTGAGCGGGTTTTAGGCTAAACCTGACCCCCCCTTACCCCCATCCAACAGGGAGGGAGAAAGGCTCCCTCCCTGATAAACTAAGCCACTCTAACTATAAGCTTTTAAAAAAGGGAAAGTTTTAAGCCTAGCCTTAAAAGTAGACAGGGTTTCCGCCTCACGGAAAAAACCGGGGAGCGGTTAACAGGAGAGGAGCCTGATAACTAAAGGATCTGCCCCCCATTCTACTTCTAGAGACTCCAGGAACCCCCAGAAAACCTGCAGTCTGAGAACGAAGTGCCTTTTAGGATATGGAACAATCAGATTTCTGATGTATGATGGAGCTAGATCATGAAGGGGCTTTATATGTGGGAGGAGAACTTTAAAATTATATTCGGATTTAACAGGGACCCATGAAGGGAAACTAAAGTAGGGAAATATGATCTCTCCTTTTTTTAATTTTTTCAGAACTCTTGCTGCAGATTTTTTAATCAGCTGAAGGCTTTTAACTGCATTTGTGGGCCCTCCGTAGTAAAGAATTAAATAGTCCACCTTGAACAACAAATGCATGGACGTTTTTTTTAGCGTCACTCCTGGAAGGATATTTTAATTTTTTGGGAACGTTCCGGGGGGGGAAAGAAGAAATCCTAGAAAACCCGTTTAATATGGGTTTAAAGACTGTCCTGGGCAAAAAAAAAACCCAAGGTTTTTTACTTTTATTTCCAGAGGTCAATTTAATGCCATCCAGGGTTTAAGGTTTACTAAGCAGTTTCTTTTTTTAAAGACCCGGTCCAAAAACGACAACTTCTGTTTGTCAATTTAGTGCCGAAATTTAAAAATCATTCCCAAATTTTTATGTCTTCAGGCATGCTTGAGTTTCTAACTGGTTGGGTTCATCAGGATTTATGGATAAGTAAACCTGATTTGGGGGAGATGGAAAACTTATGATTTTCCTTGCACTTTATCACTCATGCAACTATGATATCTGACCTTTATGTGAATCAGCGGCAACTGTGCGAGGCCCCGTCACTTCGTTCCGTTTTCTCCTGTTAAAAATGCATACTTTTTTTTTAAAACCAAATTCTTAAAACTTTCGAAAAAAGCTGTTACCCCCACCTTCTGTTAACACACCTCAAAAATGTCTGTAAACCAAAACACCCACACTCTGTTCCAAAAAACTGTCTGAGCTGCCTAAAATAAGAAGCAAGAGGCTGCCTTTGTAGTTGCCCGCAGAGGGGCTACCATCTTGCTGAAAATTAACAGAGACCATGTGTCGTTCCTTTGAGCTGCATTTTTATAAAATCTTAACATTTAAATTTGGCCCCCTTCTTATCTATCTTATCTAATTTATCTATTTTTTCACATTTTACCAAGGACCCCCGGGGACCACCGGTCAGGAAGCGCACGGGAGGTCCCCCCCAGGCGGGGGTCCAAAACCCGGTGGGTTAATTCGCATCACGGAAATTTAGCTTCACTTGACGCCGGGTGACTCTTGGGTCCGAAGAGTCACTGAAGTCAGCTCAGAGGTGAAAATTGTGTTGTAATAAGTACTTAAAGCAGTCGCAGTTAGTGACCCCCAGGAAAAAAAGGGGTCTGATTGGGTAGGGAACTTTTAAAATTTGGAGATCTCGCTGAAAGGAGATCGGGAAGACGACTGGGAGATAATACCGTAGGGGGGGGGTTTGGAAACCAAAATAGAAAAAGGTCGACCTTAGATAAAATTTGTGTGTTGTGGATTTCTGTCTTGGGGGACTTTGATTTTAAAAAATCTAGAAAAGATTTTCCAGTCCTGTTTTTCTTTTCCCCAATCAGAATAAATACTTATTAGTGCCCGGCCACCCCACGGAGGAAGCTCATTTTCAGCCCTTGTATCCGGATCCGTTCTTTTGGGCATGACCCAAAATTCTGGGTTAGGTGAGGGGAGGAACGTAGACCGACCCGGGAAAAACAAAAGCTTCGCTTTTTCGGCTCGCTCTCTCTTTACCACAAGACCGGGCCCGCTCCCCCCCTTTTTCTGCGGGAGCCCATCGATGTCTGCGATCTCCCCCTCCTTTTTCCCTCACTTCGTGAACAAGACCCCCAATACTTGAACCCCTTCACTTAAGGCAGGAACCCCCTCCAAACCTGAAAGGACAAGCCCCCTTTTTCCTTCGAGAACCATGGCCCCGGGCTTGGAGGAGCTATCCTACCCCGCCGTTTTCCCCTTGGGTGCGAACCGCCCGCCCCATGCGCAGGCTCAAAAAAAAGAGACGAAACCCCGGCCCCAAAACCCGACCCCCCCCGGGCCCTTTGGGTGCACCCAAAATCCTGTCCAAAAAGTTATGAACAGGGCTGGTGACAAAAGGGCACCCCCGCCCGGGGTCCAAAAGCACCGGGGAAAAGGTCCAAATAGTGCCGGGCAAACCGAACCAAACTCCTGCTCATGTTGTAGAGAGACGGATGGCCCTTAAAGGGTCACCCAACCCATACCCTGGAGCATCCCCCACAGGGCATCACGAGGGACACGTCCCTCTCCAGGTCCACAAAACAATGTAGACCGGTTGGGCAAACTCCCCTGAGCCCCTCGGTACCCTGTAAGGGGTTTGAGCTGGTCGAGTGTTCCAGGCCGGGAGAAAACCCCCACCCCTCCTCCTGAAACCGAGGTTCGACTTCAGCCGGACTCTCCTTCCAAACCCTGGCGTAGGCCCTTACCCGGGAGGGGGGAGTGTGATCCCCCTATTGGAAAACACCCTCCGGTCCCCTTTTTATGAAGGGGACCACCCCCCCAGCTGCCAGTCCAAGGCACTGTCCCGCCGCCACACAATTTTAAGAGGTGTGTAACCTGACAGCCCACAACATCCCGAGATTTAGGGACTCAGGGCGGATCTCATCCCCCCGAAGCCCTGCCACTGGAGCTTTTTAACCACCCCGGGGACTTTAGCCTGGTGATAAAGGTCCAACCCCAGTCCCCAGCCTCTTTTTTCCACCAGGAATGCGTTATGGCGGATTGAGGAGACCCGAAGTACTCCCTTCCACCGCCCGTAAAGTCCCCAGATGAGGGGCCCGCCTCCCACCCCCACTGTAAACAGTGTTGGTGAAGCACTGCTTCCCCCTCCTGAGGCGGCGGACGGTTTGCCAGAATCGCTTCGAGGCCAACCGGTAGTCCTTCTCCATGGTCTCACCGACCTCCCCCCAGGCCCGGGTTTTTGCCTCAGCCACTCAGAGCATCGACAATAGATGCGGAGAACATGGTCCACTCGGACTCTATGTCTCCAACATCCCCCGGAATCTGGTCAAAGCTCTCCCGGAGGTGGGAGTTGAATACATCCCTGGCCAAGGGCTCCGCCAGACGTTCCCAGCAGACCCTCACTATGCGCTTGGGCCTGCCAAGTCGGTCCAGCTTTCTCCTCCTCCAGCGGATCCAACTCACCACCAGGTGGTGATCAGTGGACAGCTCAGCCCCTCTCTTCACCCGAGTGTCCAAAACATGCCGCCGAAGGTCCGATGATACAACAACAAAGTCGATCATTGACCTCCTGCCTAGGGTGTCCTGGTGCCAAGTGCACTGATCGACACCCTTATGTTTGAACATGGTGTTCATTATGGACAATCCGTGGCTAGCACAGAAGTCCAGTAACAAAATACCACTTGGATTCAAATCAGGGAGGCCATTCCTCCCGATCACGCCTCTCCAGGTGTCACTGTCGTTTCCCACGTGGGCGTTGAAGTCCCTCAGCAGAATATTGGAGTCCCCGGGAGGGGCACTATCCAGCACCCCTGACAGGGACGCCAAGATGGCCGGGTACTCGGCACTATCGCTCGGCCCGTAGGCCAAAAGGTTCAAAGGGTATGAATACAAGCCACTGTAACTGTGTTTGAACTGTTACTAGACATATACTGGTTGGGTCAAAATCTTAGATTCGCTTTTAGTGTCTCCTTAAAGGCACACCATCCTGCCAAGGCTGATCTGTGAGATGCGCTTATTTCTCTGCTCCTTTTCTTCAGTTCTGAAAACCATCATGAATGAAGCTCTTTTTAACTTTGTGTTTTCGGACTTCGTGAGAAAAATTTCTACAGGCAAAGGAAAATGCTGCATCGGTGACACAGAGTATTCCAGCCATGATTTTTGTTTAAACCACAAGTAAGTAAACTCCTCAAAGTTAAATGAGATCCAACAGAGCAACGTGAGTATAACCTTAGTTGAGCTTGTTTTGGTTCTTCCGTCACAGGTCTACTAGGATCCCTCCCATCCTTGGGAGATTAGCACCTCTTCCTCATCCTCACCTTCATCCTCAACGTACGGCAATCTGTACTCCTCCGTCACGTTAACCTTAGAAGTCCCTGTTATACCGCTACTGCTACCACTGCCATCTTCCACTCTCACTCGGATTCTTTTTTTTTAGGTATAATAAAGCGTGCATTTTGTTCACACTTCAGCCAGCCACAAAAATGATTTCAAAGAGCAATGTAATTAATATTTGTATGTAGTGTATTTTCTCTTAATGATAAATAAAATACGGCTACAAAACTCAGTTTTCATAAACTAAACTGACTGTATTAAAGCTGTCAGTGTTTCTCCTTTCCCCAGCAGAGCTGCCACACCTCAATCTGTGTGTGAGTGAACTCTGTACTCTGGTATACAGCTCTTCTTTGCTTTGAAATATTTAATTTTTACCTCCTTTCATCATTTGTAAAGTAAGTATGGTTAAGATTAATTGCACAGATGCTTATGATCTTCTTGTTAGACAAATCAGTGGCTGCTGATGAGAACAGCTTTATTATTATTATTTATTTATATTATTTATATATATATTTATAAATTTATTTATTTATTATTATTAGAAAACCAGTTGGAACGAATAAAAGCAGGAGCACAGGCTGGGAGACAAGCAAATAGATGCTAAGGGCTTAATGCAAATATTTTGTCTTGTATTATAGTAATAATACTTGCTGCAACATATAGTAGTGAATTTGTTTTTTAAAAGACTGAGATACAAACAATATTAGTCCAACTTTTAGAGCACACCATTTAAGCAGAGGAAAACAGGATACTTAAACTAATTTAAAAAAAGATTCTTTAGTTAATTGTTGTTTTAAGAGTTTATCTTTTAAGTTTATCTTTTAACTTTAGTAAATTATTAACAGATTGATGGACAAAATGAAAATATTAGCTATTTTATTTCTGAACAATAAGGATCATAATTAAAGTTACTCAGATGTAGTTAAAATATCTCACAATCTCTACACCGTGGAAACAAACTAAGCGTTTTAAGAATCTCCATCAAGTCAATTTCGTTTCTCATTTGGACGCTGGTATTCTAGGAACAGCTATGAACTTCCGCAGAACTCTGACCCAGCCTTGCTTTGTGGCGCTGAATGTTACTATTAGCACACGCTTACAGATACAACACACAGCTTTGTTAGATGTGGCACAAGGTGTAAAAATGACAATTTACATTCAAAGCCAGTTACTGAACGAAGAGCGATATTAAAATAAAGAGCTGATTTGGGGTGGATGGAGGACAGATGCAGGAAAGTCAACTGTTAGTCTGAACCTAAGAACCTTTCTGAAGACTTTGAGAAAGGTTCTTACAACACCAGTTGTTTCATATAAGCAGATTAACCGGTTTATCACTGGCATGAAGACCTTTAACACCATTATTTGTCATACATTCAGGCAGGTATTTTATGACAATGCCTATGTGCACAAGTCAAACAGTTTTACAATCCTAAAAATATGTAACTAATTAAAGCATTCATCACTGAACACTACAATAAAGGTAAAGATCTTATTGTTCAGTGTTTGATGACTTATCAGTCAAGTTTAGGTTTATGGTTTAGGGCAGCAAAGTGGTAGCTTGAGGCTGTTAATTTACATTGCAAAATATTCAAACAAGTTGAGAGAAATACACAAAGCGTAGTTATGGCCATTCCGGGCAACTTTGCCTCCAACGTGACAGTTAACACAGACTCACTTCATGATGCTGGGAGGAATGTGGACGTACTCCATTGGGATTATTTCTCCGAGCTCCTGAAGGCTGTGAACATACTTGATCTTACTGCTGAACTTTGAGCTGCAGAAGACAGAAACCAAAAAGATTTATCGTGTAGTTATCCTGTTCATCAAGTATCTGATGCATTCTATGTACACGTATAAGTTTTAAAAGTGAGACCTTATGAAGGGCCTGGTGAGTCCCAGCAAAGTCCGAATAAACCAGGAAGGATGAACAATGATGAACATCTTCAGGTTTTTCTTTAGTCTGTTGCAAAAGGGGAGGGAAAACAAAAAAATCATTAAAGTCATTTTGAAAAATAGATCTCCAGGCTCTCTGAATGTCTTTCAAAGTTTTTCATTGGACTGTTTCTGCTTTTTGATTGATTTTCTGCTCAGTACCTGGCCACAACAACATATTGCTTAAAAAAATTTAGTAAACGGAAAGAAGGAAGGCAAAAACAGTTAAAATCTGCCTACAACAAATAACTCAAAGTGAAGTATTTAATATGTAGAGAAAAACTGAGAGATGCATCACTAATTAGCTACTTTTTGTCAGGTTTTCAGTTTTGTCTATCACAATGTTGCAACAAAGCCTGCCTTCCTTTTGTGTGAACTTTAACTGCTTTTCTGCTGGTTACTTAAAATGTTCTTGTCTAACTTAAAGGTCATTATGCCCCTTCGACAGTTTTAAGTTTTGTTGTTTTGGTTTGTTGTTGCAGAATTTTTTAAGTGAGTGCAAAAGGAGCCGTTGATTTGCATCTGCTTTGCGAAGGTTTCCTACGCGCTTTCAAGTTATTTCCTATAATCAACTCATAGTTTCTAGAAAGGAAATTTGGTTTTAGGACTGATAAATAGGTGTTGTTCATAGTTACTTTGGTTTGATCAGGCTCAAATGTTTTATCATTATTAAAGAAAAAATCCTCTACTGGAACTGTGGCGTACACATGAAGATAAAATGTTATAGAAATAAATGGCTGTAGCCCATGTTTTTGTGCTTATGGACTTTATATGCACGAACCCAAGATCATTTATATGTTAAAACCTGAGAACTGATGTGGGTCCGTTTTACCAAATTTAAATCCAGTTATTGCGATGAAAATATTAAGACATTAACAACATCTTTCTTCCATTAGTACTGTGGAAAAAAACTCATGAGCAACAGGAATTGCTCAGGAATAGACATGGTCAAGTCAAAGATCGTTTTTTTTCTCAACATGGTTTCCCCTAAACTTTCACAAATCAAATTAAAATAAAGAACGCAATCTGTTTTATATAATTAAAGCTTTCAATCTTAACTGAAAGAAATAACCAAAATGTTTTTTTTTATTTTAATCTACATTATTTTTATCGTTACACAAATATAATACATATTCATGTACACATAAGATATATGGACCTCATTGTCAAGCAAATTATTATCTGAAATTCTTCATTTATATTTATTTTAGACTTCATAATGTATCATATGTAATCAGACCTTGCAGGAAGAAAGAAAGCAAACATTTGTGTGATGAATACCTTCGGTCTATCATCTGGTAGCACCTTTTCATCCAGGTAAAACCCGGCATCCTCCTTCGAGGAGTGGCTCCATTCAGGTACACAATCATGTAATCCTCTGCCACCATTAGCTCTAATGTACTAATAACATACCTCCAAGAAGAAGAAGGAAACCAGAAACAATGTAAATAGGATCTGGATGTACTTTAAAAAAACATTGTTATGCCAGTTTTCTTGTTAATTTAACAGAACAATTTGCTCCAAGCTCACATTTGTTTGTTTTATTCTGATCTTAGTTTCTATCACTTTCACAACAATAAGAACATAATAATGGTATACAATATCATGACATTCACTGTCTTACATTGCTGCTTTTAAATGAATGGGGAATTTCGTATTTTATTTTAACATAACTGCTTATGTAGAAGAAGCCAGGGCCAGTCCAAGACAAGATCAAATCAGATCCCAAATCTTGTGAAGTTCATGAATTAATGTTCATGGTTTTGAAATAAGATGAGGACATCCTGGCTGCTCTGAATATTCATATGAAATTAGGAATGGTGGGAAGCTCAACTTACAGAAAAAGGTTTTCCATGACATAGTTATAGTTTTCACAGTCGCTGTCTGGCAGGAAACAAGCTGCAAACACGATGATGGCATTCTTTTCTGCATAATAACCTGAAAAACAAGCAAAGTCACCACACATTCACCAGTCCTCAGTTTAAGGAAATTTGTTAAAACACTTTCCTTTTTCCTCTTCTATTTTTCAAGCATTGTAACAAAAGGAAAGTTCAGGAAGCCGAACGTAAGGAGACATATATTGAATAACAATGCAGGTTTCACTTTAAAAGAGGAGAGGAACCAAACAGAACAGAAAAAGCTCTGAAAGCCACATAAAAATTTTTCAGTATCATTGATTAACCAAACAAACAAAGTTACAGGCAGGAGGCTGAGGAAAAAACTAACAACTTATATGACAGAAGATATAAATACTGAAAATAGTTTGAACCAGAAAAAGCAGAGAAGAATATTTTCCAACATAAACATGCCTTCTTAAGAAAACTTTGCCACACCTGTTGTGCAAAATTGGGAGAGGATCAAATGCATGGAAGGGACAAGCCTTACGTGAAAAACTGATGCTAACCGTTTGTGTTTCCATACCTCCGTGGGAAATGACTTTCTTGTATGGCTGGATGCACTTCATGTCAATGCGATGCTCCTGCTCTCCAATTACTACGCTCCTCCACAGCCGTCCATCTCCTCTTTCTTCTGCTCCACGTTCTGCTGCAGCCTCACCTGAAGCTGCTCCTGCACCCAAACCAGCCTCTTCTGACTCTGTTGTTTTTGCCATTCATAGATACAAGAGAAACATCAAATTAGAGCAAAAACAAACCAAAAAATAAATACATTTAGCTGTATTTTAAGGACAACACAAAATAAGATCAGATTTGAAAATATATTTTGTTGGTCCTCACAGTTTTGGTTTACAGTAATAGATGCTGAGGAGAAATAAAGTAGGGTATCCCATTTTGGTTCCTACTACTCACGGAGTTGAAGACTCACCCGCTTAAATTGAAATCACATTACATAGCAGATCAAATGGTCCACTAAAGAAATAGAGGACCTTCTTGAAACGTCCATTTTTTATGTAAACAGAGGAAGAGTTCCATGTTTTTTGTGATACCAGGCATAATACATTAGAATAACATCAAATTATTTATTTAAATAATGCTAGAATTATTAAAATAGTCTTTAAAACGGATAATTATGCCTTTCGAGCTACTTAATCCTTAAGAAAACTCAGTTTGAAGGCTAAATCTCCTATAAGTCCTTCTTGAATATTCTCATTGGAATGGTGGGTGGTGTCTAAGTGTTATCTCTGATAAACTGTTTTCACAGGCAATGGCAGCATTGCATTTCTTAGTTAAAACATGTTGTCACAACGATAAAAACACACAAAAAATGAGAATATCCAGGTTGATGTTTTCTCTTGGATTTCTTATGGTCCTATTACTGTTTGCTTCCTTAATAAGCACAGCGTTTCAGTTAAATGCTGGCATCTGCTGCTTCCTTGACAGTTATTTTCATGACATATATACACCATTGATGTTGCACAAAAACAACACAGGTTAAGATGTTCCCCATTTAAAAGAGTATCCTATTTCAGTATAGAATATTTAAATTTTACTGGAAACAAGATCCTGGATATACAGGTTTAGTGGTTGGGGGTGTGGTTGTATGAGTAATTCTAGGAAATTTTGGTGCCCTGCAAGTTTGCTCAGACTCCTCACACTTTTTCACATTTTGTCACATTGTAAACAAAGGTATCAACTAATTTTATTCAGATTTTATGTGAAAGACCAATACAAAGTACTATGAGATTGGAAAGTGATGTTGTATCTCATTTTCTACAAATACAAATGAAAAGTGAGATGTGGCATATGTATTAAGCCCCTTTAACCCAAATACCCCTTATGAAACATCTTTGCTAATACATTTAGAGTCCACCTGTGTGTAATTTAATCTTAGTATAAATCCAGCTGTTCTGTGAAGGCCTTGGAGGTTTGTTAGAGAATATTAGTGAACAAACGGCATCTAAAGGACCAAGGAACTCGGCAGACAGGTCAAGTAGTGGAGATGTTTAAAGCAGAGTTACGCTATAAATCAATACCCAAAGTTTTACACACCTCACAGTACACCGTCCAGTCCATCGTCTAAAAATTAAAAGACTTTGACACAACTGAAAACTCACCTAAACATGGCTGTCCATCTAGACTGACCGGTTGGGCAAGGACAGCATTAATCAGACAAGCAACCCAAAAGCCCATGGATGAGCTACAGAGATTCATTCCACTCCAAAAATCTGGTAGTATAGAAGTCCCTCACTGATAAAAAGTCATAAAAAGTTGCTTTTATAGCAGGTGATGAGACCAAATCTGAATTTTCTGGTCAACATACCAAACGTTAATGTTATATTACCATGAACACACCAGTAGTACAGCGTGTTGGTGGCAGCATCATGCCGTAGGAATCCTTTCTTTTTTTTACTGGGACAGGGAAGCTGAATGGAGTTGATGGAGAGATGGGTGGAACTACGTAAATACAGGACAATCTTGGAAAAAAAACCTATTACAAGCTGCAAAAGACTTGAGACTGGGGCAAAGATTCACCTGAATTACCACCCTGAACACACCACCAAAGCTACAAATGAATGGTTTAGATCAAAGCATATTCATGTGTTAGAATGGCTAAGTCAATGTTCAGACCTAAATCCAATTGAAATTCTGTGGCATAATTTGCAACTGGTGCTCAAAGATGCTCTCTGTGCAACCTGACTGAGCTTGAGCTAGTTTTCAAAGAACAATAGGCAAATATTTCAGTCTCTAGATGTGTAAAGCTGCTAGAGATATTTGCTAAAAAAAACTTGCAGCAGAAACTGATTCTACAAGGTATTGACTCGGGGGACTGAATACGAATACATTCAACACTTTTCAAATGTGTACATTTATTTGTAATATTGTAATACATAGCTTTCATAACACCTTACAAATATGCACTGCATTGTGTTTCGTCTATCACACAAAATCCCAAATAAATACACTGAGGTTTTCTGGTTATGTGAAAAATGTGGACAACTTTAAGGGATACTTTTGCAAGGCACTGTAGAGCTGGCATGCTCATGTGTCTGCCTGCTCCCTGCCATGTTTGAGTCGAGTCCTTGGGCTTATATCTTACCATGGATATTCATATCAAGTGAGTCTGCCTCATCAGATGTGTCCATCCCATCAATGCTGACATCCAGATCATCCCCAGTATCCAAGGCATCATCATCTGTTTCCAGTGCGTCCTCTGACAGAAGAGACCCCTCACTGCGTTCCAGTGATAAGTTCAGGGGCGGAGCCGATAGCTTCCTCCTTTGGTTAGATCCAGCTGAAGTATCTGCCGAAGAGGAGGGGTCTGTACAAAGATTACAGAGACAAAGTTGATCAAAAAAATATTCTTGAGATATGGAGTATCGCCACAAAACAAAAGACAACAACATCCCTGAAAAGAGTCCTTCTAAGATGACAGGAACACGGAGAGATGCTGGTATGAATTTTTTTTCGGAGAGCTGGGGGAAGACATGCAGTAAACAACTAGGGCAGGACTTGAACCCGTGACAGCCTGTGTCAAGGACTAAGGCCTTTGTACATGGGTTGCGAGCTTTACCCTTGTGCCTCTGCCTCACCCAGATGCTGGTATGACCATACCCATTCGTCCTAGGTCTAGGTGGTTGGATAAACAGAAGACTTGGGCTGTGTACCAACCATCGACACAGCAATGATACATCTAGGAATCTAGTGAGAAATTTCTATAACCATTTGCCGAAAAGCAACATTTCCAAACAACGTAGGAAATCTGAGGCCCTGATCTTCAAAGATTACAAATAAGGGGTGCTAAATTGCTTGTGCAAAAAGAAAAAAAATTGGATGTGCAAAAGGTGTGCATGTTACGAACAATCTTCAATGATTGCGTGTGATAAGGATAACGGGTGCAAAAGAGGCGCAGACTGCCTTATATAAATGAGGAAATTGTGTTTGCTGCTGGCTTGCTGCTACTGCCCCAAGTGGTACATAGGGAAATGCAAACAGATCCTCTCTAAAACATGCAGGGGTTGTTGCGCTGCATCATTATTAATGCTCCAGTTGCTGATTTTTTCCTTCTGTTTTGTTATGCAGTTTGTTAATTTTCTTTGTCACTATTCGCAGCAACAGGTTTGTCATCGAGATTATTTCTCCTCTCTGTTCATTTGCGCAGGGCGCCTCTGAGTGTGTAATTGCAGAACAACATGCAGAAGGCTGAGTTTGAAGTCGTTCTGCAAGCAGATGTCTTATGTTTGTGGTCCGGACGGATCCAGTGAGGCAAAGAATACATCCTGCTTTGCTTTTAATCAGAATGATGAATAACAGGCCAATGCGCAGGAGGGCAGACCTGTGTCCAAAGTAGTGCGCTCCCTCTGCCATCGGGCCATCGGGGCGCACTTAGGTCAGTGGGTCAGCACTGTGTCTAGGCTGATATAACCAGAGCAGCGAGTTTTGCTCGACGTAACTCGCATCGCTTGCAGCTTAGAAAATGTCCAATCAATATTAACAATAAGACAAAAATGTGTGTCAATTAATTTATTAGAGGTTTGTCACCCTTGAACTTTTAATTCTTTTTGGAGACTCATCATGTTTTTTTTTTGAGGGTATATGTTTGAAGATTTCAGATTTCAGATTATCATAAACAGCCACAATATTTAGGCCTGAAAGTAATTAGCAACATAAACATAGTCTGTTTTAGGAGTTGGCAATCTGTATAGCTTTGCTAATTTTAAAACATAATGCCACATAACTGTCCTGCATAGAATTTAAATTGAACATTTATGTACATAAAAATATATTATTTTCCAATGATTTCACTGAAATCGTTTTGCTTGTTTTGCCAATATCTTAACATTATACGTCTTTAATTGTTTTTTGGTGACACAAAATTATTTTTACTGTATAAACTCTCCCCTGGCATATGTTTGCATTCAAAGAACGTAATCAAACTGATTCAACTCTGATTGCTCTGCAATGACACAATATTACTGTCAATAACGCAATGTGTTTTGGTTGGTGACGAGGTCAAACCTTACACTCTTTATCACAACATGGAATAGGCGGCCCAAAAAATGGTGATTTTACACCTGCTAAAAAGTGATTTTAGCATTCAGATAGCAAATGAAGGATTCAATCTGCCTTATAATGACTTTATTTCCTTCCTATAAATGATATTATCAACATCAAGGCACATTGGGTCCTTTACATTATGTGCAATTACAGTTACACAGGCTGTGTGCTTCTCTGGCGGATGATCAGTTATGGGTGCACCTCTGCATGATGAGGTTTGTGCTTTAGCAGCAGATGATCTAACAGACAGCGATGGTGCGCTGGAATGAGGAGTTTTATCATATGAGATATGTCATGACTTTTGTTTGTGACTGGCTCCAAATCAGACCTTAGATAATTCTACAAACAATCCAGACAATTCTCTCTCTCCGTCGTTAATGTAGTTTAGATGGCTGTTAAAGCCATATACATGCATGTGTGGGTGAAGTTTGGTAAAGCTATAACTACTAAAACCTCTCCATCACTGGTACTGAAGATGATGTGATAAGTCTGTGATTGCAGTGGCCAAGGAGTGGATGTGGTTCAATCCGGGTTATTTAGTACTGGCTGATTTTAAGTTGTTTCTACCAACACGTCTGGCATCACGTAGAGCTCTGCCACAGAGCCTCATATTGCGCAGATTTTGCATCTACAGGTATTCATCTTCTTTCTTCTTAGGTCACTAGCTAGCAACACAATGTGGAGGTGGACCTCGCAACCAATTTGCTACCGTGTGTGCTGTTGGATACTGTCTACAATGTTCATCCATACGGATTCATGGAACTAGCCTTTGCTTGACTGAAAAAGTCAAGATTTCAGATCATCTTCATCAAACAGTTTTTCTAGGTCTTCTTTGGTGGATCACGTTGGACTCTCCAGGTCGCAGATCACTGCAGCCTAAAGAGTTTATGTTGAAGTCGATCAGCATTCATTCTGCAGATGTGTACAAATCACAACAGCCTATGATTCTTGCCTTGTTCTTCAATAGTTAGATGCTGCTGGCATTGTTCTCGGATGATGTAAAAGGACCTCAAAGTTCTGACAGAGACAACACGCTTTAAGGTTTTTTCCAATAGGTCTCAGATCAGTAGAGAAGCATAGGTGATATCAACAGGTAAAAGAGTACATCTTGAACTTCTTCAAAATGCACTTCAGATGGACGTTAATATCCCTATTAATAGCCCTTTGCTGGGGAAAATGTATTTGATCCTAAATGCTGATATGCAAAACCTAATGTCACACTGCAGTGAGTTTTACTTTGTGCTTTTTATGCATAAAAAACAGTGTTTGAGAGGACTTTTCATACTAACCATGTGTGCCCTTTGGACCCACCTTGAGGATCTTCGATTTAAGGTATTGGTCTTTAATCTACTCATTGTCTACAATAACTCCAACAAGTAAAACTAATCAGTAGAAGGTCTCTTAGAGTTAGTTTGCTCTGATCAGGGGTCCTATGTTGTCAAATTTAATAATATTTGACTGGCTCAAATGGGATCAGAACCATAATCAATTGAAATAGGATGTAACATAAAATTTAATTAGACATACATAAATAGAAACATAAATGCGATTTGAGCATTTTATGATTATGTATGTCGACAGATATTAAAAAAACAAATACTGACAGAGCCAAGAAAACTGAGTTGTAGGTGCAAGTGTTTTGTTTATGGGGGACGAAAAGGAAGTGAACAAGAACAAAATGCCATTGCATACCAAAACTGGTGCTATTATTTGTCATGCAGAGGAAGTGACCCGGACTTTTTAAATATATAAGAAACTTGAAAATGTTTCAGAATACAAAACTTTTTTTCACTTTTCATTTTCTGTGTTTTAGACTTTTTTAAATTGTAGGAAGTTATATTTTTGTGTGCTTTGTGGTGCATGTAAAGGGGAAGAGAAGTGAAAACACAAGTTTTGTTTTTCTATTGATTTACCTTCTCTGTTTTCCAGCTCCTCAATTGCTTCTTTACTGGAGTCCATCTTCATCATCATCGCTACTTCACCCTCTCCCTGCTGAGAGTTTCTGCTCAGAGGCACAGAAATACAGTAGTGAGCCATAACATAAACTATCATTGCTATGACCAGCGCCACCAGAGGCACAACTACACACAATACAGGTCCAAACAAGGCAAAGACAATCATCTATTTCCAAAGCAAAAGAAGAGAACTGCTCCCATGACACCGAATAAAACAGATTCTAAAATCTATTCATTTGACCAGAGATGTGAGGGATTACAGACGTGACAAAGAAGACTGAGACAAACTGACCCGCTGCTTCATTCCCAGGCTGCACGTGTGGGCCGAGGACACAATACTGTGCTGTGTTACTACCTTCCTTCAACTATAGCCCCTCTAATAGATCCTGATTAGCATACAGACCACTAACAATGGAGAAAAGCACTACGGAGAGACTTGGACACAAAACTGATATGAAGACACATGCACAAGATTTTTTTCCTTTCACAGACATTTTGGACTGTTACCTTTTTGTTATTTCGACTTCCTCCAAACCAGACTCTCCAGGATAAGTCACATGAAAGGCCTATTGTGCACATATGCAAATAGACACACACACACACACACTCAAGCAGTGATAATCAGGGGAGGATCATGCATCCCAAAGAGGGGGCGGGCCATCATGGTTCCAGAGTGGAAGAAAATGAGCACAATAGTGCAAATGCTAATGGGAAAGCATGAGCAATGCACATGTATGCACCCCCTAAACAAATACTAATTTAAAGACATGCCTTATTTTAGTGTCTCATCAGGAAAACAGATCAAAGTCTTTTCTACTAGTTTTCTGATTTTTAGATCTTATCATTTTCTAATCCATCTGGAGCTCAGAGAGGCTGCAAAGTTTAAATCCCCAGTATGAACAAGGAAACTGGATAAAGCAAATAAATTACATTTAACTGTACACATGAGTACTTTAATATTTAAGACATACACTTAAAAGGCCAAAAGTATGTGCTCACACCCCATAATCCTTGAATCCAGGTGGGGTCAGTGGTGGTAAACTTTCTGCAGAGTCAGAAGCTACAGACTTAATCAGTTCCTTAGATTAGCTCAACAACCTTGCATAGAGAGCTTCATGACATGGGAATGGGGTTCTATTGTCAAGAAGCTACATTCAGCTACATTTAGGCCTTACATCACTGGTAATAAGTGTCAGATGCAGTGGTGTAAAGCACACCGAGTCTGGACTCTAGAGCAGTGGACAGATACTCTCTGTGATGAATTGTGCTTCTGTCTGGCAGTCCAGTGGACGAGTCTGGGATTGGCAGTTATATGAAGAAAGACTCTTGCCTGTCGGGAATGTGTGACAATTTCATTCTCCCAACTTTTGTGGGAACAGTTTAGGGTTTCAGCATGTTGTTTCAACATGACTGTACACCAAGACACAGAGCAATGTCCAAATGGACATGGAGGAGCAAGTCTGGTGTGTAGGAACTTGACTGTCCTAGACAGAGTCCTGACCTAAACCTGACAGAACACCTTCGAGATGCATTCAAGCAGAAACTGTGAACTGGGCCTTCTAGTCCCACATATGAGTCTCGGCAAAAATGGTCAAATGTTTTCATAAACACACTCCTAAAACTTGTGGAAATCCTTTTCAGAAAAGATACAGCTCCAAAAAGTGGGCCGACATCATGTATTGCTAAATTTTTATGAATTGTTTTTGGCAAAAGTTACATTAAATGGTAAGAAAAGTATTGAGGGTAAAAGTTTATTTTTCCCCTCATAATTTTGTATTTGGAGAGTACAAACTTACATTGTATCGCAAACAATATTGTAAGTGCAATATTTAACATGAATATGCAATCATATTTTCTTAATATCATGGCTTCCTAATATCAAAGCTATTAACAAGGTTGAGGACTGGCTCGAAGTAATGTAGGACGATGGACTCTGTTCACTGTAAGGCTCTGGTTCAGTCTTATTTAGCCCATTTTCTCTCATTTCCTCAATGTTTTTTGAAATATAAACTATTTGTATTTTTTATTTTAGATTGTTTGTATTTCCACTTTCAACATAATATTGGGTACGTTGAAAAAGAATGAGATCAGAATCTGGAAATTGTACTTATTTTTTGGTGCAACTCACCTTGACATGCAAAAGTGAACATACTGCTCTGGTACATATTGAGCATGATCTTCTGTCCCAGGGTGTCCACCAGCTTCATGCTGAGAGTACACATGTACAGTGTTGTCAGTCATGTACTGACACTTAAAATGTGCATCATCCAGGCTGTGATGGGCGCTGGCTCCAGTTTCAAACTGGTTTTCACTCTGCTCAGATCTCAAATATTCAGCTTGTGCATCAGTTGTAAACTCAGCGTATACATCAGAGGTGCTCTGACCCTCAGGCTTGGCGTTCATGCAGGGTAGGTGAGCGCGCTGGTTTTCAGTTCTTTGGTCGAGGTGGTGGTAGTTGTACCCATACTTGTTTTGACCCTGAGTTGTGTTCAGACTTCCTGCCCACTCAGATTCAGCATTTTCATTGCTCGGCCGAGGAGACAGCTGAGACGTTTCATCTTGGTGTCTTCTGTTACAGGGATAAGGGATCTGGGATCAGTGCAAATACATATGGGACACAGCGACACTCATTCAGCAGTATGTCACTTTATTTATAGGTAATGCTTTAATATATATATATCAAATCACCTCAATTATTTCACTTACCAATACAACCTAATTTTTAAAATATACAGTCAGATTTAATAGCCAAAAAAATTACTTTGTCAGCTTGCAAATACTGATTCACTGCCATGTATTACAGGGAAACTAAAGAGAAATTGACAAGCATTTAAGTAATTTGTTTTGTGTGTTTAATGCTTTCAGAGGTCAACATATCTGCTGGAAAATCCAACAGATTTGTGTAATTGTGTCAAGGATCCACAGAAAGAGCCACCAGGGAACAGTCCCCCCTCCCCCCAAGTGGCTCCTTATTTTCTTGTTTTTCGCAAATGCAAAAATAGATGCATGAAATTTAAGCAATTGTTTAAAAAAATCTGTAGATGGCAGTAATGCACTGGAAAGAACAAAGCAATTGCACACAGAATGACTCTGAGTTAGAGAGATTTATGTATAAGATTCCTCAGCAATGCATCAGTTCCTGAGGTTCTGTCGGAGCAAGAGGAACAACGAGCCCTACACACACACATATATATATATTATATATATATTATATATATATTATATATTATATATATATATATATATATATATATATATATATATATATATATATATATATAATTATATATATATATATATACCCAACGTTGGTTGGACAAGGATCACACAGAAGGAGAATCTGTGGCTAGATGTGCTGTGAGGTTCCTCAGGCCATGACATCCTATTGTTAATATATAAGGTTGTTGAGATGACCCACGGTCAATAGCATCTTACTCACTATTCAGTATCAGTAAACATCTTCCTCAAGGTTTAGAAGTATGTTCATAGTTAGATAAGGAAACCAGAACTTCAGCCTCCGCTCTAATTCATCCCAAAGGTGTTCAAGAGGTCAGGACTCTGTGCAGGCCAGTCAAGTTTCTCCAAACTTAATATACCTGCAGACATGGAAGTGATTGTACCACTGGAATTAATATATTTGGTGTTGTGACCCAGTACTTTAGTCCTCAGATTACCCCCCATGTGACCCTTGTTTCCTGTACTTGGCAGAGACAGGAGATGAGGATGTCATGACAGAAGTTAGGAAAATGGATCTTAGTGAGCAACCTATGTTGGTTTATTGGTTCAACAATGGTTGCAAACAGATTTTTTTTGCCTAATTCTTCCTGCTGTTGCTGACGAGTTTAACCTGTGGCTTCAGCTGGTGTGATCAGTGGCTAATTTTCCATCCTTTACAAACAGATAAGGAATCAAGATGAATGCCGTTAAAGAATCTTATTTTAAATGTCTAGAAAAATTTGAAATGTAAAAAAAAAAAAAGTCTAATTTCTGTTTCGTGAAAGTCTAAATATTAATAATAAAGTGGAAATAATATCCTGAAGAAAAGTCGGGATGCTAAAACTGCTGTGTTGTTCCCAAGCAGTGTGTGTCCAGAGAATGTTTATATGCCAAGAGAGAAAGAGTTTCTTTGTTACTAAATCTTATTCTAGTATAAAATTGCAATCTTATCTACACAAGACATAGCTGTCACAGGGTCATTTCAACTTTAATTTTAAAATAAGTTTAAATGACCCTAACACTCTGTGGCACTATTTAGACCCAAACTAAATATACTGTATAATTTAAAATGCCTTTCAGCTAAACTGAAAGTACTGCAGAAATTATTTGCTTATGCAAAGTTAAATACACATGATTAAGGTATTTTCTGTTGCACCTGATATTACACATGCAAACACTTCCTAACAAAGCTGCATACACACGCATGCCAACACCTGGTTGAAAGCAAGGAGAGCCATTTCCATAAGCAATGGAGGGGCTCCAGCTGTAATGAGGCAGGTAATGCATATTTAATGAGGCGTAAACTGATTTATATAAAAAAATCACACACACACAGAGTTGCAGATCAAACCTCACTGTTAACACACATCAGATGCACTCAGATACATATGTAGAGCTCTTTATCTCCACACACCCCTACAGAGATAAAATCTTTGTCATGATTTGTGGGTGTTTTTGGGTTCTTCTTATTATTCTCGATAGGTTTTGAATCATGCTTCAGTTTATTATTTTCCTGGTCATGCTTTAGTTTTTGTCTTCTAGTTCATGTTTTGTCAAGTTAGGTTTTTTGGATCTGGTTATGCTTTAGTTTCATGGTTTACTAGTTGTGTTTCTATTAGTTTGTATTCAAGAGTCTCTGTTTTGCTCCAGCCACGTTTTATTCTCTCCTGTCTGTCAATTAACTTTATTCGGTTCACCTGCATCTAGCATTCAGTCTCCTCGTTTCACCTGGTTCTTGGCTCCATATATACACCTCTGTTCTGTTCATTCCTCGCGGAAACATTAAGGATCATGCCATGCCTGTCTTGCCTGCCTGTCCATTGTTTTGTTCCTGCCTCCTCTAGTGAGTGAGTTTTTGTTTTTCTAAAATTAAATCTTTTACTTGCCGTCTTGCTGCCTGCTCGTCTGCATTCCGGGGTCCTCCGCTTCACAAACCCTGACAATCTTGTCCCATCACAGCCCTGACATAGCCCTCATTTTTCACTCATCCATCCCACATGTACACACACAAACACACACACACACACTTCCCTATACCAGTATCCTGGGGAGAACTGTCCACCTCAATTAGACCAGGCTTGTGATGCTAATATTTTCTGACAGACTCAAGTGAGAAAACTAGACACAACCCAGCAGAGAAGTGGAAGAATAAGAGACAAGATGTAAAATGTGTAAAAACATGTTAAATATCTGCTTGGGCATCTTCCCTGATTTTCCAACATAAGACCCATTTAGTACATCAATATTTGATTTGTGGCGAAGCTTACCTTAAAGCAGATGAATGGATGTCTCCAGAAACTTCATGAACTGCAGTCTGTCGCTCATCACTCCTTATAAGCTGAGAGTCATAGTAGGCCTCTCTGTTAAGTGGAAACCCATCGCTCTTTGGTTCGATAGTTTCTAAATCTGTTTGTTGAAACATGGGAGCTTCAATAAGGTCCACAGTAAAACTCAAGAGATCAGGAGGTTGAAACTCCTGTCTTTCTTTTCTTTCACCTCGTTCCTCTGAGCTACATTTTGGGAGGCCAGTACACTCTACATCATCATCTTCATAGTTTTCTTCCATTAAATCTCCAGAAAATGGTAAGTCAAGTCCTTTATCAGTGGAAAAACATGAGTCATTCACTGGGGAACTAATCAGAGAGCTGCTTTGAGAGACTGAACTGTTTGTGAGTACAGGGGACTGGGCTTCAGATGTTGCTTGAGGTGTGTCCTCACTGACTAACTGACCTCCCCAGAGTTTAAAGTCAGCCAAAGAAGTAGCACTTGGTGGAGGTGCTGGTGGTGATTGCCCACCTTCATCCGAGTCCTCCATTGATATCTGTGAATGGACATAAACTTCCTCTCTGGTTTTCAGGAAGTGATCTGAGGGGTATCTTAGGGAAGGAGACACACTTCTGGCAACAGTGCCAGACTCATTTTCAGAGTTTCCTTCTTCTGTTGGTATAAAATTTGATCGGTGGAAAGCTTCAGAGTTGTTTTTTGATTGGTCAGAAGTGGTCAACCCTGGCAGTAAGTGATGGTCAGGGTTATCATCAAGGCTGGATTGGTAAGGACAGGTTAATTTGGATAACTGAGATTTGCTCTCAGCTCCTCTGGTCTTTGGTTGGCTGCTTTGTTGAGCGTTCTCCAGGTGTTCGTCATGTGCAATTTTGCCATCAGATCCCAGTGCAGTGGCAGCATAGGACAGCATGCTGAATGTCTCCATGGGTTTACATTTAATCTTAGATTGCTTGTTATCCTGGGTAATCCCATCAGAAGACTCCCTGTTAGTCTCCTTAATTGAGCCAGGCATGACAATGTACTCCATTTCTAAGGTTGAGAATGAATCTCCATCAGAACTACACTGATGGTTATTCTGATGACCTGAGTTAAGACTGTTAGGGTTACTTGGTGTCTCTCTTTCTCCTCTTGGGTGACAGCTCGACGATATACCTTCAGACATTTTGTTTTCTGTATTTGGACTGTTTTCTATTTGATCCAGCTCTCGGTTTTCAGCTGGAGAACCCTCCGTCACATTGTTGGCCATTTTGATAACCAGATCTAATGAAGAGGCTGAATCTGAGCCTTCATGTCTGTTTGGCAGATAACAGTCTCCTTCCAGGTAGCTTAGGGATAGTGACTGACGAGTCTGGACTTGGGTTTCAGCATCTTCTCTGGGACTTTCTGAAAGAGTGACAGTAGAGTGATCTACCAAAACAAATGGAGAATGGACACTGGATTGCTCCATCCAATCAGCATCCACCAAGTCATCACTGCTCGTGTTTTTGGACTTACTCTCTGCACTACATTGCAGATGAGGCAACTTTTTGTCAAAAATGAACACTTGGTTTCCTGTCTGGTCTCTGTCTGGATCTGCCTCTGTTTCTCCCAGAAGATCAGCTCTCTGGTATTGATTCTGAACAGATCTGCTTACAGCTAGAAAAGGGCTGGATCGCTCCTCTAGCTGTATCAGGTCTACTACAGGGCTGGCACAATTGTCAGGGGAGGAAGCACGGCTCCATGACCCTGCTCCGACGTTGTCATATTCGGAGGTGGACGTGACCATGCCATGGACAGGTAATTCCCACAAGTCAGGGTTTTCATGAGGTGAAGGTTCCATGTCTGAATGTGTGGAAACCAGGTTTCCAACTTCCGTCTCTGAACACTCGCTCTGAACACTCTGCATGTCATTGTTGACCATTTCCTTCCCCTGTGATCCACTGTTAGCTATTTCTATATATATTTTCACGTTGTGCTTTTCACCCCTCCAGTCACCTTCTTCGGGTGACTGAAGGTCCCCCTTTCCTTCTGTCTCAGGAGAATGATTAGCTGCCCAGGATGCAACACACCCCAGATCTTTCTCATGTTCGGGTCCTTCGGGGGTTGTTGTTGTGGAAGAGCTTTCTTCCTGAATGGTGGTGTTCCACATCGCCATCCCACCATCAGAGTATCCCAGTGGACTTTCCAGTGATGTGTCTTTCCCCATAATAGCGTTCAGCCCACAGAAGGAACCTGAGTTTTCACACAGGATGTCTGGGGTACTCAGAGGTGACAGACTGTCATCCCTGATTGTCATATTCCACATATCTAGAGACTCAGGGTAGGAGGTGGTGGTTCCACTGTCGGATTTCAGAAATCCCTTTTGGGCTGAGTATGTCCAAAAGTCTAAGAGCTCCATATGTTGGTCACGTCTTTTACCTTCATCCTCTTCTTTAGATGTTTCTGGTGTTAAAGTGTTTAGAATGGTTTCCTTTCTCAATACAGAGGGTGTTACTTGTTTTTCTGCAGTAATGCCAGCATTAGATTTCAAAGACACAATATTTTGAGGTGTTGTTAACTGAAGATCAGCCAAAGTTGCAGGGTCCCACTGGTCCTTCAATACAAAGTCTGGGTTCCAGTTTTCACATGTTTCAGTCTGCTCAGTAATCAAACTAAGCTGAGGTTCAAGAGTCTTTGCCCTCTGATGGGCAGAGTCTGGCTTCGACATCTGGTCTCCGAGATCTCTTTCTATCATATCACCCGCTGAGTTTTTGACTTCATTCACAACATTCTGGGGACTGCCTGAGCTTCGGACCTTATTCAACACACTATTATCACTGGAGCAAACAGCTCCTTGTGTCTCACTGCTGAGGTCATCCCAAGTCTCTGATAAGGATGACGACACACTGTCTTTGTGCTGTAAGCCATTGATCCTCTCAACTACGTCTTCGGGGAAAAACCTGACACCACAGCTGCTAGGTGGGCGGCTACCTACCAGGCTGTTCACAGGAGTTGGAGGTACCACTGTTTCCATCATCTCATTCCCATAAATCTGACCATGGTGATCAATTGAAGAATTTCTACTTTCAAGCCCTCCTACAGAGTTTGTAGCAGAGAAATCAAGAAGGCTCATCTCATCAAGCTCCGATAAGCTAAAGCTTCCAGCTCTTCTTTCACCTTCATCAACTCCCTCTAAGGAATCCACTAGTTCTCCTGCTGACAGTGGCTGGTCCCTGCTATTAAGTGGATCAAAACTAAATAAATTTAAATTGTCTGTCTTATTTTTGCCAGAGCGGTGCTTCCTCCTCTCAGGTGGGACAGGAGGGGAGAGGGACAAAAACCCCAGAGGAGAGGGGTTCCTCAGGAAGAGCACTCCTGGCCCTCCAGCTGGACCTTCACCACCTGGACTGTCATCACTGAGGAACACAGAACTCTCCTTGGAGGACCTGCTGCTGCGGATGGTGGTCATACCACTGTCAGGGCTCAACAGCTCCCCACCGGCACCGACTCCTCCTCCTGTCTCCTCTTCACCCTCTGCAATCACCCTGTTTGTAAAGATAAAGTTAAACTGTGACAGTATTTAGTAAACGTCACAGCTAACTCAACCTCATCTATTTTATTGGGACTCTATAAAAAACAGTGTATCTCAAAGTGCACAAATCCCTGTTAAAATGCCAATGTTTTTTGGGATGTAAAAAACAGTGAGGCCATGATGAATCATCTCAAAACTTCTACAGTCTTTATTGCAACATTTGTCCTGTAATTTATTAAGGGAAAATTAAAAAACAAAAACCTGCAATAATCTAGTTATCATAATCTAAACTAATATTTTGTTGAAGTATATAAGTGCTCAGTCTATCAGCTTCCTACATCTTGATTTGGTGATATTTTTCCAACCTTACCTTATCCACAGTCCTCTTGAGACAATCCCACAGATTTCCTGCTGGATATAGTTCTGGACTCAGTCTAGGGTATTTGAAAACTTTAATTTATTCTGATGAAGCTAGTTTTAGTTGATCTGAATGTTTGATTGGACTCCTAAATATGACGTCAACCTCCAGATGTCTGCTAGTCAACCCTGACTGGTATTTGGAACTGTTCGTAAATTCATCCATGTTGAGCAGAAATGAAATACCCCCTGAGCATGACGCTGCCACCACCATGTTTCACTGTGTTCTTTTCGACATGTGAAGATTTGTTATAGTGCCAAATATTCCTTTTGGAAATAGGGCCCAAAAGTTTGTTTTTAATCAGACTATAACACATTATCCCACAAGGTTTGGTGAAACTATCGTCTGATCTTGATGTTTTCTGTGTTTGAAAAACTTGAAAACCTTAGTCCAGAAATATGGAGAATACAGAAGATTGCCATTTTATTTAAATCACAAGCAGTGCTTGCCCATAATTCCTGCAGCTCCTTTAGTGTTGCTGTCAGCCTCTTGTCAGCCTCCCTGACCAGTTTCCATCCTATCCTTTCTTCGTTTTTGGTGATTGATAACTATTTCCACAGTGCCATGGGGTATATATAATGCTTTAGAAATGCCTTGTGCTTTTCTCCTAATGAATAACCTTACACAAAGTGGTTCCTTTTATTCCTTTCTAATCTATCTGCAAATAATGCAAGTGAGAACATGTCAGAAAAATCCCAGTAGGACATTACCGTTATTCAGATCATTGTAACTGATGTTCGATGAGTGCAAAAGAAGGAAGAATTAGTTTAGAAGTATTAGTTTAAGGGTGTGCATACTTATGCAACCTGGTAATTACTCCTGTTTTATTTTTTTTTCTAGAACAAACATGTCGTTTTTCAGTTCAACTGTACAGGTTATGTGATACATTAAAGCTGGAATAACTTTTCAAATGATTTATAATGGGCTCGTTTTTTTAGATCACAAACCTTGTGTTTTAAGAGTGGTGTGATGTGGGTATTTGAGGTGGAGTGCATGTTATACCTTGCCTCTGCCTCCACATCTCCATTGCCTCCCTCTGCCCTCTCTGTGTCAGATCCGTCCATGTCGTTGATGCCGGATGATCCCTGGGAGAACTCCACGCTGCCCGCTACCCCCTCTGTGGAGGAGGTCCTGCTGCTGGGGTGGCAGCCTAATACAGAGTTACGCCGGTTAACAAATTCCTTCAGGATGCCCTGGATGTCTTCCAGAAGCGGGGGAAGAGTACCAGAAGGGGTGGATGTGTTTATTGGAATGTGGTAGACCTGGAGACTCTCCCTTTCTTCTGGTTCACCAGAAAAAGACCAGCTGGAGGACTCTTCCAGCTCAGCACAGATCTGTAATCAGAGCCACTAATTGCTAGAACTCTGCTTTTTCTTGTTTTATTTGCTTTTCATTGAATTGCACTAGTAGCAGAAATTATTGCCAAAAATAATTAGCATGACATGTTTAACTGCAATCTCCTGATATTACAGCTCTGCTGATATTATATGTATTTGATTAAGGAAAATTAGAATTTTAATAAACACATAAATACAAGAGATCCGGAAACAAAAGTCTTGTTTTGTATAGACAGTTGGGTTGGAACTCACCTGGTTTAAGATATCTGTGTTGCTTGAGTAGACAGCCACCTGCTGGCAGGGATGATGAACTGTATCATTGATGGCCAAGACCACTACAAGACCATCATAGTCATTCTGGTGACACAACAACTTCAGGTAATCCATGTAATCATGCCAGTCCTGAATGTTCAAGAGGGGGGGGAATGACAACATTACTTTCTACTCATTATAATCGTACAAATAATTTTTTTGTTTCCAAACATTTTGCTTACATCTGTTCCTAACTTTGTTAGACTTTGTAACTTTCATTGCACATACGATTTAATTTTATTTAGTAAAAGTAGTTTTAAGTGTGTCTTCATCTGTAGTAATGAGAGACGAAGCTGTCAAAGTGCACAGAGGGGTAGAAAGACACTTTGTGATTTATTGTCTGGAAATTAACTGTTTGCTCTTAAAACAGCCACCATGCACAGATTATGGTAATTCAATGACATCCTCTGTGATTGATGGATAGAAAGTTGCATTAATTAATTGTTTTGTTTGTCAAGGGAACTTGTTTTTTCTCGTTCTCTCTGAAATGATTAACAACAGTGTTACTGCAATCATAATTTGCCACGCAGGGATATCCATAAAGTGTACAAAGTGATACTTTAGAAAACATATTTGCTTGATTTATCTACATTTGCTGTACAACTGTTTGCTTAGGAAAGTTTTTGAAATTGTTGTGTTTATTTAAGTTGAACTTTTACATAAAGAGAGATATTTATAGTAAAGTAATGTTTCTTTTTAGATGTTTGTGTGCTTTATCCGACATATCCAAACGGAACATGTGTTTGTTTCATGTTCTTTCAAAATGCGTTGTCCTTCTCATTAGTTGAGAGCAAGTATGTGCATGTGTGTGTGTTTGTATGAGTCCACTGAAGGTGATTGATGAGTGCTTCAGGCGCTGTCTGCCCAGGCTGTGTCAATATTAACCTGTGACGATGAGGAGGCTGGAGTCCTCCCCCATGCTCCAGCCTCCATTCCTCCCTTCTCTTACCGCAATATGGCTACTGTCAGATTTAGCAACATCAATCGTTGCGCACACACACACACAAATGTCACTTCACTGACACTGCCATTCCTCAACGCTGATATCCTGATGAGTTCAATGAAGCCTCCCGAGATTCAATAAAACACACATATTCACTCACATGGGTATACAACCGCACAACTACGGACACAAGCGACTCCCAGCACACACAGCCACACAGATTAATCCACCTGCAGTTATCTACTGTAACCCAAGTTTATGAGCAAACATATGCACATGAAATCTCTATTACAGCCATAAAGGCGCCGCCGTTTACGACCCATTCTGCTTGGAAATGTTCAGATGATGCCTGTATTGCAAAGCTACAACCCAACTGCGTGCATCTGCACACAAAACTACACACAGTAGCGGGGAAACCGAGTCAGAAAACGAGCAGAGTGCGAAGCTCTGTGATAACACGCAGGGCGACAGTCTGTCTGCCATTTGGTTCTTAACTGAGTAAATTACTACTCATATTGCTGCCCCTCCTCCTTCTCCCTCTGCCACCCCCAGACACACAGATTGCCTTTTCTTATAAATTATCAACATGTTAGATTTAAAATCCACTTGCTAACCGTCTCTAGGAATATTAAAATGCATGCACAGAAACCAGTGTTTCTTTTGGCAAGTTTTGCTGAGACATTGCAGTTTTTCTGCTGAACCCCAAAGTTTGCTCTGAATTTATTAACTGACACATGTTTTTGTGAGCCAACAGCCACCAGAAACTACTGCTGTGTCTGCTACTGTACATCATATTGCCAAAAGTAATGGTTCACCCATTGAAATCATTAAGTTCATGTTTTCCAATCACTTCAATGGCCACTTGTGTATAAAACCCAGCACATATGCATGCAGGTTGTTTCTACAGACATCTATGAAAGAATGGGCCCAGATCAGAAGCTCAGTGAATTTCAGTGTGGTACTGGTATAGTATACTAAGTCCAGCCGTGAAATTTATTCACTGCTAAATATTTCACAACCAACTGTTAAAAGGTACCATTGAAATGGGGGTTGACAGCAACAAAGTGGTAGCCCACTTAAATTAACAGCATTGGTCAGTAGATGCTGAGCTTAGCTTAGGAACAGTGTGTAGAGAGCTTCATGGAGTGGCTCTTAATGGCCAATCAGCTACATCTAAGCCGTACATTACCAAGTGCAATGCAAAGTGTCAGATGCAGTTGTGTAAAGAATGCTGCTACAGAACTGGAGCAGTGGAGATGTGTTCTCATGATGCTGCAGCGTATTAAGACATTTTGGACAATTGTATGTTTCTGACTCAGTGTAAACAGTTTGGGTTTGGCTCCTTCCTGTTACATCATGGCTCTGTACCAGCAGACAAAGCAAGATTGATAAGGACATAGGTCACAGAGTTGGGTGTACTGAGTGAAAAGAGACTTTGAGCCAGGCCTTCTTGTCCAACATGAATATGTGACCTTACAAAAGCACTTCAGAAAGAATGGTCTAAAAGTCCCATAAACATACTCCTACACTATGTGGAAAACATCACCTGGTATCCTGATTTTGGTGCTCAAAAACATTCACCTTGTGCAAACAAACTTAAAAAATAAATGCATAATAGACAGCTAATTTCAGTAAATGTGTAGGAAACACGCAGGGCAGGTTAGGAACAACCTGTAAATTGTTAAAAAATTATTAGGATACTGCTGAACTAACTGTAAATGTGTTTTGATGAAGCATTTTTTTAAGTTTAGCAGTGGGTTGTGTTTGTTTTTTAACAAGAGGAAGTCCATCCCTTTATGAAGTTTATGTACCCATCTTCTGATGGCTTCTTCAAGCGAGATAATGCACCAACACTCAAATCATCTTGAACATAACAATGAGCTCACTGTACGCCAACGGCATCCACTGTCACCAGATCTCAATCCGATAGAGCACCCTTGGGAGATGTGCCTCATAGATGTGCAGCTACTGAGTGATGCCATCATGCCAATATGAGCCAAAATCTCTTGTTAAATTTATGCCATGAAGAATTACGGCAGTACTAAATGAGAAACAGGATCCGAACCAGTACTGGCAAAGTGTCTTTGATAAAGTGACCAGATAGTTTATGTCTTCACAAGATACCTTTAATGTTGTCCTCTTTCGTCATAAACCTTTTGATTTATCCATTTACTCAGATCTTCTGAGTAAAGAAGATTCTACCTGACCACCTGTTTCTCTGTCACACTTAGCCTGTTAATATCCTCCTATCACACAGTTTATAGCTTCATCTTTTCTCCCACAAGGGTCTCAACACACACATCATGCACGAACACACTCCCACACACACTTCCTCCCTCTCTCATTGGTTGCCTCCACTCCACAGGTGGCAGGTCTTTAGCGGCTGCGTGCAGCTCTCCCAACCTGCCGTCATTATGCACAATAGCCTTAGGTATAAAACTCAGGCCTCATAACTCACACCCTGCGTGCGTAAATTCCCGTGCAAACACAGTCAAAGCAAAAACACATTTCCTGCTGTCGCCAACATCTCTGGCAAAGAATTAATCAAGCGTTCATCCATTTAGGCTCTTTGCATACCCTTTCCGTCAGAACACAGAATGCTAAGAGAGTTGCAAGTTCTTCTCAGGCGATCGTTTCGCCACCCTGATGAATCCATCAAGCGAGGTTTGATTTATACATCTGTCTGTGATCACAGCGGTACAGCTACAGTAAATGGGGTGGCAAGGAGCGAGCTGACACCACCCTGCTCAAACACACGCACACATGCAAATGTGCACACACATGTGGGCCATATACCATTTGCAACACGCACACTGCCATACTAACAGTCATCACCTCCTGTTCACACTCAAGCTCACACAAGAATATTACTGCTTATGAAGTTTTTGGAGAGGAAGACAGAAGAAGGGAGGGTGGCATTAAAGTTTGCAGGCAGAAAACCAAATGTCTCTCAGTTGATCTCATATGGGCCCTCTCCACATGCTTCATTCGCTCAGCTTTAAGTGTTGAGATCTGGGGGCCAAGATCGAAGCACTGACTCTATAAATGTTTTGCTTCGTTATTTGTTTGCCCTTAAAACCCATGGAAGCCACAGGGGAAGAAGGAAAATGGGAGAAACAAAGGAGTCAAAAGATCTTGTTTTCTTCCTTTAGACGAGATGATGAGACACAAACATCAATGCAAGATATGGAGGATGCAGTAAGATGACTGTGGTGTGCAGCAGTTCTTCAAACTGGTGTGCCTTTGTATAATGTGAATCTTGGAACGGAATAATTTGCCTAATGGGTCTCTTGCACCAAAAACAACTGAAATATGTAGGGAAGTCGCATAAACAGGTTAGAATTATAAAAATGTTTATTTTAAATTAGAATTTTTGAATCATTCTCCAATTTACAATGCCACCAAGTAGTGTCTATGTCATAATCTACTGAACTATGTCCTTGCTGTACAAGAAACAACAAGAAATTAAAGGGGTATCTGGTAGACAGCTCGAAAAATGAAAAGGTGGGCGGGGCACCCTGGCTTCCTGGTCTTCAATCTTAGTCCCTAGGAGGCCCACCCTGCACCTGCTGTCTCCCAGTGCTTCTCATCAGAAAGGCATTTACCAAGTGCCGTGGCTGCGGGCCCCTTCATTAGCAAGCATAATTATTTGTGCAAGTGGTGTAGGGCAAAACTGGCCCTGCATAAACAAACAGAAGGGCCGGAGGACTATGAACAAACAACACATTAGAGACAATCAACGTCGCTAAAATAAAACCCAAAACTAAGCTGTTTGGAGGATGGACATATACCCAAAGTATTTATTTGTCTCCCTTGGGAGAAATTAGCTTTTAGACCAAGGGTGTCACTGCACACTGCACTCATCTATAACTTCACAAAGCTAAATAAATAAATAATAAATAAAAGTTGTTTAATCAGTAACAACTCAGACACAAATAGCACCAAAACCCTGTTAGATTGCTTACTGAATGATGAAGCTGTGAGGATGAGAGACATCTCTTGAGAGCTCGGTTTAAAAACTCACCTTTCTTTCAGACAGCAGAATAAAAGTGAATTATCACTACAAATGTAGTTAAAACCTGCTTATAAGCAGAATATAATCAATAACGGGACTGAAAAAGATAGCAATAATTATGGATTCTTTAATTTAGTTTAGTTTTGATTATTAGTTTCAAGCCTGTAAATGTCTACAATTATAACCAGATAATCCACCTTTTCAGGCTGTTTGCAGCCGTTGGAAGTTGGGTTTGACCAGTTAAGAGTCCTTTACTGGCATCTATAGGTAGGTTTTGGGTATGACGGAAAGCAGCAATGAAGACCTCTGTTAGCGTGAAGCTCCAGTAAAAAAATATATTTTCATTTTAATAAAAGCATGAGAAATAAATATACAAAATTTTATTAACTGGGGAAAATGTGTACACTCTTCGAAGTGGTTGGCAAAAAAAAAAAAAATCTAAAATAAAATAAGGGAGTACAGATCCCTCCGAAATAATAAGATGATGCCTTACAGAAACTTGCAGCTAAACCGAGATCTGAAGCAGATGTAATCTGAAGCAGTGTGTTAGAAAAGTGTTCAAACGCTGAACTTTTTCACATCTTGTCAGGTTACAATCAACTGCAGTTTATTTTTTTGTGATTCCATATAGAGTACCAACACAAAGTAATTGTAATTGTCAAATGAAAGGTTAATGAGCCTGGGTTTTAACATATTTTACAAACAAAAAGCCCCCTTTATTCTGCTTCCCCTAAGGACATACAGTCCAATCAACAGCTGGTCTATGAGGGTCTCAGAGGTTTATTATAGAACATTAGCAAACAAACGGCACCATAAAAAACTAGGGACACATCAGAGAGGTCAGAGATGAAGTTGTGGAGATGTTTATAGCAGAGTTGGGTTATAAAACAATATCATAATCTCACATCACAGAGCTCTGTTCAATACACCATCGAAAATGTAAAGTGTGTTGCACAACTATAAAGCTACGAAGACATGACTGTCCACCTAGGCTAAAAAGCTGGGCAAGAAGAGCATTAATCTGAGAGATGATCTACTTCTCAAATCAGGCCTTTATATAGAAGTTGAAAGAAGAAAGTCAGAGTTGTAGGAAAGACATAAGAAGTTACATAAACAACTTACGACACCAGTGGGGTTTGGACACAGAAAACGTTTTTAAAAAGTGTTTTGGGTCAGATCAGCCCAAAAAGCAACGTTTTGACCTACTTTGAAAGGGAAAACTATCTATATTGAAGTTTTCTTTTTGTACAAAAAACAAAATTGAAAAGGTTCAAGAATTTTTTTAAATGGGTTTTAAAAGGCCCCGGGAATAAGCGGGAGATCTTGCTCCAGCCTCTTTAAATAGCTGGCAGAAAATGAGTGGACTGAGGTACTGAGGAGTTAACAAATATACACACAGTGGTCAGACTCACACAGAACCAAAGATGACGGATGCTGTTTACCACACAGTAAAAACAAACGTAATTAAAACCATTTGTGTCTCTTGTACAAACAGTGGATTAGTGTATGCAAGTTGTGAATCACACTAAAAACAGAAACTTCCTTTTTCTAAAGTACAGAAAGAGAGGTGTGGAAATGGCTTTTAAAAGAGAGAAAACAAAGAACTGTGGGAACATATTGCAATTCTTGGATGGGCCGTGTTTAAGGTTTAAACAAAAAAAACCTTATTTGCAGGTTTTGGGGAATCTGTGTGTGTCTGAGGGCTCCTGTCCTTCCACAGTTTTTATCAAAACCCCCCCGCATGAGGGGCTTTCATCCAACGCAGCCCCCATCTGCAGTGCTAATTTTTTGGGGGGGTGAAAAAACTTCGATTTCACACCCTCTGACACGACTGTGGGAAGACTGTGTTTTTGTTGCAATCTGCATTCATTAATTCAAACTCTGCCTATCTGAGCATAAAAAAACCTTTTACACGAGAAAAAAAACATGTCAAGCGGGGTTTGAACTAACTTAAGTTGTGGCACTAACTTTCATTTCTTCCTTCAACCGATTCAACCTCTGTTGTCTCATGTAAACACTTTTTAGTAAAAAAAGGGGCAGACGTATTTTTTTGCAACCCACAAAACCAAAGACCCTTAAATCGGGGGAAAAAAAAACATTGATATAGCAAAAATTCTTAGCCAAAAAAAATTTTGTTTTTTCTGTGGTGATTTGTTATCCCAAAAGGGGCCTGTGCATTGTCCAATAATTACAGGATATAAAAGCACAAATGCAGTAACTTGGATATAAAGTTTTTAAAAGGCCTGTGCACGCCTTTTTAATTAAATTCACTCTAATAGATGAACACATAAAAACAAGCTGGAGCTGTTTGCCGCCCCAACCCCCTTAAAGGACGGCTGCCAAAACCATGCCCAACTTTCATCTGCATTTGGAGAAAGAAAAAATTGCTGAAATTAAATGAAGTGTTTCCCCCCAAAGAAACCCATTGACATTGGGAAATAAAATTTTATACAAAATTTCCCCAAAAACCCTGTAAATTCCCCCTTTGGAAATTTAAAAAAAAAAAACACCTGAGTCAACATAGAAGCTGTAGTCCAAAGTACATGGTGCCTATTTAAAGGATTTTGGCATAATCACTGCTCTTACTTGGACAAGTTTGTTTATGTTGACATTTATAAATGTGAACCAATAAATTAAAAAAAAAACCAAAAAATATATAAATTTTCCTAAAGGCCCCCATTCTCGGGCTTTTTTTAAATTTTAACATGAAATATATTTTATATATATATATATATATACACACCATCCTCCAAGCAAATTACACTTGTATCTGTATGGCTTTGGTTCCCATGCTGCAACTTCTATTATTATTCTAACTCAAAATTTGAGCTCTGCTGTTGGTGGATGTGGAATTGGTAGTTCACACAACCTGGTTAGGGTTCTGCCATGGAGCCCACTTTTAAACATAGTAACATTTTCAGTAATACTGAGTTTGGGCTTTTGGAAAAGGGTATTGGGAGGAAAATTATTTTTTGTTTTCTTTATTCATTCCAAAAACAAGGTTTTTTTGTAAGTTTGAGAAACCCAAATTTCCCTTTGGGAAAACCCAGGGTTGGGGTTCCGGGGTTTTCAATTATCTTGATTCCAGATAAAGTAAAAAAATTTGAATGTAGTCTTCATCCTTCAATATTTCTTTTCTTCCATCTGGGCTCTAACATGTATGCTCCGACCTGCACCGATGCCTTGACAACTCATCACATGTGTTTGATTGATATTTGGTTAAATAACAAAGCCCTCTAGTCAAGAAGTGATTGACATTAATCTCACTTCCCTGTGACCTGTGGATGCTGGTGTTGTAACAGTTTCCAGATTATTATGTCTGAAGCCATAGGTAGCTTTGTGGTGTTGTTTCCTGACATAAAGCCAAGTTACATCTTATAATTATAACCTGACACATTTCGCGTTTCTCCTGGAGCCAGCTGAAGCCCTAATGATGTCTGTGTACATCCAGTTGGAAAAAATATATAGTTTTCAGTCATACGTCTGCTCCATCCAGTTGTCTCTGGCTTCTATCTAGATTAGGTTTAGAAGGGAAACGCAAACATTGCTCTCCCCAGCAAAACTTTCTAGCTCACTCTGATAACCTAGCCATAATGTGTCGTCGCGGATTCTGTAACCTGCCCCTGATCCAGAATGTCAAAGCCACTTCAAATTTCTTCTTTTGATGTGGAGGAGCAGTGGTAGCAATAATCATTTCTAAGCCTGAGTCCAGTTACCCTATAGAGGAAACCCATTTCATCCATGATCTCATTCTTTCAGTAATAATCCAGATCTCTTGACCCATAGGTGAGGGTCAAAATGTAGACAGGGAGTTAAATCGAAAGCTTTGCATTTTAGCTCAGTTCTTTCTTCAACACGGCAGACTGGAGCGGTTCCTGAATTATTGCAGATGAGGCCATGCATCTGTTTTTGTCATCGTCCTTCTCATCTTACCATTCACTAGTGATAACTTTCAATCCCACCACCTTGAGGAAAGTGACTGATTCACCAGCAACACATGCATACCTTTTTCCCAGTAGATAACCACCAGCCTCGTACCTTGAGGGCTGACTAAAAAACAGCACCGCAAACAAGAAGGGGGACGAGGTTTAGGCTTGGTACTGACTGTGTGCCAGGGAAGTAGACATTGCTCACGCTTTGAGTTAACCAGGACCCGATCGCCCTTAAAAGCAAACCGGGTACCCATTACTCTGGCATTCCCCCCACAAGTCACACATATCATATTTAACAGGGACTTTAAAGCTCTGCATTTGCTCTTACATTACTGAGCAGCACCCAGGCTGACTAATGTATGTTTATACAGTAAACAAAAATACATTAGTCAGTGTATACAATGTGTCCATATCGTTATCCCACATCACAATCTTTTCCTTTGCTAACTAGGCAATCAATGCCATCAAGACCTCTAACTCAGTCCTCTGTAAGTGCAGTCAAACCCACACACAAACACACACACACACACACACACACACACACACACACACACACACACAACTCTCTCTGACAAACACACAGCACATAAACCATTAAAGACTAATTGAATCTAATTTATTTAGTTTTCTGGAAAGAATCATTTAAGGCAGAACTTCCCTAAGCCCCCTCAATAAATGACTCTCATACCGTTTTACTCTCTTTTCAAACACAATTAAAAAATAATATATAAATATATACACATTGCAAATGACATGCATATGAGGAGTTCATTTTGGAGCCCGATCTCAGGTCATTAGTAACCCACCATGACGCAGTAGAGTTTGGGTCCGCTGGCAACACGCAGGCCCCTGGCCATTTATTCTATATTAAGTCTTTAATGGGCCCTCTCTCTCTCTCTCTCTCTCTCTCACACACACTCTTTCGGTTCTTCTCTGTCTCTATCTCTCCCTCCTGACACGCAGCATGTAGGCACAGCGCTGGTAAAATATGCACAGAAAGTCCAGTGCGCACACACGAGCAAAGCCATTCAAATGAATGGTTATTTATTCGCTAAACGAGGATCTGGGTGTTTAATGTTCCTTGGACGTTAGGTAGTTTTCTGGGGGAGGAAGAGCCATACCCCTAGGGCTACAGACATCATTTATTTTACACATAGCTTAATACCGCACGCTAGGCAGCCGCTGAGAAAAATGGGCTTTGAGAAGGGAAATATGAGAGAAATAATGAATGACTTTTATTTATTTATTTTTTTTTTGGTTAGGGGTGGGGGGATTGAAGACATTAGAGGTTGTAGCAGGGAGAGAAGCACGGGGTAGACTTAAAAGCTTAAACCCTACTTTGTTTTTGTGTTTGTGTGTCTGTGCTCGCAACAGCAACTGAAGGAGCCAGGCAAGCCAGCGACAGCGAAAAGAAGTCAACACTAACGTTACACAAATGTGTGTGAAAATGAAAACCCCGTTTGGTGTGCTTGTTGGATTTTTGAATATCAGCAGGGAGGATGGTGATACATCACTGTGTGTGAGGCTTTCAGGCCTCCATCTACATCTCATCAAGATGCAGACTAAAACTTCAGAGGGGCTCCTCTGCTATACAAAACACCTCCAAAAAGTTACATAGAGCAGGTGTGATGCAACAAAAACATCCAAATCACCAAAAGTAACTTTTTTGATGAATGATTGAAAAATAAGTTCTCATTTCTTATCAGTGTTTTATTTTGTTTTGTATCCATCTATCATTAAGAAGACAGCAGATCATTACAAGCTTCTAGGAAAAAGCAGTTGGTATTAAAACCCAGCTTAATCAGCATGATACATTGAAATGATTTGCCTGACTGGGGCTAATAAACATAATAACTCAAGAAATAACCAAAATTAAAACACATACAAATTGTGTATTCTTGTTTAGTAAGAATTTATATCTCAGAAAAAAACTTAATTAAATTGAATACTTATTTAAATTATTCTTTAAAAAAACTCATCCAGCTGCAGCGCTGAATAACATTTCTGATTTGACCTTTCACCCACAAAAACTGCTCTCCTCCAGGTGACTTCAAAATTTCCTCTGGACATAATCTTTTATACCAAGTGGTGGTGCGCCTGAATCTCCAAATATAAACGTGTTTATGACATAATTATACTACAAAAGGTTTTATATGAATGACGGTCAATATATATCAAAGTTTCTCTTATGCAATTAGTCTTAAGCTAAATTTGAAAGAAAAAAAGCTTCACAATAACTCAATAGCTGTAGCTTTAAATATTGGTAAAACCTGAATATGAAATATGTAAAAGCAGCTCCAGTCAAGATGTATTGTTTTCACTACAGTAATGTATTGTTGACATTGTTGCTCTCTCTCCCTAGACTAAAGAAGCTGTTAATAAACAAAATAATACAACTTCATCATTGATTAATGTGCAACATAAGAGAGCTCCGACTCAACCCCAAGTCTGCCACTGATTGGTTGATCAGCCCCTCCTGACAACTCCTCTCCCAGACGACCCAGGACTGATCGCCATGTCAGATTTGGTTGTGTTAATTATTTTTTTGTTTGCACTGTACACTTTGCTACATTTCTCTGAGTTAGTTTGAAGTTCCTGCAAGATTTGTTTTTTTTTTTGTTTGGTTTACGTGTGCTCCTGTTATCATTTGTATTAACATGTGCTTCACCTGCTTTTCTTCGTTATTATATAACCCCAAATCTATAGAAGTGATTCCAGATCCAAAGCTGGTGCGGAGTGGTCATCGGCACCTGCCTTATCCCTTTTCCAAGCATACTCTTGGGGCAGACGAGAAGCCTAGTTGGAGGAGAAAAGATTACTGTCAATCCAGCAGAGAAAGAAGGTGATTATGCTGCTGAAAGCTGACAAATCAAAGCTTATAATGAAAATTGATTCCATCTTTTTCTTTCCCCTCTCATATGAATATCAAGAGATCAAACTCAAAGTTAAGTTGTAAGACACTTTTCCTTAGCTTCCTGAGGTCAATAAACTTTTGAAAAATTTTACATTCATAATCCGTTTAGATAATATTTATTCCTTCAGATTTTCCATTTCAAAATTGGGTAATTTATTAAGACTAAAATTTAAAAAAAAGTTCTGACACTTTTTAAGATATTTTGTATCTTTGAGCCTAAAACATAGTAGGGTTTCATTATTTGTTTGTTCCACAAATCACAAAACATGATCCTGAAGTTGACTTCGAATTTGAGTGTGGTAAAGGACTATCTAGCTTTCTTTTTTATTTGGACAAAATTAGATTAGCACTATTTAAAAGTGAATAGTAGTTTGAAAAAAATCTGGACTGTGAATTATCGAGTATTAAATGCAGATTTTCTAAGCACAGTTTTGATCCCTTTATTTTTTTCATAAAAATCATTAATTTCAATGAAACCTTGGCCTAAAGGTCTAAAGGCACAAAAGCAGTGAAATTGTTCTTCTTTTCTTTGAATATGTGTGGATTAATCTGTAGCTTCTGTCAGTTACTCAAAACTCATATTGATCAATGAGTTGGACAAAAACGTAAGTTTTGATGACGCAAATAAAAGATTAAAATAATTATATAGTTATAAATAAAAGTAAAGTCACCCTTTTTCATAAGGTTTATACTCAGTTTTTATTTTTCCATACTTATCTAGGCTTGAGAAATGATCAAATAAAATTCCATGCTTTCCCAGACTTTTAAAGACAGCATAGGAACCTTCTAGATGTTATCTTGAACTTTCTTTAATCATGACACCTCCTCCTTTTTTTTTGGGTTTTTGAGGAGGAATCCGTTTTAGTTTTTCGTTTTTATGCATTTTTTGATTTATTAAACTTTAATAAGAAAATATAACTCGTTAATATCTTAATTCCCATGTTTGACAGTTTCTGTTTGATTGTATCTCATTAATTGGAGGGGGGCTTTTTTTTGTTTTTTTATCCCTGAAAAAATCTAAAAAAAATGTCTTTGCTTCTTTTATTTGCTATCAAGATCAAACGATAGGGAGAGAAACATCCGTCAGATCGATTTTAACACAGTTTAATTGGGTAACCGGTAGTTTTTGCTAAGAATAAGAAACAAACCTCCTTGTCTGTGGGTACTGATGTGAGTGCAAGCGTCATCTCTCCATCTGTGAACTCCTTCAGCTCCATGGTCAGCAGCCGCATTAACTCTACATCCGGTCAGCACACACAAACAGACTAACAGTTATATGAAAACACACACAAAGTGATACAAAAAAAATTCACAACAAACAGAGAAAAACACGAGAATGAATTTCCTAACCAGAACCAAAAGTTTTACCGGACAGATGATGCAGTTACAAATCAAAACCCAAAATCACTTTGATGCATGCAGAGCTGCTAGACTCAGCTTCCACACTAGCCTGCTTTTATTGTAATTTGTGATACAAATGTGACTCCAATAAATATTAACATAGCTCGAATTTTACAATGAAATCTCCAGAGTTGATAGCTAAAGTTAAGGTTTCTTAAATTCAGAACTACTGGTGTGTGTCCTGGTGGAAAGGTGCAGAATGGGCAAAAGAGGAGCTTATTAAAGGGCTAGTTTCATTTTGTTAATAGTCAGCACCCTATTTAGAGTGGACAACGGTAAGCACAGTTTGAAGAATAAAGCCTACATTTTCAAAGCCAAATGTTTTCAGTTTAAGCAAAAGCTACATTAAATATTTACAGACAGCATCACTCTGGCTCCAAATTATTATTTACATGAATATCATTTTCTCATCTGAACAAAGTGGGTGTTGCATGTTTGAGTCCCATGCAATGTTGTGGACAGTCTCCAGCTGCAGCCTCACAGTTCTTAGGATATTCCAAAAACAACAATTTGGAAAATTAAAACCTTTCTAGACTCAAATTATGGCACTTTTTCAGAGAGCTGATCAGTGGTACGATATGTTGCAGCCATGATGCATGTAACGGATGTGTTTAATTAATAAAATGACAGGTCAAACAATATTCTGATTCAACTTTGACATTGTAGAAAAATACTCTTTACAGTTTTCACTTTAATAGTGAGAGCATTTATGATATTGCATTGTTTCAGGTGGAGTAAATTGGGCGTACTATGCGTAGTGATCAGCTTCAGTCCCCCAAGAAAACTTCTTCCTCATTCTCCAAACTGAAGTCATGCCGACACCTGCTTGAAACTATAACACTGACTGCTTATAAGTACTCCAAACTTCAAAAGAAATAAACTGTCTTTTTAAAATTTTGCAGATATTTGAACTGTTAAGTAAAAGCTGCAGAGTTTGCTGAAGATTGCACTCTGCCAAAGCTTTTCTAATCATCTTTTTAAACACAGCTCCACCATTTCTGGAAGTGGTTATTAAAACTTCACAGTTATCACTATATGGTAAATTTCTTCAGATTCAATGTCATGGATATTTACATTTAAGACCAAACCTTAAAACATACTCATGAACCTCCTAGGTTTACCTGTCACTATTAATAGTGTTGCTGAAACCTGTTCTGAAGCAAAGCATCTTGGGACTCTTGCTTAGTTGCTCCAAGTTTCAGTTTCTCTTTAAGATTAATTTAATTTAGAACAATTTCCCTGAATTTAAATATAGCAGAAAGGTTAGCTTTCAGATTCCTCACTAGAGATCCACAAGCACGTCAGCGACGTGAAATGTTCTACAAAATGACTTTCATTCAGTACAACAAATTTGTCCAGTCATATTGAAGCAACAAATTCAAAATAAAAAGCCTCACAGCCTCACAGAGCATAAACAACTGCTATTAACCCCAATGCATTTAAAATTTTGAGCCAAATGCAAGCTAGCCTAAATTTTCAGCTAAATTCTTTATTTTTGTGTTTACTGTGCACTCAGATAAAATCCAACATATTAAGAATTGCACCTCGTTGCTTCGCTTTATCGGGCTGATTAACTGTGACATCACCCCACTGCTCCAAGGATCTCAAAAGGTCCTTCAGCTCTTCTGGACCACAGCCACGTTTGATCCAAAAAGCTTCTCTAAGGAGGTGCGAGGCATCTGGAGACAAATAAAGCAAGCATGCAAAAAAGACTCCTTTTAATAAGTAATTCATAGTTCTTGTTTATAAAACAAGTTCAGTGTGCTTGAGAAAATAGGTGCATTGTGAACCTGACGTTCTTCTGTAGAAAAAGTATCTCTAAAACACAATTTGCTTTAATCCAATAAGGACCCTCTGCTCTGAGTTGTACACACACAGTGGGGCTTCTGTAAGTAAAAGTAGAACTTATCAGAGTGCTGTATGGGTGATTATGAAAATATATCACTTATTAAAAGCAACCTTACATAGCCAATACCCTTAAGGTTCCTCTACCTCTGTGTCTCTTCGCACTTAGACTTTGTTGTTCAGGAATAAAGTTGAGCTACTTGACTTGTTTATGAAACAATTAACCTGAAAATCTATTGTCCAAAGATCTGTCACAAAGACATATGGGACATGGATAACTTGAGTACTTTATTCTCCTGCTATGTTTATCAGGCTTTTCTGTCATCACCGTTGTGCTTTACTCAGTTTACTATGAGTTTTTTCTCCATATACCTTCCCTGACTGACTAAAGGAGTAGAAAACCAGCACTACAGAATGAAGACCAGATATTTCTTCTGCATCACCTTTGCATCACTGCTTTAAATGCTTTAAGAGGACAGTAACTAAAGTTTAATCTGTATGTTTGCTATTTCAATATTCAATGTGTTAATGTATTGATACTCTATACAGCTGAAAGCATTTGCATGTTTGCCCTTATGTACATGTGAACTGGAATAACAGCCTATCCATAAGGTTTATTATGATGTCGGCCTACCCTTTGCAGCTTTAACAGATTCACCCGTTCCTTTCCGGAAAGGCTTCCCACGCGGTTTAGCAGTCTGTTTATGGGAATTTTTTAACCATTCATCCAGTAGCTTATTTGTGAGGTCAGACACTGTTGTTGAATTAAAAGGCTTGGCTCTCAGCCTCTGCTCTAATTGTTGAAGCAGTGTGCATACCTAGGCGCTAAATTTAAACACCTGTGGCCATAGAAGTCATTGAAACACCTGATTTCAACATTTGGAGGGGTGACCTGTGTACATCTTGGAATTTCTTGCAGCCACTTTGTTGTTTGGTGAGAGAAAACTATTTAAAAAAGAACAAATTTGAAAATTTGCTTAAGTTTTAAAAACTTACATTATGGTTCTTTGAGTGTCTTTACATGTTTTTTCTTACCCATACTCACCAACCCTCATCTCACTTTTCTCTTCATCTCTCCTGGTGGGTGTTAAGCGAGTCATGTCAGGGGATTTGTGTGTGTCCTCCTTCATCGCCCCATTACTCCCCCCAGGGGTGGTGCCTTTGGCTCCCTTACCTCCGAGAAGCTCCCCCAGCGCTGCTCTGTCCTGCTCTGCTGCCTCTTGAAGAATCTCTCTGGCGACTGTTGTCACCGCGGACAGTGCCCCATCATTCGCTGCATCCCACTGCCCGTCCTGATGGACCACTCGCAGGATGTTGGACTCCAAAGTGTGGTACTCAGAGCTAGGAGAGAGAGAGAAAGAGATAAAACAAGGATGAAGGGGACATGGATGGCTGCAGGGGAAGGAGTGATGATTGTGAGGCATTTGTAAAAATGCAATTTTCCTTCGGGTCATATGATGAACACACAGAGGCCTGTAATACACACAACTTCTTATCCAAATAGTTTTTTTTTACTAGCCTTCGAAGACACAACACGTCTTTAAGATACAAGCAAGCTTCCTAAAACAGATATTTGTGTCCCAAAGAGCTTTGTAAAAAAACGCCAAAAAACCCCCACATAATTCAGTGCAACAACTTTTGGGTGAATTATTAAAATTAGCTGAATTTAAATAAAACTCACTTGAGTCCAGGGGTGCAGTTGTAATTTGCATTTACTCACTTCTCTAGAAGTCCATCCCTCAGCAGAGTGAGCAAAAGCTTTCCAGCTTGATGAAGATTTACAAGGTCGACATCCTCCCTCCATAATAAGACACTCTCACTAATTTTCACCCTCTGCAGATATCTGACGGTCTCCTCCGGCAACTCGTTGCTGCACCGCTTCCTGCACAGCAAGGGTACACACACTCCACCTGAGGGTTGCTTCTAGATCACCCAGAAACACAAACAGAAACAAAATCAGCTTGGAATTAAATGTTGCTATAGCCCGTGTAGACATATAGTAAAGTTAGGTACAGTCACGATTCTTGCATAAATAAATACCCTGGGAAAGACCCCCATTCACACAACACCCACCCACTTTCCTAAAAAAGCCTAAACAACTTTTCACAACATCAACTATTAGAAACATAAATAACTCAAAAATATAAATCTCATATTCATTGATTTAGACAGATTGATAACATAGTGTTCACACTTGTCTCAATATTAAGTGACACAATGCCAAGAATTAATAAAAAATGTTATTTTTATGTTTTTTAACATTAAATGAAAGTTTCCTAAATCGCCAACTGTGTTTTAAATAATCTTTGTTCAGTGAAAAACAATCTAGCTGAGGTCTGATTAGCCTAAATATGTAAGATATTGAACTAGAAATGGAGAAACGCAGACCAGACAGCGAAAAAGCCCTTTAAGTTGGCACTAAATCATTACTACAAATCAGAAATTAACTTCAGCAATATCAGGCATATGTGGTGTACAGCATTATTTTCTTACAGAACTGGACAGCCATTGTCATTGACTTAACATGGGCAATAGTAGAGTCATTAAGGGGGGAGCTGAGGATAACTTTTTAATTATTTGAAATTCTTTTTTTTTTCAACCTTGTTCCGACCCCCAAGCTTTGCCGCTCTGGTCAGAAAGCCACATTGCACATATGAAGTACCACCACTGGTTGGATTAACAGAAATTTCACATGTAGTACATAATTAAATTGTAGCAATTAAGAAAGAGGTGATTTTTATCAAACTTACCCCATCAAAAAGGCATTTTGAAGTATTGATATAGTTATTGTACATGTAGGTGCAACCTCTTTTATTCTAAAGTTTTACTTGTTGGGACATTAAAAAAACATTTTCAAGATAATACAATGTCTTAGAAGTTGTGCCACAACCGCAGTTTCACAACAACATTATTATATTCATTTTAAAAATATTAGGCCACAGTATAGAAGCAGTAGCTGAAAAGTCTAGCCAATAAGTAAATAGCTTATAGAGCCACCTTTAGTAGCATTAACTGGTAAACTTTGAAAAAGTGAGGTTTTCTTCACAGTTCTGCTTCAGTTTTTTTACCTGTTTGGGTATTTTTTCATGCAAAACTCACTAAAGGCGCTGTTACAATATTTCAGTGAGGTTAAAGTTTCATTTTTTGCTGGATTATTAAAACACTCAAGTTCTTTTTGGTCTGCAGCTGCCAAGTTGTCAGTTTGCTGTTGTGGTTCATTGACCAAGCTTCAGATGGCAAACAGATTACCTCAAATTTCAGTTCAGAAAACTTTGATATACAGAATGAGTTAATGTGCAACTAAAGTCTGCATACAGCACTTTTCAGTCGGCCTGGTGCTCCACTGTGCTGTATCTGGACATATAAGAGGGTTTACAGGACAATCTAAAGGAGATCTGCTTGTAATACATCTCTGAACCAGGAATGGAGGTAAACAGAGATACACTGGAATATATTTTTGAAATAAAGGGCTCTGAAATGGGTTCATTGTCAAAAAATATGCATCAGAGGTTTTGAGAAAGCTATTGACTGCATGGTGCAGAGGTTGAGTGGCTGCAGAACAAACCTACATCCTCGCCCGTCCACCACCGTGCTTCAAATCAGATTCTGTGTTTTAACCTCATACAACTTGACTTATGTCGTCATGCTCCTATTAAGGCTCCTTCTAAACATAATTACTAAACAAGGCCTACTTTTATTAAATGCAAGTTTAAAATTTTACAATTTAACTTTGATTATGTTTCTAAACATGGACATTTTTTGCATTTTAACATTTCTCTAGGTGGAATTATAGAATATTATTGTTAACTAGACATACAGTAACTCTTGCTGCAATTACCTGACTGAGGTGCAGTGCTAAGCACAGCGTTGCAGCCACAGTGTCAACATCAGGCTCTGGTCCACCTAAAACAGCATGGATGGGACCCTCAGGTAGACCTGCCTGAAAACACACACAAAGAATCTCAGTTACTGTTTCTGTGCTTCTTATTTAAATTAATCAGTTACAGTGAGACATCAGTCTGTAACAGAGAATATTTGTTTTCAAAAGTCATACACTGGCAGCAGCTGATTGTAGTTGTAGATTGATTATACATTATTGTAAGATCTAAACGCTCATCCACACACAGCATAATGCATTAGTCGAAACCCATTGAGCCAGCACGTCTCAGCTAGATGACTGCAGCATCTTGAAACCCTCTGTATGAATTAATAATGAAACCACAGTGCTGCACGATTCAGCTCAGGTTTGACAGAGAACACTTTTAAACAGGGTTGGTGATGGTGTCAAAGTCCCTTATAACAGCCAAGCAACAGGAGCGTATTTCCCCCCTCAGTGTTATGGCTTGTCAGAGCAGCTATTAGTTCCACTGACTACATTTAACGATGAGGACAAAAACTCCCCACTTCGGGTAAACGGACATTAATGAGAGCTGCACTGCAAAGATGAGGCATTCATCTCTGCCCAAAAAAGGCAGGAAATTAAGTCTCTTCCCTCATTTGTTGACTGGGCTCCTTGGAATTATCTTTGAAAACGGCAGATAATTAATGATCCTCCGGCATAATACAAATGGGTTTGTACACAAATTCATGATGTAAAAAAACAATGATAATTAGAAGATTCAGAATTTAAAATGTTTTGAAGGTTGAAAAAGCACCCGAATGAGCATGTCTTTTAGTTATTTGAACAATAAAGAAGTTCACAGGTGTATACTAAGTATGAACAAAACCCATGCGCAACCGTCTAAAGCATGTGTAGTTCTGTTTCAATCTATAGTGCTTTACTTCTCAGACAGATAAGCCGAATCACCGCCCGCACAGGCCCTGCCTGCAGCTTGTACCTTTAATTACTGGAAAACCTGGAAACAATGAATTCACATTTTATCCAGAGGAAATCTTAATTGGTTTCTAAGATGTTGGAATGTGAAAAGAAAGGAAATACAGCAAAAAATTACCATGAGAATGATCATTTTATAATGTTCTACCATTAGATTCTTTTGATTGAGCATTATTGTTGTTTGCTTTCTTGCAGAAACTAAACAAATGGGCAAGCTGCTTTCCTTCCATACTCAGGTTTGTGAACATGAGTGGTTGAAAAGTGGGAAAATATGTCTACAGTACAGTACAGTGCAAAGGTTACAACCATGCAAATTCTGCCTATTTAATTTGTGTTTTATTAAGATGAAATGTGTGGCATGCATTTGATTTCAGCCATCCTGGGAAAAGATTTTGTAGAATCATATTTTGCTGCAAGTCTTTTGTGGTATTCCTTCTTTCCATAACAGCTCAAGCCTAGTCAGATTGAATAGAGAGCATCTGTGAACATATTTTTTTAAATCTTGTCACAATGGATTTAGGTCTGGACTTTGACTAGGCAATTCTAACACTCTTTAGTAGCCTCTAACTGGTTTTCTTCCAGTATTGCCCTCTGACCAGCTTTAATGCCCCTGCCAAAGAAAACATCCCCACACCATAATGCTGCTACTATCATGTTTCTTTATTTTATAAACCTCTCCACAACTTTCTCCTCAACTTGTCTGCTGCTTGCTTCAGCTTTATGCTTCAACAAGGTCCCTCAGACCAGCTGACCATCTTCTGTTTGTTGTACCAAAAACTAGGCAGAAGCCCAGCAGAGATTGAACCTTTTCTATTGTTGCTTCCAAAATTATGGAACAAGTTGCCATTAAATATTAGAAAGACTTCTTCTCTTGCCTTTTTTAAGTCTCTCTTAAAAACACACTAATTTTCAGAGAATTTAGAGTCTTGGCAGGATATTTTATTCTGCTTGTATTGTTCTTTGATCTGTTTTATTATTATTATTTATGTCTTGGTTTGATCAGTTTTAGTATTGTGGAGCACTTTATACAAATCGTTTTTTAAATGTGCTTTATAAATAAAATAGATTTGGATTTCTCAGTCTCCAAGCTGCTCTTTGTTCACTGATGTTCTCCAACAATCCACAGAAGCCTATAAAGAACCTCTGTATTTACACTTAGATTAAAATGCACACAAGTATATTCTATATAAAACTACTATATACAAATTATGCGACTTCTGAAGGCAGTTTGTTGGCAATGGATTTTATTTAGGGGCATAAGAGCAAAAGGGGCTAACAACAAAATCACACCACACTTTTCAGAGCTTCTAACAAGATTTAGAAAACCATGTATCATCTTTCCACTTCACAATTATGCACTAGTAGTCTGAGTTAGACTAGCAGAAAAACACCTTAAAGTTTGTGGGTGAAAGGTGACAAGATGTAGAAAAGTTCAAGGGTCATGAAAACAGTTGCTTTTTGTATACTCCTGACGTGGTTGGTGCACTTCAGAAAATAATTACCAGTAATGCATGTTGTTCTCCAGTCAGCCCTCCGAACACATCTTTTTATGTTTGATATGTGGGAAAACAACAAAGTCAACCAGCTTTCTTGAACATCACTCTGAAAACGTTACACTACAATATTAGTTGACATACTGAGCACCTAATGCCAGACTCAGATGAAGCACAAATGGTAAAGAGCGAGGAAGTGAAAGCTCAGTGGGCAGAGAAAAGGTTAGCGGCTGTCAATTAGCCTGAGGGTGAGAATGGAAGAAGTAAGATGAGATTGGAGGAGAGAGGACTTCAAAGAGACTTTAACGAAGAGATGGGTTGAAAACAAATGTGGTGGGTCGAATATGCAGAAGAAGCACCAAAAAGGAAAGTGGGTATACAGGTTGCAATATACAAATTTGTGATAATCAGAAGAGGTGAAGATGGAATTAGGAGAGAACGTAGAGAGGAGAAGGTATGTGAGAGAAAGCTACAATCCAGTTCCTTCATTAGAGAGAGAGAGGAAAGATAAATCAATACTAGAGGCAGCAGAGAGGAAGTGATGCATTAGCAGGAGAAAAGGCCAGTGTCTGTTCCACTGCATCGGGAAAATACTGGTGAGTGTGTGTGTGTGTGTGTCAGCAGGAGCATGTATTAGTCATCTGATATCTTTCAGGCGGAGTGCGTTCCCTCCCTCCTTAACAACATTCAAAATCTCTCCTCTCCTTTGTGGTGGCGGTCAAGAATATGCTTTTTCTGCCAGATAGCCCTGGGAAACAATGGTTACCATAAATACCCTGCGCTTTTAATAAAATTTTTTTTGCCACCATTTAAAAACAAAGCCTACGTTAATATTTTTACCTTATAACATCTTTCTGAAAGAACGTAATGTAACCAAAATAACATTATAATAAAACTGACTCTCTCCTGCTGTAGGCAGTGTACCAAAGTTGTTTTTTTTTATTTTTATAAAAGCCCCTCTTTCTGTGACCCCATACATAACAAAACAGAGCTCCACTACCTCAAGAACACCATTCGATAAAACATTGAAAATTTTGTGTGTTCATAAACTGCTTCATATATCTTAAATTGTGTTGAACTTTATCTTTGTTCACTGGAGCTTTGAGTAGCTGAAATATTTCCGATGTTTAACAACAGATTGTGAAATGCAGTCTAGAATCCCTTAAACGCACCGAAATAGCCCTTTAATTTGGCTGCGATTTGTAAGCTGTGATTCAGGAACAACTTCAGGATCATTAGCCACATGTGTTGTAAAGCAGTATTTTTGTACAGTGCCGACACAAAACACACCACAGACAAAAACATGTAGTGATGTAGATGGATACAATGTGTACCTCCATTTCCCATTGAATGGACACGCAGACAAGCAGCAGAAAACCCATATGGAAACAACGCAAGAACAATTTTACCCTCACTTTTACCTTCCTCAAACTATGCCGTCCTGGGCAGAGAGCCATATTGACCATGTAAAAAACCACCAGCGGATTCATGACTGGCTCTGGATTACGTTTACATCTCCTTTTCAAATGGTGAATCTTGAAAAAGTAGCTCATCCGGCAGTTATTTTTATGTCTAAGCATTAATGTGATGTTGTAAAACTCGCACAGGAAAGAATCGCCCAGCATCCCTGACCTTCAAGAAGTAAATAAATAACTTGAAGAATAAATGGTTAAAAGTGTCTTTAAGTATATAGTCTATGTAGATGTTGAAAGTAATCCTTAGCTGACAGATTGAGCTCTTTGCCAAATGACAATGAGCAACAGAGCAAAGAACTGAGCAGAAGAGGAGATGGGTTCAGTAAGTACGGGCAGAGCCAAGCCAATTAGAGGTATGGCTGTTTTGGATCAGATCCATCTTTAAAGTAAGTGAAGAAACTCTCAGGGAATGGCAGGGATAGTGAGTGGGCTGCAAAAGACTGAATCATCAGATTTGAGACAGAAGATATTTTTCCAAGAGATAAGAAAAGTGTGTGTGTGTGTGTTCAAGAAACAAAATGGTCATAATGTACACTTTATCAACAACCTCCAAGACACTCGACACTTGCCCTCCTTAACATTCGATTACCTCGCACTGCTCTGATTTGCAAATGTATATCTTTGATCTTTTCCTCCTTGGCAGCTTTCACCATGTTCACATGAAGCACTTAGAGGACAAATGCTCCTGACTTCTCTTGAAAATGTCCATCTGGGCAGGTTGTTCATAGAAACACACTGACAAAACCTTTTTTAAAACAGATATTCATTCCCTTTTGGAATTTGCACCGCTGGAAGAAATGCTCCACAGTGTTTTTAAAAACTCCATTTTTTTGTTTCTTTTATAACCACAAGCTTCAGTGCCTTTCATTAGCATTTTATGTAAAAAAAAAAAAACAAACAAAAAACAATGCAAAGTTTGCGAAATTGGGAAATTTTGGGATTTTAAAGGGATTCATGGCTTTAAAATAAAAGGGGGGGTTTTGTTTTTTATCCCCGCTTTTTCCCATTTTGGGTCCAGAGAAGCTGGTGCCTATCAAAAAATTTTTCCTATGGGGGGGGGGCGGGGTACACCCGGGACAGGGGGGGCCAGTCCATCCCCGGGTTTTAAAAACCCCTTTAAACTAAAAAAACTGAAAAATTTGGGGGAGTGTTATGTAGTCACCCCACTTCACTCTAATACCCCTAAAATCCCCTAAAAGTAAAATCCAGTGCAACATTCTCCACCTGTGTGTACTTTAATCTCACTTGCAGAAGCAGAATTGGCTGGTAAAACAATATCAGAATATTTGGACATCTCACTGTTCAATTCATTATCTCAAAATGGATCAATTTTGGTATAACTGCAAAACTAGAAATAAGTACATTTTCAAAAACTAAAATGAGAACTCTAACCCTGACATGGCTTCCCACCTGGACCGACAGCTGTGGCAAAGAAGAGCATTAACCAGTGAAGCAGCTGCAGAGATCCACAGCTCAAGTAGGAGGAACTGTTGACAGTATTGTTAGCCCTCCACATTTGGGGAGTGTACAACTATTAGTTGTACACTCCGCACAGTTGTTCATACTTGATGGAAAATAGATGAAGCTAAATACAGGGCTATCTCCGAAGAGGTGGTAAAAAACTCAGATCCAGCTGAACAATGACCTTAAACATACAGCCAGAGCTAAAGTCAAACAGTTTGGATCAGAGCATATTCATGTCTTGGAATGGCCCAGTCAAAGTCCCGACCTAAATCCAATGGGAATCAGTGGCAAGATTCAGAATTACTGTTTACATATGCTCTCCCTCCAGTCTGACTGATCTTGATCTTTATGCTATTTTGCAAGGAAGAATAGCTAAAAAATTGAAATCTCCAAGAATCTCCAGATGCGCAAAGCTGGTAGAGACATACCCCCAAAGGCTTGCAGCTCCCAATACAGGGGGAAATTTTTCTAAAAAAACAATTATTTTTGATGTTGAAATTTCATATGCTCCCCACACTTTCAAACTTTTAATTTTTTAAATTTTTTTTAAAACAATGTATCCTCTTCCATGTGCGTGTTGCTTTGTCTCATAATGCTCCAATAAAAATGCATTTTATTTAAATTTTGTTGGGTCAAAAATGGGTGGCGGGACTATCTTTCCCTTAGTTCATGTAGCCAACTGCAAATTTTTCATACCCCTTTGTCTTTTTTTCATTTGTTGACTGTATCCAAACCAAAAAACTAGGGCCCGCAAAATGAACAGACTGGTCTTTTTCAGACTGTCAGCTTTGAATTTCATCCGACAGTTCAGAGAATTTCAATGTTTCTTTTTAAGGCACCAAAATCAGAGTAAATTATGCCCTGTGAAGAACAAATAATGGTTAATCAACTTGGATGATACTTGAGGGTGTTCACTGGAGTTGAGGCAGGACTTTTCTGATGCCTGACAATGTTCTTTTATATTCTCTGCTTCAACTATAGTCTCAGAAATGGACCAGAACAGCTAAAACATTGTGTGCTTTCAACACCTGCTCCTCACTGATAGGTACCTGGGTATGTTTGCAAACTAGAGGAAGTAATGTCACAATCAACTTCTTTGTGTTGCTTTGTGTGCAGAGGATATGAGTGCCACTATATAGCCATGGTGCGAAGAATTAAAGAAGTACATCAGGACAGAGACGGTTTAATGGCCCAACAGTGTTAAGGCCAGCGCAGGTTCATTGAATGCTTACAGAAATATGCAAAAACATAAAGGTTAGAAGAAATAAAACTGCTTTAGACTGGCTGTCATGTAGTCTCTTCTCCATTTGCATGACGTTTTTCAATAGGTTATTTGTACACACTGAGCCAAACATCAAATGCAAATTCTGAGTCAGTATTTTCAGAGCAGCCAGATAGCAGGAAAGACAGAGAGTATCTGAACCAACTTGTTGATGTCATGTCCCCCCTCCCGATTAGAGACCATCGTCTCGTTCAAATGCACACCCTGGTGGTCCTGTAAGCGCAACATGCTTTTTGTCTGGACCAAACACGCCTCCACTGATAAAATTCTGGCGATCTACAGGTGCTTATTTGGGGGGGATGGTGGGAGAAGTGGGTGGGGGGGACAAATCTTTAGCTGTGTGCTGTCTGAGCAACAGGAGCGCAGCTTGTAGCACAGCAGAAGCACCTTCCCCGTCACGTTCTCATTCATTATACCCACAAGGTGGTGTCATCAGCGCCGCTGAGGGCTCTCAACTCACCCCGAACCTGCTCTGGACCCTCCGCAAATACTCCTCCATGTCGGCCTGCGTCGCTACGGCGCTGCAGCAGATCTCTCCATGGACCAGTTTTTGGGGAATAACCTGGTAAGTGTACGCGTGTGTGTGCGTGTTTCTCTCTCCGCTTCCCGCTGCGCTCCTTCTGCAGCACTTGTCGCCGAAGAGCTATCGGTCCTCCCCCTTTTTTTTCCTCCCCTTTTTTTTCCTCCCACGGAGAGAACCCGCTGCACGGGTGATGTAGATGGATGCGCGGTGGGTGTGACGGCAGGAAGAGGAGATCCGACGGAGGCGCGCTCGCTGATTGAAGCGATTCAGCCGCGCTCCCTGCGGTACGAAAACCTCCCCGTCCACCCCTAAAAGACACAGACACCCACTCAGACCCACCCTGCCCCCGCTGGCTGGCTGCCTCGGCTTCGACCAATAAAGTAATTAATTCAGGTGGTGAATGAGAAATTGTTGCTTTCCAGCATTATGCATGACACCCTTTTACTGCCAGCGGATGCACCTTCACTCTTCTGGTGCACAGGGGGGTAAAAATGCCGCAATATGATCCAGACCACAGATGCAATCACTGCAAGACATCTGCAATGTACCTATCTGTGGGAATGCTGTAGGAAACAATTCATCTGAAAAAAATCACCCAGTGCAATCACAGACCTATCTATCTATCTATCTATCTATCTATCTATCTATCTATCTATCTATCTATCTATCTATCTATCTATCTAATCAGTGAATACGGTGTTACTATCACTTCCATGGCTGCAGGTGTATAAAGTTCTGCGTGGAGAAACATGACTGCTCTGCACAGAGTCCTGACCTCAACCTTCTTGAACGCCTTTGGGATGAATTAGAGTGGAGGCCGCAATTCTGGTTTTCATCTTACTATGAACACACTCCTAAACCTTGTGGAAGATGCTTACAGTACAGTTAAAGTTGCTACTGTTGGCAACGGGGGGTCCATTAACAAATTGGACCTTACAGATTAAGAATGGAATCTATCTATTTATGAAAAATTGGGACACCCTACAAAATCCTGTCTTTTTCTTACATATTTGGGCATTTCTTTTAATGACTTTAACAATATTGAGAAACCAAGGCATAATAATTAAGTAATAAAAGGTAA